>CM022303.1:291798777-292364623 GCA_011799875.1 Thinopyrum elongatum | reverse complement strand
CTGCTCGCGCACGCGCCCGCGCGCACCGCAGCCTCGCCGCGCTCTGCCGCACGCGCGCGCGCGCCGCCCACTGCCCTCGCTCGCGCGCCCGCGTCGCTCCTCGCCGCCAACCGCCCGCTCCGGCCCCCCCGCTTCGCCTCCGCGCGACCGCCGCCCGCTGCCGCTCCAGCCACCGCGCTGCCGCCCGCGGCCGCTCCAGCCACCGCGCCGCCGCCCCGCCTCCGGCCCCGCCGTGGCCTCGCCGGCGCCCGCGCCCGCCGACCGCCCGTGCGTCCCCTTTGGGCACCGGACATGTCCGGTCCCGAAAGGGGCACGCCCCGGACGTGTCCGCCCCTGGGCCACTGCCCAGTGGGGCCCGAACCCCTGTGACGCTGACGAATGGGGCCCACGTCCCAGAAACAGTTTTAAGAAAATAGAAATAAAAATAAATAAATAAAATAATTAAAATAATTAATTAATTAATTAATTAATTAGTTAATTAATCCTGATTAGGTTAATCTAATTAACTAATTAGTGTTAATTAAACAGTAATTAGTAATTAACTTAATTAACTGCTGACGTCAGCATGATGTCATGCTGACGTCATCAATTACTGTTTCGGATAATGTTGAATTAAATAATTAATTAAAATTTCAGAAACTAATAAAAACTTTAGAAAATCATATCTTTTAAACCGTAACTCCGATGAAAATATTTTATACATGAAACTTGTTCAGAACGACGATACGAACCCGAATACATCCTCCGTATTCCCGTCAGATGCCCGCAGCTATAAGAACGTTGAACAATTAGACCGATTTCGGTAAATGAATAGTGTTCAACCCTAATTAAATAAATCCGAATAAATTCCTAAATTAACTAAATCGCTTAGTTAGGCTGTATATCACCCTGGCCCTGCGTTTAGACATGTCATGCATCCCTGTTGCATTATTGCCGTGTGTTTACTGTTTCTTCCCCCTCTTCTCTTCGGTAGACTACGAGACCGACGCAGCTGCTGGTGCCCCGACCGACTACGTTGTTGACGACCCCTACTTGCCAGAGCAACCAGGCAAGCCCCCCCCTTGATCACCAGATATCGCCTATTCTCCTCTATACTGCTTGCATTAGAGTAGTGTAGCATGATACTGCTTTCGGTTAATCCTATTCTGCTGCATAGCCTGTCATTGTTGCTACTGTTGTTGATACCTTACCTGCAATCCTAAATGCCTAGTGTAGGATGCTAGTTTATCATCATTGGCCCTGCATTCTTGTCAGTCTGCCTTGCTATACTATCGGGCCGTGATCGCTCGGGAGGTGATCACGGGTGTATACTATACATATATGCATACTATACAGATGGTGACTAAAGTCGGGTCGGCTCGAAGAGTACCCGCGAGTGATTCACGGATTGGGGGCTGAAAGGACCTTTGTCCCAACGGCCCTTTGAGTGGATCTTTGTGGCAGAGCGACAGGGCAGGTTGAGACCACCTAGGAGACAGGTGGGCCAGGCCCTGGTCGGCGTTCGCGATTACTTCATAATAACACGTTTAACGAGATTGGATATTTGATCTGAGTCTGGCCACTGGCCTATACGCACTAACCAACTACGCGGGAGTAGTTATGGGTATCCCGGCGTCGTGGTATCAGCTGAAGCCTTCTTGACGTCAGCAACTGAGCGGCGCGCGCCGTGTTGGACCGCGCTAACGTAACCGCCGTGATCGTGTGGGTTGCTAGGTCTGCTCGCGGCCGCTTACGCAACGTGCAGGAGCGCACTGGGCGATGGGCCCAGACCCCAGAGTGCCTAGGATTAGTCCGGCGTGCTGACCTCTCTGTTGAGCCTAGGTGGGGCTGCGACGTGTGGATCTTCCGAGGCCGGGCATGACCCAGGAAAGTGTGTCCGGCCAAAGGGGATCGAGCGTGTTGGGGAATATGTGGTGCACCCCTGCAGGGAAGTTTATCTATTCGAATAGCCGTGTCCCTCGGTAAAAGGACGACCCGGAGTTGTATTCCGACCTCATGACAACTAGAAATGGATACTTAATAAAACACACCCTTACAAGTGACAGATATAACCCGGTGGTCGCTCTCTCGCATGGTGGCGACGAGAGGATCGACGGGTAGGATTATGCTTTACGTTGTTGTTTGGTTAACTTCCAACTACTCTCTTCTATTGCTTCAAGATGGAGGCTGCCAGAAGCGTAGTCTTCGACAGGACTAGCTATCCCCCTTTTATTCTGGCATTCTGCAGTTCAGTCCACCGATATTGCCTCTTTACACATATACCATGCATATGTAGTATAGATCCTTGCTTGCGAGTACTTTGGATGAGTACTCACGGTTGCTTTCCCCCTCCTTTCCCCCTTTCCCTTCTTGCTGGTTGTCGCAACCAGATGCTGGAGCCCAGGAGCCAGACGCCACCTACGACGACTACTACCACCAGGACGGAGCCTACTACTACGTCCAGGACGCCGACGACCAGGAGTAGTTAGGAGGATCCCAGGCAGGAGGCCCTGCGCCTGTTCGATCTGTTGTATCCCTGTTTGTGCTAGCCATCTTATGGCACCTTGTTTAACCTATGTCTGTACTTAGATATTGTTGCTTCCGCTGACTCGTCTATGATCGAGCATTTGTATTCGAGCCCTCGTGGCCCCTGGCTTGTATTATGATGCTTGTATGACTTATTTATGTTTTAGAGTTGTGTTGTGATATCTTCCCGTGAGTCCCTGATCTTGATCGTACACGTTTGCGTGCATGATTAGTGTACGATCGAGCCGGGGGCGCCACAGAAGGGCCTTTCTATTTACGTTATGCAATTTTTATTTTTGAGTCTCCATCTTCTCTTATAAAGCACCAACTAAGGGGCACTATGATCGTACTTGAGCATTGGGTGTAGCTAATATGCGAGTGTGTTTCATGAATGGATCAATGATTGCGCATAATGGGCTAGGGATAACTTGCTTTAGTGTTGATATTTTGAAAGACATGGTTGCTTATTGATATGCTTGAGTATTGAAATCTTCATGTCAAAACTAGACTATTGCTTTGAATCATATAAAAGTCCAAATGTCCATGCTACAAACAAAAGATTATGTGATGAACATGTTAGGCAGCATTCCACATCAAAAATTCTATTTTTATCATTTACCTACTCGAGGATGAGCAGGAATTAAGCTTGGGGATGCTGATACGTCTCCAACGTATCTATAATTTTTTATTGTTCCATGCTGTTATATTATCAATCTTGGTTGTTTTACAATCATTTTATAGCAACTTTATATCATTTTTTTGGGACTAACCTATTAACATAGTGCCCAGTGCCAGTAGCTATTTTTTGCTTGTTTTTTACTTCGCAGAAAATCAATACCAAACGGAGTCCAAACGCAGCGAAACTTTTTGGTGATTTTTTCTGGACCAGAAGACACAAGTTGGGCCAAGGAAATACCAGAGGGGTGCCCCGAGAGGGGAGCAACCCACCTGGGCGCGCCTGGAGGCCCTGCCGCGCCCTGGTGGGTTGTGCCCACCTCGGTGGCCTCCCGCACCGCCTCTTTGCTCTATAAATACTCCAATATTCCAGAAACCCTAGGGGAGTCGACAAAATACAATTTCAGCCATCGGAAGTTCTAGAAACCGCATATCCAATCTAGACACCATCACGGAGGGGTTCATCATCCTCATTGGTGCCTCTCCGATGATGCATGAGTAGTTCATTGTAGACCTACGGGTCCGTAGTTAGTAGCAAGATGGCTTCCTCTCTCTTTTTTCATTCTCAATACAATGGTCTCTTGGAGATCTATTTGATGTAACTCTTTTTGCGGTGTGTTTGTTGGGATCCGATGAACTTTCAGTTTATGATCAGATCTATGTTTTTATCCATGAAAGTTATTTGAGTCTTTTGATCTCTTATATGCATGATTACTTATAGCCTTGTATTTCTTCTTCAAATCTTTGGTTTAGTTAGGCCGACTAGATCGATTTTTCTTGCCATGGAAAGAGGTGCTTTGTGATGGGTTCGATCTTACGGTGCTCAATCCCAGTGACATAAGGGGAAATGACACGTATGTATCATTGCTATTAAGGATAACAAGATGGGGTCTATTCCTACATGAATAGATCTTGTCTACATCATGTCATCATTCTTATTGCATTACTCCATTTCTCCATGAACTTAATACACTAGATGCATGCTGGATAGCGGTCGATGTGTGGAGTAATAGTAGTAGATGCAGGCAGGAGTCGGTTTAATAATCTTGGACGTGATGCCTATATAATGATCATTGCCTGGATATCGTCATAATTATTTGAAGGTCTATCAATTGCCCAACAGTAATTTGTTTACCCACCGTATGCTATTTTTCTCGAGAGAAGCCACTAGTGAAATCTACGGCCCCCGGGTCTCTTCTTTATCATATTTGCCTTCGAGATCTATTTTATTTGCTTTTATTTTCAGATCTATTAATCCAAAAACCCAAAAATATCTTGCTACAATTTATTGTTATTTATTTTATCTCGCGTTCCCGCGAGATCTATTGATCTGATCTACTACAAATTTATCTATCTCTTTACCCGGGAGGGATTGACAACCCATCTTTTACGTCGGGTTGTAAGTATTTGTTCTTTGTGTGCAGGTGTCGTTCACGTAGTGTTGCGTGGTTCTCCTACTGGTTCGATAACCTTGGTCTCATCACTGAGGGAAATACCTACCGTAGCTGTGCTGCATCATCCCTTCCTCTTTGGGGAAATACCGACGTAGTTCAAGCGACATCAGCAGGCAGGAGTCGGTCTACTTGTCATGGACTTGATGCCTATATTCATGATCATTGCCTTAGATATCGTCAGAACTATGCACTTTTCTATCAATTGCTCAACAATAATTATTTTACCCATCGTCTGTGTTCTTTCAAGAGAGAAGCCTCTAGTGAAAACTATGGCCCCCGGGTCTATTTTTATCATATTATTTTCAGATCTACAAAACCAAAAACCCAAAAATACCTTGCTGCAATTTATTTACTTTTATTTTGCACTTTTATTTATCTTTTATACCTATCTCTATCAGATCTCATCATTGCAAGTAACCGTGAAGGGATTGACAACACTTTATCGTGTTGAGTGCAAGTATTTGCTTGTTTGTGTAGGTGCAACCATTGGTGACTTGTGTGTTACTCCTACTGGATTGATACCTTGGTTCTCAAACTGAGGGAAATACTTATCTCTACTTTGCTGCATCACCCTTTCCTCTTCAAGGGAAAAACCAATGCAAGCTCAAGAAGTAGCATCGGTCTCACCGAGATTTTCATGTCAGTGTCACCGAGTTGGGTCAAAGACTTCTAACGGTTGGATTTTTGGTGCTGCCTATTTATACCCCTCCACCACCACCTACTCTCTAAGAGATCCATCAGAATGAAACACAATTTCAACTACTCATATTATGAGAAGAGAACCACCTACTCATGTGTTGAGATCAAGAGATTCCAATCCAACCATTTGACTCTTGATTTCTAGCCTTCCCCAAGTTGCTTTCCATTCAATCCCCTCTCCTACCAAAGCCAACTCTGTGAGAGTGTGTTTGAGTGTTGGGGAGACTATCACTTGAAGCACAAGAGCAAGGAGTTCATCATCAACAACATTGTCTATTACCTTTTGGAGAGTGGTGTCTCCTAGATTGGATAGGTGTCACTTGGGAGCCTCCAAGATTATGGAGTTGAACCAAGGAGTTTGTAAGGGCAAGGAGATTGCCTACTTCATAAAGATCTACCCGAGTGACGCTAGTCCTTTGTGGACGTAAGCCATGATGGAATAGGCAAGGTTGCTTCTTCGTGGATCCTTCGTGGGTGGAGCCCTCCGTGGACTCGCGCAACCATTACCCTCCGTGGGTTGAAGTTTCCATCAACATGGACGTACAATAGCATCACCTATCGGAACCACGCCAAAAGTCACCATGTCTTCATTGCATTTGAATTTCCATCTCCATCCCTTACTATTCGCACATTGCATGCTTTACTATTTCCGCTGCTCTATCTCCAGATGTGCATGTGTAGAAAGCCTTGGTGTTATCTTAACTAGTGCCAAAATATGCCTAAACTTCAAGAGAACTAAAAACCGCACCATTGGTTGGTTAAGAGTCTATTCACCCCCCCCCCCTCTAGACCTATCTTCTCCGATCCTACAATTGGTATCATAGTTTTGGTCTCCATTGCTTTGGTTTTATCACCATTGGAGGAAGATGGATGTGTCTACTTTGGAGAGTACTACAACTCTTGGAAAAAAAATGAGATGCTTGCTATCTTTAATGAATTTAACTTGAGCAAGTATATTCATTATGCCTATGCATCTCCTATTGATCCCTTGCACCCTACTCATGAAGAGGAAATTGACATGCTTCATAATCTTAGAACTGGTAATCTTATCATTCGTGGATTGCCTAGAAATGTGCTTACTCGCATGGAGAACTTTGAACGCGCATACACTTTATTGAAAGACATTGAGATGCGCTTTCCAAATTACTCATTAAAGAACATCAATGAAAGTCTTCATAAGTCCATTGCCTTTCACAAGATGAAGCCTAGTGATCCTAAGTTTGATAGATGTCTATTTGAGCTTCGTAATCTCATGCGTGCTAAAGGTGACGTTGGAACCATTAGCAACATTATTATGGAAACCATTAGAATTCACAAACTTGCACACTGTCATGATCATAAATCTAACAAATCATTTGCCCTAGGTGATGATCACATGCATGATGATGATGTTGAGCATGGCTATTATGATGAAGATGAAGAATCCGAGATCGAATATGAGAAGACTATGAGAAATCTTCGTCTCATGGTAAATATTTGAGATTACATGGCCGGAGAAAAAGAATGGATTCTTTATAATGGATGCACCGATCACATGACCAGAGATAAAGACATGTTTCGTGAGCTTGCTAAAAATGATGGTCCACGCAAGTATGTGACTTTTGGAGATAATTCCAAGGGTAAGGTACTTGGCCTTGGTAATGTGGTCGTACCCTCAATGAGATGGCAAGAACGATGTTTGATGAGTACAAGACGCCAAAACACTTTTGGGCGGAAGCGGCTGAGACGACTTGTCATGCTACAAAACGACTTTATCTTCACAAGCTTCTTCGTAAAACGGCATACAAGCTACTCGCCAATAACAAGCCACAAGTTCGATACTTTCGACTATTTGGCTCAAAGTGTTACATTCTTGACAAGCATCACCGTTCAAAATTTGCTGAATCTCATGAAGGTTTCCTACTCGGTTACGGATGGAACTCACACACCTACCGTGTCTACAACAACTTCACTCGAAAATTTGAAGACACGGTAGATGTGAAGTTTGATGAATCTAACGGCTCGCAAGTAGAGAAATTGCCAATTGATGTAGGAGACAAAGATGCTTTGAAAGCAATTTAAGACTTGTCTATTGGCAAGATCCGTCCAATAGAGGTAAAGGAGAGCACTTCGTCCATTCAAGTGGAAGCCTCAAATTCACATCAAGGTGAACCACAAGTTGACATGGAGGCATCCACAAGTGGAACACGTCAAGACGAAGGAAATGAGGAAGTACAACAAGATGATCCACCTCAACCTCCTTCTCCACCTCTACAAGCGAACAACGACACCAACAACAATGAAGAAGATGAAGATGATGATGAAGATGCCTCATCGCAACCCAAGCAAAAGCTACCTCGAGTTAGAGCAAGAATTGATAAGCATCATCCAGTCAAACAAATTCTTGGCGACATCAAATCCAGGAGAATTACTCGCTCTAAATCTTGTTTAGCTAACTTTTGTGAGCATTACTCATTCACCTCTATCATTGAGCCTATGAAGGTTGATGAAGCCCTTGAATACCCCGATTGGGTGAATGCTATGCACGAAGAGCTACACAACTTCGAGAGGAACCAAGTGTGGACATTGGTTGAGAAGCCCAAAGATGAACAAAACATCATCGGAACCAAATGGGTGTTTCAGAACAAAAAGATGAGGATGGACAAGTCATATGCAACAAGGCTTGTCTCGTTGCTCAAGGATACACTCAACTCGAAGGTACGAACTATGGTGAGACCTATGCCATCGTTGCTAGACTTAAGTCCATTTGCATTTTACTTGCATATGCCAATCATCATGATTTCACCCTCTATCAAATGGATATTGGAAGTGCTTTCCTAAATGGTGAAATTGAGGAGGAAGTTTATGTAAAACAACCTCCCAGCTTTATTAATCCCAAGAAACCAAACCATGTTTACAAACTTCACAAAGCTCTCTATGGTCTCAAACAAGCCCCTAGAGCTTGGTATAAATGTTTGACAAAGTTTCTTCTTGAAAAAGGCTTTGAGATTGGTAAAATTGATTCAACCTTGTTTTCTAAGAGAGTGAATGGTGAATTATTTGTGTGCCAAATATATGTTGATGATATTATCTTCGGTTCTACTAACCCTCTCTTTAGTGAAAGGTTTGGAAGGTTGATGTCAAAAAAGTATGAGATGTCTATGATGTGTGAACTCAAATTCTTCCTCGGTTTGCAAATCAAGCAAACTAGGGATGGTACCCTTGTCTCACAAACAAAGTATACCAAGGACTTATTCAAGAAGTTCAACATGCAAGAAAGCAAAGGTATGAAAACCCCCATGCCAACTTCCGGACATTTTGACTTGACAAAGGATGGAAAACCTGTTGATCAAAAGGTTTACCGATCCATGATTGGTTCATTACTATATCTATGTTCCTCTCATCTCAACATTATGCTAGGTGTGTGCATGTGTGCATGATATCAAACGGCACAAAAAGAGTGTCATCTTAAGGCCGTAAAGAGGATTGTGAGATACTTGACACATACACCAAACTTTGGCATTTGGTATACCAAAGGATATTCTTTCAAACTTGTTGGCTATTCCGGTTCGAACTATGACGAAGACAAGGTTGATAGAAAATCCACTTCGTGAACAAGTCAATTCCTTGGTAGATCCCTCGTGTCTTGGTCTTCCAGGAAGCACAATTCAGTATCTCTATCCACCGCCAAAGCGGAATACATCACAGCCGGATCATGTTGTGCACAATTGCTATAGATGACACAGACTCTCAAAGATTATGGGATACATGTGAAACATGTGCCATTGCTATGTGACAATGAGAGTGCTATTAAGATTGCACACAATCCCCTGCAACATTCTAGAACTAAGCATATTGAGGTTCGTCACCATTTCATTCGACATCATGTTGCTAAAGGTGACATTGACCTCAAGCATGTTCTTACCGACAAAAAATTGGTGGATATCTTCACTAAACCTCTTGATGAGAAAATATTTTGTCACTTGAGAAGTGAGTTTGTCATTGATGCTTCCAACATGAACTAGACACTTACTTGGATGCATGCAAGGGCATGAGCTTCTATGACTAATCATTGATGTTTCTTTTATGATTATCATTACATAGCTTGGATACATTGCTCCCTTGTATTGCATGTAACCATTGTAGGTAGTTGGATGAACATCACTTCACAAGCTTGCTTTCAAACTCCAATCTTAAGCAAGCAATGTTGAACCAAGTATCTATACCTTTGGTGTGCCCAATGGACAAGACAACACAAATATATCCTTTGACAATATATGACTCTATGCTTCACTCTTGTCAAATTGGATACATATGTTGTTCCTTGCAAACTAACTCTTATAGGAATATGAACTACAAATGAAAGGATTTCTCTCAACTTCACTCCATGAGCATCCACAACAAGTTCAACTACATGATGGACGTCAACACCAAAACTTAATGTAAGTGCTCACATTTTAGAGAAGCATTACTCAAAGACATGAGCCAAAGCACCTCAACAAGATGTGAATACATTGACATGCTTTAACTAAAAATGGTAACCCCATTTTGAGCATAACAATGAGTATTACCTATGATCAAGTGATCTCACTTGACTCCTAAGTCAATATACTCTAACATAGGTGACCTAGTCGCCGACCCCCTTTCTAGATGAAGTTCTCTAGATGCTACCTTAGTTTGGTTTCTTCTTGCTGGTGTTTTCCCCTTTCAAAAAAACTTCATCTATATCTTATCTCTTTTTTCATGATCTTTTCTTTAGTTAGTTTCTAGTCAATTCATTGCAAATCTTATTTAAATTCCATGAAAATCCTTGTGAGATCTCTATTGCAAGTGAGTTGAGTTGACAAAAATTCTCTTTGTGTTGAACTCGGACTCTCCGATTTGAAACACATCAGTCAAACTGAAGTGCATCTAAACTCTGCACATAGTTCATCGGTGCAACTGAAAAAGGACTAACTCGGACCAGCCGATATGCTCTATCTGTGATCTTCCCACCTCGGAGTAACCGATCGAAACCAGTCGGAGCCACCGATTTCACTGCTGAAAGAATCTTTTGCCAAATTGTTTATTCTCTTTAGCCAACTCAACTCAGTGATTCTTTCCCTCTACATGCATCTAAAAATACATCATGCCTAGTTGTGCCTCTCCAGGACCACGGCCACTTAACCCATAACCTTGAAGCCAACCCTTCTAGGAAATTGATGTCAAAGGGGGAGAGAGATGCAAATCAAAGCTTATTTATCTCATCAAAAGGAACATCCCATGGAAGAGAGATGCATTTTACAAAAGAGGAGAGAACCTACATGTTTCTAAGAGGGGTGAAACATGATGATAACTGTCTGTCTTTGATCTGTCTAAGCTTTAAAAGCAAAGTTTGCTCTGATTCTAGTCTTGCTCTGATTTTATCTCACCCTACCTACTCCCATTATCCAATGACAGATTAAGGGGGAGAGGAAGTTCAAGTTTAGGGTTGAAAAATCCTTGAAATTTTATTGCAAATCTTGTTTGATCTTTGGAGACATGTCTACACTCAAAAGAAGTACTCACTTAGTGATCCTTATCTCATACATGTCATCCTAATCTTTGTTTTCTTGTGAGTCTTGTATCCTATCTTGGAAGAAATTATCTTGTGTTATCTAACCTTGTTTTCACAAGCTTATTTCTTCAAGAACTTTATCAAGAAACTCAAGGTAAGTATATGCATCACACTCATGTGCATGATGATCTGTTGCTTGTTGCACATATTGTTTGCAAGAAAGAATCATGAACATGGAGGTATATCTCTTATCATGTTGCTCTGATGCATGTGGCCAAGATACATGTAACTCTTTACTCATTCCTTCATGTTGTGCACTCACATTTTATGGATTATCTTCAATTACATGCTTGCACACTTGTAGGGGGAGCATATGCATGTTACATGTTCTTTCAAAGCTTTTATATACTTTCTGCTATACTCTCACTTAAAGCTTTGATGTATGTTGTCATCAATTACCAAAAAGGGGGAGATTTAAAGCACATTTGCTCCCTTGGTGGTTTTGATAATCAATGACAACACTCATATTGTTGGACTAATACTTTTATCTAGTATGTTTCAGATAAGTTCAATAGTGGCATGGCAAGGACATGAGGATGTGTACCCCTTCAAAATACAAAGGATAAAGATTGGCAAATCTTCAAGACTCTACATTTTTTGTTAAGTGATCCAAGATCACATTGAGTCCATAGAAACTTTTATCTAGTATGTTTCAGATAAGTTCAACAGTGGCATGGCAAGGACATGAGCATGTGGACCCCTTCAAAATACAAAGGATAAAGATTGGCAAAGCTTCAAGACTCTATGTATTTGGTTAAGTGATCCAAGATCACATTGAGTCCATAGGAAAGCCAATACTATTAAAAGGGGATGAGGTTTTGATCATGACTTAATTGCTCAAGTGCTTAGTGATATTGCTCCAAAACCCTCAAATATTTCTCCACTTCCATCCTATCCAAAACCCTAAAAAATAATCTTGGTCCCACCGAAAAGCTCTCGTCCGGACCCACCGATATTACAAGACACACTGCCGTATGCCAAACCCTAACACATCGGTGCAACCGAAATGGATCTCAGTCTCACCGAGATGCCCTGGCCAAGTTTCTGTGATGACGTTGTTTCATTTTGGAATCACCGAGATGAACGGATCGTAATTTCCGAAACGAGGTCCTACCCTAGCCATCGCAATTTGGTCCCACCGAGTTGATATGATCGGTCTCACCGAAAAGCCTAACGGTCAAGTATTTTGCACTAGCCGGTCTCACCGAGATTTTCCTGTCGGTGTCACCGAGTTGGGTCAAAGACTTGTAACAGTTGGATTTTTGGTGATGCCTATTTATACCCCTCCACCACCACCTACTCTCTAAGAGAGCAAATAGAACGAAACACAACTTCCACTACTCAATTTCTGAGAAGAGAACCACCTACTCATGTGTTGAGATCAAGAGATTCCAATCCAACCATTTGAACCTTGATTTCTAGCCTTCCCCAAGTTGCTTTCCATTCAATCCCCTCTCCTACCAAAGCCAAATCTGTGAGATAGTGTTTGAGTGTTGGGGAGTATCATTTGAAGCACAAGAGCAAGGAGTTCATCATCAACAACATCGTATATTACCTTTTGGAGAGTTGTGTCTCCTATATTGGTTAGGTGTCACTTGGGAGCCTCCAAGATTGTGGAGTTGAACCAAGGAGTTTGTAAGGCAAGGAGATCGCCTACTTCGTGAAGATCTACCCGAGTGAGGCTAGTCCTTCGTGGACGTAAGTCATGATGGTATAGGCAAGGTTGCTTCTTCGTGGACCCTTCGTGGATGGAGCCCTCCGTGGACTCGCGCAACCGTTACCCTCCATTGGTTCAAGTCTCCATCAATATGGACGTACGATAGCACCACCTATCGGAACCACACCAAAAATCACCGTGTCTTCATTGCGTTTGAATTTCCATCTCCATCCCTGATGACCCACAAGTATAGGGGATCTATCATAGTCCTTTCGATAAGTAAGAGTGTCGAACCCAACGAGGAGCAGAAGGAAATGACAAGCGATTCTCAGCAAAGTATTTTCTGCAAGCACTGAAATTATCAGTAACAGATAGTTTTGTGATAAGATAATTCGTAATGGGTAACAAGTAACAAGTGTAACAAAGGTGTAGCAAGGTGGCCCAATCCTTTTTGTAGCAAAGGACAAGCCTGGACGAACTCTTATATAAAGCAAAGCGCTCCCGAGGACACATGGGAATTGTTGTCAAGTTAGTTTTCATCATGCTCATATGATTCGCATTCGTTACTTTGATAATTTGATATGTGGGTGGACCGGTGCTTGGGTGATATCCTTACTTGGACAAGCCTACCACTTATGATTAACCCCTCGCGCAAGCATCCACAACTATGAAAGAAAAATTAAGATAAACCTAACCATAGCATGAAACATGTGGATCCAAATCAGCCCCTTACGAAGCAACGCATAAACTAGGGTTTAAGCTTCTGCCACTCTAGCAACCCATCATATACTTATTACTTCCCAATGCCTTCCCCCAGGCCCAAACAATGGTGAAGTGTCATGTAGTCGACGTTCACATAACACCACTAGAGGAAAGACAACATACATATCATCAAAATATCGAACGAATACCAAATTCACATGATTACTCATAACAAGACTTCTCCCATGTCCTCAGGAACAAACGTAACTACTCACAAAGCATATTCATGTTCATAATCAGAGGGTAATGAATATCAGTAAGGATCTGAACATATGGATCTTCCACCGAATAAACCAACTAGCATCAACTACAAGGAGTAATCAACACTACTAGCAACCCACAGGTACCAATCTGAGGTTTTGGGACAAAGATTGAATACAAGAGATGAACTAGGGTTTGGAGAGGAGATGGTGCTACTGAAGATGTTGATGAAGATTGACCCCCTCTCGATGAGAGGATCGTTGGCGATGGCGATGGCTTCGATTTCCCCCTCCCGGAGGGAAATTTCCCCGGCAGAACAGCTCCGCTAGAGCCCTAGATTGCTTCTGCCCAGGTTCCGCCTCTAGACAGCGGCGCTTCGTCCCGAAAGCTTCCTTATGATTTTTCCAGGTCAAAAGCCACCATATAGCAGAAAATGGGCAGCGGAGACCTGCCAGGGAGCCCACAAGCCCTAGGGGCGCGCCCAGGGGGTTGGGCACGCCCCCTAGGCTTGTGGCCACCTGGTGGGTCCCCCTCTGGTATTTCTTCACCAAATAGTTTTTATATATTCCTAAATAATTCTTCGTAAATTTTAAGGACTTTTGGAGTAGTGCAGAATAGGTCTCTCAGATTTGCTCCTTTCCGGTCCATTATTCCAGCTGCTGGCATTCTCCCTCTTTGTGTAGACCTTATAAAATAAGAGAGAAAAGGCATAAGTATTGCACCATAATGTGTAATAACAGCCCATAATGCAATAAATATCAATATAAAAGCATGATGCAAAATGGACGTATCAACTCCCCCAAGCTTAGACCTCGCTTGTCCTCAAACGAAAACCGGAATCGATAATCATGTCCACATGTTTAGAGATAGAGGTGTCGATAAAATAAAATACGGACATGAAGGCATCATGATCATCTTTAGAACAACAACATATATTGTCATATAATTTATTATGCTAAAGTAACAATTCGTTCAAAAGGTAAAGTATGAAACAAGAACTTTATTGAAAACCAACAAACTATGATCTTGGTAATTGAAACAATTGCAATTCATCATAACATCGGAAAGAGTCAATGTAAGAGCTTTCATATAGCAAGTTCCACATACTCAACTATCATTTAATCTTTCATAATTGCTAACACTCACACGATACTTATGAGATCAAAGTCTCAATCGGACACAGAGAAAGATAGGGGCTTATAACTTCGCCTCCCAACCTTTTTCCTCAAGGGTAACGTCAACAATAATAGTTTATGAATACCTGCATCTGAGTGGATATATATATATATATATATATATATATATATATATATATATATGGATCTCCCCCCCAACATACAGTGCTTGCCAAAAAGAAAAAGTATAAAAAGAAGAGGTGATGATCACCATGACTCTTGTATAAAGGTAGGAGATAAATAAAAGATAGGCCCTTCGCAGAGGGAAGCAGAGGTTGTCATGCGCTTTTATGGTTGGATGCACAAAATCTTAATGAGAAATAACGTCACTTTATATTGCTGCTTGTGATAAAGAACTTTATTATGCAGTCCGTCGCTTTTATTTCTTCCATATCACAAGTTCGTATAAAGCTTATTTTCCTCACACTAAAAGATCATACATATTTAGAGAGCAATTTATATTGCTTGCACTGATGACAACTTACTTTAAGGATCTTACTCAATCCATAGGTAGGTATGGTAGACTCTCATGGCAAAACTAGGTTTAGGGATTTTGGAGGCACAAGTAGTATCTCTACTTGGTGCAAAAGATTTGGCTAGCATAGGATGAGAAGCAAGCTCAACATGTTGGAGGATCCATGACAATATAACTTCTATTCGGATATAAAGAAACCTAACCCATTATGTTGTCTTCCTTGTCCAACATCAACCTTTTACCATATAATATTTTAATGAGTGCTCACAATCACAAAAGATGTCCAAGATAGTGTATTTATATGTGAGACCTCTCTTTCTTTATTACTTCCTATTAATTGCAACAATGACCAAAACTATGTTTGTCAACTCCCAACAAATTTCATGCGACATACTCCTTATATGTGAGGTCATCACTCTCCATAAGATCATTATATAATCTTTTTATTTCTTTTATTCTTTATTTCTTTTACTCAAGATCATAGCCAGAAAGCAAAGCCCTCAACTCAAAACTAATCTTTATTATATAACTCTCAGACTCGATTACATAGAGGTATCACAAAGCAAAACTCAAAGCTAGATCATATTAAAACTTTATTCTACTAAACTAAGATATAACCAAAAGGATCAAACTAAGAAAAACGATAAAGGTAAAGATGTGATGGTAATACGATACCGGGGCACCTCCCCCAAGCATGGCAGTTGCCAAGGGGAGTGCCCATACACATGTACTTAGGTCTCTTTCTTCGGAGGTGGTGATGATGGAGTTGATGATGCTGTGGGCTTGTCCTCCATCTTCCAGGGCATAGGTTCACCATCATAGAAAGATGTACGAGTCTCCAGAATCCTCAAATCTGCAGCCAAACTCATCATCTTAAATCTATATTCATACTCACAGTTTTGGTTCTGCGGGTCATAGATCTGGGCTTGGAGATGCTCGTTTTTCTCATGAAGCTTGAAGATGGCCTTCCCAATCTCACTAGCATCCAGCTTGTGGTCACGGGTAAAATCCATGATCATGGAGTGATTGGCGTTGAGTCTGTGCTCCACCATCCCTTTGCACTTGAACACCTCTTGCTCCACCGCTTCGAGCCTGGACTCCACGCTTCCGGTCCTCCTTGGCCCTTGAACATCACGGATGTGAATCACACCCTCATGCATCTCAATGGCTTGAGGGTGTTGCAGCACCTCCTCAAGGTAAGGGTTGATGACCTTCTCAAAAAACTTGTCCTTGGGGCCACTTGGAGACGTCATGGCGATCTAGATCTGTCAGGAAAAAACAGCTCAAAACAAGAACAGAGGGTTTTGATGTAATACGGTGGTCAAAACCTTCGGGAGATTATATAATGAATTTTTACCGACCAAAAGAAGTGTACTACAAGAAAACAGAGTCCAGGGGGCACACGAGGTGGCCACAAGCCTGGGAGGCGCGCCCAGGGGGGTAGGGCGCGCCCCCAGGGCTTGTCGCCTCCTCGTGCACTTTTCGGATTACTTTTTATTTTCCTAATTTTTATAAATATTCCAAAATGGAGTAAAATTGCTTTTGGAAAAGTTTTGGAGTCAGTTTACTTACCGTATCACATACCTATTCCTTTTCGGAGTCTGAAACGTTCTGGTAGATATCCCTTATGTACTCCTCCGGTGTTATGGTATTAATGATATTGGTTTCAACATTTATGGGAGTACCTGAGATATAATGTTTGATTCTTTGCCCGTTTACCACCTTCGGGTTATTGCCTTCGGCATTGTTGATTTTGATGGCACCGGAATGATAAACTTCCTCGAAAATGTAAGGCCCTTCCCATTTAGAGAGAAGCTTTCCTGCAAAAAATCTTAAACGAGAATTGTATAGCAAGACATGGTCACCTACATTGAATTCATGCTTTTGTATCCTTTTATCATGCCATCTTTTAACTTTCTCTTTAAACAATTTGGCATTTTCATAGGCTTGGGTTCTCCATTCATCAAGTGAGCTAATGTCAAATAACCTCTTCTCACTGGCAAGTTTGAAATCATAGTTGAGCTCTTTAATTGTCCAATAAGCTTTATGTTCTAGTTCAAGAGGTAAGTGACATGCTTTTCCGTAAACCATTTTATATGGAGACATACCCATAGGGTTATAAGCATTTCTATAAGCCCATAATGCATCATCAAGTTTCTTAGACCAATTCTTTCTGGATCTATTAATAGTCTTTTGCAAAATCAATCTTATTTCTCTATTACTCAATTCTACTTGACCACTAGATTGAGGGTGATATGGAGATGCAATTCTATGGTTAACATCATATTTAGCAAGCAATTTATGCAAAGCACCATGAATAAAGTGTGAACCACCATCAGTCATTAAATATCTAGGGACTCCAAACCTCGGGAAAATAACTTCTTTAAGCATTTTAATGGAGGTGTTATGATCAGCACTACTAATTGGAATAACTTCTACCCACTTAGTAACATAATCAATAGCAACCAGAATATGTGTATACCCGTTAGAGGAAGGAAAAGGTCCCATATAATCAAATCCCCAAACATCAAATGGTTCAATAACAAGTGAATAATTCATAGGCATTTCCTGACATCTACTAATATTACCGATTCTTTGACATTCATCACAAGACAAGACAAACTTACGAGCATCCTTAAAAAGAGTAGGCCAATAAAAACCAGATTGTAATACCTTGTGTGCAGTTCTATCACCAGCATGGTGCCCTCCGCAGGCCTCGGAGTGACACTTGCGTATGATCTATTCCTGTTCATGCTCAGGTACACAACGTCTAATAACACCATCTACTCCATCTTTATAAAGGTGTGGGTCATCCTAGAAGTAATGTCTTAAATCATAGAAAACCTTTTTTTTGTTGGTATGTGAAACTAGGTGGTATAAATTTAGCAACAATATAATTAGCATAGTCTGCATACCATGGAGTACTACGAGAAGCATTTATGACAGCTAATTGTTCATCAGGGAAGCTATCATCAATAGGTAGTGGGTCATCAAGAATATTTTCTAACCTAGACAAGTTGTCTGCTACGGGGTACTCAGCTCCCTTTCAATCAATAATATGCAAATCAAATTCTTGCAACAAGAGAACCCATCTAATAAGTCTAGGTTTAGCATCTTTATTTTCCATAAGATATTTAATAGCAGCATGATCAGTGTAAATAGTTACTTTGGAATCAACAATATAAGATCTGAACTTATCACAAGCAAATACAACTGCTAAAAATTCTTTTTCAGTAGTAGCATAATTTCTTTGAGCACTGTCTAGAGTTTTACTAGCATAATGGATAACATTTAATTTCTTATCAACTCTTTATCCTAAAACAGCACCGACAGCATAATCACTAGCATCACACATAATTTCAAAGGGTAGGTTCCAATCAGGTGGTTGAACAATAGGTGCAGAAATCAAGGCTTTCTTAAGTATTTCAAATGCTACTACACAATCATCATCAAAAATAAATGGAACATCTTTTTGCAAGAGATTAGTAAGAGGCCTAGAAATTTTAGAGAAGTCTTTAATAAACCTCCTATAGAAACTAGCATGACCAAGGAAACTTCTTATACCTTTGATATATTTAGGACAAGGCATCTTTTCAATAGCATCAACTTTAGCTTTATCAACTTCAATACCTCTTTCAGAAATTTTATGCCCCAAGACAATACCTTCATTAACCATAAAGTGGCACTTCTCCCAATTCAAGACAAGATTAGTTTCTTCACATCTCTGCAAAACTCGATCAAGGTTGCTTAAGCAATCATCAAAAGAAGTTCCGTAAATGGAGAAATCATCCATGAAAACCTCAACAATCTTTTCACAAAAGTCAGAGAATATAGTAGTCATACATCTTTGAAAGGTAGCAGGTGCATTACATAAACCAAAAGGCATACGTCTATAAGTAAAGGTACCGAAAGGGAAAGTAAAAGTAGTTTTTTCTTGATCCTCTTATGACACAGGTATTTGGGAAAAACCAGAATAACCATCTAGAAAGTAGAAGTGTGTATGTTTTGATAGTCCTTCTAGCATTTGATCAATAAAAGGTAGAGGATAATGATCTTTCCTAGTAGCTTTGTTTAACTTTCTAAAATCAATAACCATTCTATAACCTGTGACAATTCTTTGTGGAATCAATTCATTCTTATCATTAGGAACAACGGTAATACCTCCCTTTGTAGGGACATAGTGCACATGACTTACCCATCTACTATCAGCAACATGATAAATTATACCTGCTTCTAGAAGCTTTAGTATTTCATTTCTTACCACTTCCTTCATCTTAGGATTCAACCGTCGCTGATGGTCAACAACAGGTTTAGCATCTGGTTCCATATTAATTTTGTGCTGACATAGAGTGGGACTAATGCCCTTAAGATCATCCAGAGTATATCCAATAGATGCACGGTGCTTCTTCAGAGTTTTCAATAATTTCTTTTCTTCATGCTCTGAAAGGTTAGCACTAATAATAACAGGATATATCTTCTTTTCATCAAGATAAGCATATTTCAAAGTATCAGGTAATTGTTTAATATCGAATATAGGATCACTCTTGGGTGGTAGAGGATCTCCAAGAGTATCCACAGGAAATTGTGTTTCAAAACATGCATTTGTTTAAAGAAAATCTCGTCCAATTCCTTTCTTTCATTCATGAACATATCATTTTCATGGTCTAGCAAATATTGTTCTAAAGGATCAGTTGGAGGCACGACAATAGAAGCAAGACCAATAATTTCATCCTTACTAGGCAATTCTTTATCATGGGGTTGTCTACGAAACTTAGAGAAATTAAACTCATGAGAAACATCCCCAAAACTCACACTAACAGTTTCTTTCTCACAATCTATTTTAGCATTAACAGTGTTCAAGAAAGGTCTACTAAATATAATGGGACAAAAATCATCTTGTGGGGAACTAAGAACTAGAAAATCAGTAGGGTATTTTATTTTCCCACACAAGACTTCAACATCTCTAACAATCCCAATTGGTGATATAGTATCTCTATTGGCAAGCTTAATAGTGACATTAATATCTTCTATTTCAGCAGGTGCAATATCATTCATAATTTCTTGATATAAAGTAAAGGGAATTGCACTCACACTAGCACCCAAATCACATAAGCCATGGTAACAATGATCTCCTATTTTAACAGAAACAACAAGCATGCCAACAACAGGTCTATGTTTATCTTTATTATCGGGTCTAGCAATTCTAGCAGCTTCATCATAGAAATAAATAACATGCCCATCAATATTATCGACCAAGAGATCTTTAACCATAGCAATACTAGGTTCAACTTTAATTTGTTCAGGGGGTGTAGGTGTTCTAGTATAACTCTTACGAACCACAGCTGAAGCTTTAGCATGTTCCTTTATCCTAACAGGGAAAGGTGGTTTCACAATATAAGCAGTAGGAATAACAGGATCGACATTATAAGTAATAGTTTCCTCTTCAGCTTTAATAGGTTCTACTATTTTTACTTCAATGGGAGGATGATATTTAAATCACTTCTCCTTAGGGAGATCAACATGAGTAGCAAATGATTCATAGAAAGAAGCTATTATCTCAAAGTCAAGTCCATATTTGGTTGGCTCCTTGGCCTGTTGTAAAGATCTTCACTGCTTCAGATAGTTAATTAGTCAGGCAGTAGGATGCCCGACGCCGCCTTGCCCCACTCTGCCCCGGCCGCTGAACTCGAAGCCCGACGTTGCCACAGGTGAGGGGGCTCGATGGCGTGCGACGTCTGGTGGAGAGTCCGGTTCGCGGCGGACTTGGTGACCACGCAGCACGTCTCGCTCGACGACGGCGAGCTGTGGCTTCGCAGGGAGGCACTTCAGATCATACTCGTCGACTCAAGAGGGCACACGGTGGATGTGTGCTACCTCAGATCTGGTGAGTCGATTGACATCGGAGACATTGTTTGATTGCTCTGCCATTTTGCCAGGGTTTGTGATCGAATTCCGGTGAGCTACGTTTCCGGCGAGAGTGCGCCGCTGTGTGGACCATCGAAACCATACAAGGATACAGGCGAGGTGCACGATCGCGGGCGCACGGGCGCGCGCCGCCGACCACCGCCTATGACAGATGAGGCCGGAGTCTTAGGGTGTGGACCGGTCCACCATGGGTCGAATGCATGCCACATGGATGAGGAAAGATCCGACCGCCATGAGAGGGGTGGACCTAGGGTTTCCGGGGGCGCCGTGGGTGTTAAACGTGCGGCCGCTACCCCTTCCCCCATTCTGGATCTCGACAACAGCCTTGCCCACCTCTGGAACACCTCATCTATCGTCAAATCTAGGGTTCGTCCAAACTTCTCCTGGTGGGAAGGCAAAATTCATGGCGATCTCCGTTCGTTTGCCCAAGTAGTTGCTTCACCTTCTCCTACAAATCCTCCTGTTAGACCCAAAGAGAGCACAATTGCTGAGATGAGAGGGGACGGCTTTGGCGCGGGCCGCCATGGTCGCGGTGCTGGGCGTTTCGACCGCGGTCGCGGCCGTGGATTCGACTCCCATGTGTGGAAGCGCAAGACGGAGATGGGGAGCTCCTCTACGACCAAAGCATCTGGATCTGGCGAGTCCAGGTTCGACAAGTGGGAGGAGGCGGCCGGTGGTCAACAGGCGAATCCGACTCGGCAAACCCGGTGGGATGGTGGCGATGGTGATCTGCAGGAGTCGCGGGAGCCGGCGGCAATCGGGGAGTAGCAGATGGTCCCTCCCCACCGTCAAGAGAGGCGTGGAGGCGACATCGACAACGGCAAGGCCCCCCGCATCTTCGACAAGAACAACACATCGCCAAGGAATCGCGAGATGCATTCCTCCTCTGGTACTATTGTTCCTCCCTGTGATGCGTGCCAGATCTGTCACTTGCCTGGTCACTTTACTGTCAGATGCCCACAAGCTTTCTGTGAGAGATGCAAGAAGAGAGGCCATCTGTCTATTGTGTGTACTGAGTTCTTTCCTTGGGATCACACACCTGTGATGTGTGCTTTCCAGTCTAAGGGACAGGGGTTCTTTTACATTCCTGATTTCAGTGTGGATAGGCAAACTAGGGATAATGTTTAGAATATTGTGGTTACAATTACTGATGGCTCTGCTCAGACCAAAGATATTGAACATGAATTGAGTGTCTACGTTGGGCAAGGATGGCGCTGCTCTGCCAGATTCTTTGCCCCACAGAAGTTTGTGATGCGAATGCCGAATCCTAGGGAAGTGGACAGAGCTCTTTTTGTTGAAAATATTAAGCTGAAAAAGTGTGGTGTTAGTGTTAAATTCTCTCCCTGGTCTGAAGACATCGACTCTGAGGGATTATTGGAGATTGCTTGGGTTAGGATTGGAAAAATTCCACCTAACAAGAGATGTGATAAGACTGTAGCTTATGCGGGAGGCTTGGTTGGGATTACTTTGGAAGTAGACATGTCAACCTTAAACCGTCCTTCTTCAGTTAGAGCTAAAATTGGATGTAGATCTATAGCCCAACTTCCTGCCACTGCTGAAGGAGTGCTTGCAGGTCATTTTTATAGATTCACCTATGAGGTTGAGGAGGTTTTGGTTCAAAATCATGTTGAGGAAGAAGCAGTTGACCCTGTTCCTGATGAGAGAACCAAACCAGATCATACTCCTAAAAGGAAATGTACAGATCAAGAAAAAGGGGAGACACATTCTGGATCCGTTGGTCATGGCAACCCTGGGACTTCCTATCGTGGTGGCAAGGCCTGTCGCCTGCTATGCGATGAAAAAGATGGATCTATTTCTTCTGAAAGTGATGCAGACAACTCCTTGCTTATTGAAACAATGCAAAGAGAGATCGATGAAAAAATGCAAGGAAAAGATACGAACTCCTCAAACTGGATTGTCTCCAGGAAACCTGATACTATTAGGACTGCGGTCCAAGATATTCAGGTGAAAAATGCTTCTCACAATAAAACTCTTATGACATGCCAAACTGCTACTAACTCATCTCAGATTATGGAGGTAACTGGTGAGGTGGACCCTGGGCTAAAGACCTCAAGTGACTACATGGTACAGCTCCCATCTTCTGAAAGCTTTGAGGAGATCATCCTTACTCCACCGCTAGAACCTGAGGCCCCACTTAGATTCAGCAAGCGTAACGCTTCCGGAATGCAGGACAAGATGGAGGACAAGGCCAAAAAACTTGCTAGCAAGAAAGATCTGGAAGGTAAAAATCTCCTGTTTACAAAAATTCCTTTGATGTCCTATCTAATAATGAGTTGATTAGTAGGGCTAATAAGATGGGGGTAGATATCCTTGATGATGATTTTACTGCTGTTGACATTATTAGAGAGCTAGAATGTGTTAGGGGGGAATTAGAGGATAAGAATAAGAATGATACAGCAAATTAGGAACATGATGATCTGGTTGAAGTTGATGGTTTGGGTAGTGATACTCCTATGAATTTGGATTGGTTGGACCAAGAAGAGCATATATTTGAACATATATCTTCGGTTAAAACTAAAAAGAAAAAGCGACACAAGTCTGCTGTAAAGGTTCCTAGGCCTGTGACTAGGAGCCAGAGGAAGATTATCTCAGAAAAAAACTTGTTAGGTAATCCTGCCCTGTCTCCTGGTAGGATTACTCGAGCCAAATTCCATAAAAAACGTTCCAAATGAGAGGACTCATTTGGAACTGTCGGGGGGTAGGCAAGAAAGGAATGGCCACCTGCCTCTCAGACATGATTAGTGACCATTCCCTAGACTTCCTGGGTCTGCAGGAAACTATGAAAAAATACCTCACACCTAAATGCTTGAGGAGAATTGACCCCTTTGACATTTTTCATTGGAACTGGGTGCCTTCTGTTGGTAAGTCTGGGGCCATACTGTGTGGTGTGAGGAGAGATACCCTGGAGGTAGTGTCCTGTTCTAAGGGAAAATATGTGCTTCAATTGGTTATCCATGACAAGAAGAAAAACATACAATGGGGGCTACTTGTGGTATATGGTTCGGCACATGATGAATTCAAAGAAGAATTCCTGATTGAGCTGGATGCCTCCTGTAGTGGCATGAGTATGCCCTACATAGTTGGGGGAGACTTTAACATTCTGAGACACCCCGGAGAGAAGAATAAGAAGATGGTGAACCATAAAGCCACTGACCTGTTTAACTCCATTATTAACACTTTAGCCCTTCGGGAAATCCACATTAGCGGGGGTAAATACACTTGGACCAACAATCAAGCCCACCCCACGTTGGAAAAACTAGATCGCATCCTTATGTCTGAAAGTTGGGAGGATATGTTCCCACTGGTCTCCGTAAGGAAATTAGTTTGGGAAATCTCTGACCATAACCCCTTGCTGCTCTCTTCCGGGGAAGAAGGGCGTGAAGCCCCGAAACCTCGTGAATTCCGCTTTGATCTGTCCTGGATCAAAGATGACAATTTCTTGCCTACTGTTTTGAGAATCTGGGCTAGGAAAGTGGCTTCATCTGATCCTATAGATATTCTGAATATCAAACTGAAAAGGTTTAAGACTTACTTCAAAGGGTGGGGTTCGGACAGATATGGCAACGATAAAAAAAGAAAAGAAGAACTACGCATGGAACTTTCTATGCTGGAGGAGCTGGAAGAGGAAGACATATTACCTCCTGACCTCTATAGTAGGAAAGTTGATGTCAGTGTAGAGCTTTATGAACTGCTAGTGAACGAGGAGATCTTTTGGCTTCAACAGTCCCACGAGCGCTGGCTCCTTAAAGGAGACTTAAACACTGATTACTATCATAAAATTGCTAATGGGCGCAAGCACAAAAATACAATCCAATCACTTAGGGTGGGAGACACAGTGATTGAAGGCACGGACAATTTAATTACCCACGCCACTGACTTCTATAAAGAGCTATTTGGTCCTGCACCTGGCAACCAAATTCACCTTGACCCCAACACCCAGTCTGAAGAGGAGAGGCTCAATGAGAGGGATAACCTAGACCTCTGCCGTGAATTCACGGAGTTGGAGGTGAAGGAGGCGCTGTTTGACATGGCCTCTAATAGAGCTCCTGGACCTGATAATATTCCTGTTGAATTTTATCAGGCATGCTGGGATATTGTCAAAGAAGATATCATGACCCTGTTTAGACACTTCCATCAAGGGACACTGGATGTTCAGCGACTTAACTATGGAGTCATCACCCTGCTCCCGAAAGTATCTGGAGCTGAGAAAATCTAGCAATTCAGGCCTATATGTTTGCTTAGATGTCCATACAAGCTAATTACTAAAGTTCTCGACCGCAGGGTCGCTATCTACGCAGACAAACTCATTAGCTCTGCCCAGAATGCCTTTGTGAAAGGAAGGAACATTATGGATGGGGTTTTATCCCTCCATGAAATTATTAATTACACCTATGTTAAAAAAAAGGTGGGGATCATCCTCAAGTTAGATTTTGAAAAAGCCTATGACAAGGTTAATTCAGAATTTCTCCTAGAATGCCACAAGATGCTGGGATTCAGTGATACTTGGTGCGGATGGATTAAACAAATCCTTTACAATGGCACAGTTAGTATTAAACTCAATAACAGTGTTGGCCCTTATTTTCAGAGCAAAAAAGGGGTTCGCCAAGGGGATCCCCACTCCCCCTTCCTGTTCAACTTGGTTGTTGAGTGTCTTACCAAAATGATCAAAAATGCCCAGAAAAATAAACTGATTGTGGGTCTGGCTTCTTATCTTATTCCTGATGGAGTGGCGGTTCTGCAATACGTAGATGATACTACATTTGTATAGAAGAAGACATAGACAAGGTAGTTAACCTGAAGTTGCTGCTGTACATGTTCGAAATGATGTCTCGTTTGAAGGTAAATTTTCAGAAGAGTGAGATTCTTACTGTAGGTGGGGATGAAACTGTTGTCAAAAAATATGCAGACATTTTCAACTGTGAGGTCGGCAGTTTCCCACTCAAATACCTAGGTATGCTTGTCAGTTATACTAACTTGAAAACCTCTGATTGGGAGTTCATTGTTAGTAAATATCTGAAAAGGTTCGAAGCCTGGATTGGCAATGCTGCCTCGATGGGGGGGGGCACACTTTACTTGACTCTGTAGTTACTCAAATCTCTTTATACCACATGTCTATGTGGCTCATGAATAAAACATTCATTGAAAAACTAGACAAGCACAGACGCAGGTTCTTTTGGCAAGGGTGCAAAAAAAAGAGATACTACTTGGTCAAGTGGAGTAGAATCTGTAGATCCAGAGAAAAAGGGGGCTAGGTATAAAAGATCTTCAGAAGCAAAATATTAGCCTAATGGTTAAATGGCGGTGGAAACTAGAGACCCAAAATGGCCTATGGCAGGACATCGTCCGTGCTAGATACCTTTGCAACAAATATGTTGCTGATGTTACCCCCAGGTTCTCTGATTCACCATGCTGGAAAGCCTTGCTCAAGGTGAAAGAAATCTATATGATGGGCAGGAAAATCAAAACTGGGGCTAGAAATATAATCAGGTTGTGGAAAGATTCAATTAATGGGCTGCTCCCATTTCAGGATCAATATCCACGGCTGTTTGAGATTTGTAACCATCCGGAAAGCACCCTAGACAAGAGAAATGAGCTTGATAACATCTCAATTTTCAGGCGTAGACTTACCCCTGAACTGCTCAAGCAGTGGGGAGACCTACGCACTGCGGTTAAAAGTATCCCATTAAACGAGGAATGTGATCAAATCTTTTGGGGCCTAAACCAGAATGGCAAGTTCACCACTAAATCAGTTTACAAAATGCTGGAAAAGCCCCTCAGTGGGTGCCACTATAAGTGGATATGGAAAGCTAAAATCCCTCTTAAGATAAAAATCTTCCTGTGGCAACTATCGCAGGACGCAGTACTTACCAGACAAGTGATAAAAAAAGAAAATGGCCTGGGAACCCGTGTTGCTCTTTTTGCAGGGGGGTGGAAACAGCCCAGCATCTCTTCTTTACTTGTCCTGTGGCCAGGGTAGTATGGCGATCTATTGGAGTGGTTTTAGGCACTGACAAATGTCCAAAAAACTACAGGCAATATTTCATTTGGTGTCACAAGTTTCTTCCTGGGAAGAAAACATTCTATACAATGGGCTTGGCAGCCACTTGTTGGTCCATCTGGTTGGCGCATAATCGAGCTACTTTTGAAAAGAAACAAATCAAGACTCCTTTTGAGATTGTGTTTTCTCTATGCACTTTTCTGCTTTATTGGACAGGCTTGCAACAAGGGGATGCCGCCAAGGAGCTTCGTACAGGAGCAGAGATGATCAGGACTAGTATGATGCAACTGATGAAGATGTGTGATGCCGCCAAGCAACCAATCCAAGGTGTCTGAGGCCGCGGGTGCACTTTCGGTGAAGATCTGTCACAGCAAAGCGTCTACCTTCCTTCTGCTTCTGACCCCGGAGGAGCTGACTCTCTTCGGCCTTCAAGATGCTGTGTTTCTGTTCTAGTTTGATATTCTGAGATATGTAATAGGCTAGACCTTATGATGTGCTACTCAGGTTTTTGCCCCATAGCACCCGTTTCAATGGCGAGCGGGTGTGGTGGGTTTCCTGGTAGTGCTGGAACTCGCTCTACCTCTTTCCCTTCTCCTGACTCTTCTGTTAGAACTAGTTGTATTTCCGTTCGTTGCAATGGAAAGGGGTAAAGCCCGGTTCTAAAAATATTTAGTGCTAAATTCACGAAAAGCATCGGTATCCATAAAAGATTTAACACTATCAAACTTAAGGTTTATACCTGACTCCTTACCTTCGTCGAGTTCCCAATCTTCAGAGTTGCGTTTAATTCTTTCCAAGAGACCCCATTTGAATTCAATAGTCTTCTTCATAAAAGAACCAGTACAAGAAGTATCGAGCATGGATTGATCATTAAGAGAAAGCCGAGCATAAAAGTTCTGAATATGATTTCTCTTGAGAGCTCATGATTGGGGCATGAATATAACATTGACTTAAGCCTCCCTCAAGCTTGAGCGATACTTTCTCCTTCATGAGGCCAAAAATTTCAATAGGTTGTAATTCCAAGTCCCAATATCATCACATAGCCTATACCATGTCAGTGCCTTCTCCTTCAAAGATAAGGGGAAGACCTTCTTCTTGACTTCATCCTCGGGCAAACCTGCAAGCTTAAATAATCCACAAACTTCATCCACATAGATTAGATGCATATCAGGATGTAATGTTCCATCTCCTGCATAAGGATTAGCTAGCGGTTTCTCTATAATACCCAAAGGAATTTCATAATAAATATTTTCAGTAGGTTCAGTAGGTTGAGGGGCAACTCTTTGCTCTTCCGGTCGGGGTGAAGGTACCCCGAACAAACCCCTCAAAGGATGATGTTCCATAGTAACAAGTGACAGTAAATTTCAGCACGTAATATAAATGTTTCCTTACCAAATTCCACTTACCAAAGGCGCTTCACTCCCCGGCAACGGCGCCAGAAAAGAGTCTTGATGACCCACAAGTATAGGGGATCTATCGTAGTCCTTTCGATAAGTAAGAGTGTCGAACCCAACGAGGAGCAGAAGGAAATGACAAGCGGTTTTCAGCAAAGTATTTTCTGGAAGCGCTGAAATTATCGGTAACAGATAGTTTTGTGATAAGATAATTCGTAACGGGTAACAAGTAACAAGTGTAACAAAGGTGCAGCAAGGTGGCCCAATTCTTTTTGTAGCAAAGGACAAGCCTGGACGAACTCTTATAAAAAGCAAAGCGCTCCCGAGGACACATGGGAATTGTTGTCAAGTTAGTTTTCATCATGCTCATATGATTCGCGTTCGTTACTTTGATAATTTGATATGTGGGTGGAGCGGTGCTTGGGTGATGTCCTTACTTGGACAAGCCTCCCACTTATGATTAAACCCTCTCGCAAGCATCCGCAACTATGAAAGAACAATTAATATAAATCTAACCATAGCATGAAACATGTGGATCCAAATCAGCCCCTTACGAAGCAACACATAAACTAGGGTTTAAGATTCTGTCACTGTAGCAACCTATCATCTACTTATTACTTCCCAATGCCTTCCCCTAGGCCCAAACAATGGTGAAGTGTCATGTAGTCGATGTTCACATAACACCACTAGAGGAAAGACAACATACATCTCATCAAAATATCGAACGAATACCAAATTCACATGATTACTTATAACAAGACTTCTCCCATGTCCTCAGGAACAAACGTAACTACTCACAAAGCATATTCATGTTCATAATCAGAGGGGTAATGAATATCATTAAGGATCTGAACATATGATCTTCCACTGAATAAACCAACTAGCATCAACTACAAGGAGTAATCAACACTACTAGCAACCCACAGGTACCAATCTGAGGTTTTGAGACAAAGATTGAATACAAGAGATGAACTAGGGTTTGGAGAGGAGATGGTGCTGGTGAAGATGTTGATGGAGATTGACCCCCTCTTGATGAGAGGATCGTTGGCGATGACGATGGCTTCGATTTCCCCCTCCCGAAGGGAAATTTGCCCGACAGAACTGCTCCGCTGGAGCCCCAGATTGCTTCTGCCCAGGTTCCACCTCGAGACGGCGGCGCTTCGTCCCGAAAGCTTCCTTATGATTTTTTCCAGGTCAAAAGCCACCATATAGCAGAAGATGGGCACCGGAGACCTGCCAGGGGGCCCACAAGCCCTAGGGGCATGCCTAGGGGGTAGGGCGCGTCCCCAGGCTTGTGGCCACCTGGTGAGTCCCCCTCTGGTATTTCTTTGCCCAATATTTTTTTTATATTCCAGAATAATTCTCCGTAAATTTTTAGGACTTTTGGAGTTGTGCAGAATAGGTCTCTCAGATTTGCTCCTTTCCGGTCCAGAATTCCAGCTGCCGGCATTCTCCCTCTTTGTGTAAACCTTATAAAATAAGAGAGAAAAGGCATAAGTATTGTACCATAATGTGTAATAACAGCCCATAATGTAATAAATATCAATATAAAAACATGATGCAAAATGGACGTATCAATCCCTGACTTTCCGCACATTGCATGCTTTACTATTTCCGCTGCTCTATCTCTAGATGTGCATGTGTAGAAAGGCTTGATGTTGTCTTAACTAGTGCCAAAATCTGCCTAAACTTCAAGAGAACTAAAAAGTGCACCTTTGGTTGGTTAAGAGTCTATTCACGCCTTCTCCGATCCTACAAGAACTTTTCCATCTCCCTGGTTTTATCCGCTTTTCTTTGAAATGCTTCCAGTTCTCTCTCGAAACAATTTCCATTGCCTCCAAAAAAATTCCGTGATACTTTCCTATGCTTTCAACTCCAATAGTACTCAACAGATCATAAGTGTGTGACCCTGCAGGTTCGGTGAAATATAGACATGACCGAAATACCTTTCGTTCAATGATCAACAGCGGAAGCATGGACATCCAATTGACCCCTATACTCACACGAATGATTATTGAGTGAACTTGTAGCTACCATATGCTATTCCTTTCACTACGTGATAATTTAAAAAACCTGAGGTGAGATATATAGGCATCCCTATGAGTCAACACATGATCACTATGCTAGTATCCTCGTTACTGGTTTTATTCTCTTTTCTCGTTCTCGTGTTCCGGCATTGTTGGGGATATAACTCAAGGATATGACCCGCCCATCCAGGGGCGGGTCAACAGAAGCGGTGACTCACAAAAGGCCCAGGCCATGTGGGGCGTGGCTTACCAGAAGACTCGCCCAGGAGATTCGCCTGGGAGATTAAGCCGCCTACTCCATGGGCCAGCCCACAAGGCACCGGCTTAGGCCCAATTGTAAACCGCCATATGAACTTTCTTTACTTAGAAGGCAAGATAAACTTGGGCACGGACCATGTTTCGGCTCAGGACTCTAATGTACACCCCGGGCCTCAACCTATATATAAAGGGGGTGCCCCAGGTTAGACAGGATAAGCTACAACCTCTCGAGAACTAGGCCTGCCAAGCGCACCTTTGTAATCGAGATCATCATCAATACAACCAAAGCAGGACATAGGCTTTTACCTCGCCAAGAGGGGCCGAACCTGGGTAAATCCTCGTCTCCTTTGTGTCCCCCTAACCCCTTCGATCTTCCACTTGACGTGATGGCCTCGCGACTAAGTCCTATGAGGACATCTACCGTGAAATTACCACGACAGTTGGTGCCCACCGTGGGGCTGTCGAACGGTGGTGTTGAGTTTTCGAAGGGTCCTCCTCCGGGACTCGAAGGGTACGTCATCGGCCGCATGACCAAGAGTCACTGCGGCAAGCTCTACATCGATGATTCGACTTGGGGCCCCGAGGCCGACTCAATTGAGTACGGGTACCGGGTCCCCTTCGGCGGAATCCACGTCTTCATCGGCAAAGCGGGCGGATCTGAGCCCGAGCCGAATGCCTCCATCGACATCGTCGAATCAACTCGGCGCACGCAACCCACCGTCGCTAGAGACGCCATAAGACCCGCCACGTCTCGGAAAGCTGGAGGGTCCAAACTTGGGCCGGATATCTTCACCAACATCGTCAAGACGGCTCAGGACAAGCAGACCACCCGCCCGAGGCACGCGCTCGTCGGCTTCACCCAAGGAGTCGACTATTCAGACGGCTCAGCCTCCGACAGTGACACGATCGTTCACTCCGACGACGATTTTTCATCAAGCGGTGGCGAGTCAATCTTCCCGCTTCGCGATGGTTTCCTTGGGAGCCATGTTCAGGACGAACCGGCTCAAGACTCTTTTGACCCGCCCGCTCGATCCGCAGTCTACATGGCTGGTACGGCCCTCACGACTGACCCGGCAGTGGTGGCTGCCATAGCTGGGACAGGAACCTCCAACCCAGCGTTGGCACCATCCCCGGCTCAGGCTTTGACCGAGCTGGCTACGGCTCTCACCACGCTCCTTGCCACGCCAGTAACGCCGGAGAACCAGGCCGAAAGCAATGCTGAGATAACTAAGCTTCGCGATCAGATAACGAAGATCCAAGCTAACATAGATGCGGAGAACATCCGCCTGGCGGGTGTACAGTCCAAGATGCGGGCCGAGGCCGAGTGACTAAGGACCAAGGCCTGGCACCTGGAGCAGCGTCGGAGCGCTTCAGAGGCGGTTCACAAGCAGAGGCATCATCGCCTTCCACCCAACCTTGAGTTCACTCAGCTGTTCACCACCCCTCAAGATACACACCTCCGCGGCCCAGAAACAGACGCGCCGGGGTCACCCGTCGTGCCACCCAATTTGGGAGTTCAGGCCACGCCGGGTCGTGCCGCACAACCAACACTTCAGCCTCAGTGGGAGCCGGGCCCACGTCATGAGACCCTCCCTCGTCGTTTCCTAACGCCGGTGGGTCATTTTACCAACCTGGTGGATAACCTCATTGCCACGGCGACCAACTTGGCAGTGCTCCCTATCACGGGCCATACCCCCATTGAAAGAGAAGCGCGCAACGCGGTCGAGATGCTAAAGACTGCAGTGGCCCAGCAGACCAATTACTCTTATAGCAGGGAGCGCCTCCACTCTACCCCAGTCCCAAGTCGCAGCCGGAGTAGGAGTCACCATGCTAATTCACCGGCTGTGTCCAGTAACGCTCGCCAATATCGCGAGCCACCTCGAGCTTCGCCGCATATGGGACATCATTGACTCCGCGCGGGCCCAGCGGGCGGCTGACGCAGCAAATGAGGCGGCTCTGTCTCCACCGGTCACAACCCAATTGACCCCTACTGGAAGGACCCTTGGAATACCTTGTCTGTCTCCAGCTCTACGCAATGAGCGCATGCCCAAGGACTTTAAGGGCCCCAGGAAAGTTCCCAATTACACGGCGGATCTTGAGCCGGCGGCTTGGATTGAAAGCTACGAGCTCGCCATGGACATGTTGGATGTCAGTGACGCTGTGTGTCCAAAATACCTAACCATGATGTTGGAAGGGCCGGCTCGTACTTGGTTGAAAACCTTGCCCGCCAATTCCATCAACACATGGGCTGAGTTGAAGGAGTGTTTTATCAAAAATTTCCAAGGCACCTGCAAGCGCCCTAAAACTATCATCGATCTTCAGCACTGCATCCAGCGCGACAATGAGTCAGCTCACCATTGGGTGGGCCGGGTTGCAGAGATCATCCACTCCTCAGACAACATCACGGTGGCTCAGGCAGTCCTGATACTGGAGCAGAACTGTCATTTCGATTCCCTTGTCCAGAAGCTTGGGTGGCTCAAGCAAAGCGTCACAGATATGGGGGAGCTCATGAACGCCCTCACCAAGTACGCCGAGTCTGATTCTACCAAAGACCCCGGCACGGATGAGGTTCCGAATGGCAAGGGGAAGAAGGGCAACGGTGGCAAGGGCCATCAGCAGAATAATGTTGGCAACGATGGAAAGCGCAAGAACCCAGAGGGCAGGTCAGACCTGGTCACAAACACTAATGCAGGATACAAGTATCCGAAGAAAAATGGTGGTGGAAAGAACTTTAAACCCAAGAATTTTGAGGAAGCCCTAAAGGGGCCGTGTCCAAAACATAGCCTGCCTAACAAGCCGGCCACTCATTCTTGGGAAGACTACAGCATCATGCGAGCCTATTCACAGCGTTTTCAAAACCACCAAGGAGGTGGTGGCAGCGACCCAGGATCCACCGGCGGCGACTCATCTGGAGGGTACCACCAACAGAGTTATCAAGGACCTGGCGGCTCAGGTGGGAACTATCAGGGTCACGGTGGAAATAATCAGCAACTGGGGAACCAGAAGCAGGACAATCAATCTGGTTATCAGAGTAACCCTAAATAGCTAAACGGTGGTCAGTACCACGTGTTCACTACAAACACAGACAGAAGGGACTACAAGCTTAAAAAGCGCCTTATCAACATGGTTGAGCCGGCGGCACAACAATACCTGAGATGGTCAGAGTGTCCCATAACCTGGAGCTGGGAGGATCACCCGCCCCGGGTTGATAATCCAGGTCACTTGGCTTTGGTAGTGGCGCCTCAAGTTGGGGGCTATTCTCTCACCAAGGTGCTTATGGACGGGGGGAGCAGTATTAATATTCTCTATTTTGACACCTTGCGTCGCATGGGCCTATCTGAGAAAGACCTCTCGCCATCCACCACAGTTTTCCACGGAATTATCCCTGGCAAGTCGGCCTACCCAGTTGGCCGGGTCAAGTTGGATGTGGCCTTTGGTTCAGACACCAACTTCAGATGTGAGTCTTTATCCTTTGAGGTGGATAAAATCAAGAGCCCGTATCATGCCCTCTTTGGACGGCCAGCTTATGCCAAATTCATGGCTCGGCCTTGCTACGTCTACCTCAAGCGCAAAATGCCTGGCCCTCGTGGCACCATTACGGTCAGTGGTGACAGGAAGATCGCCCTAGAGTGCAAAGAAGGCAACGTCGCATACGCCAAGATAGCTTGCGCCGCGGAGGAGCTTCAGTACTACACTAACAACATAGACCCGGCCGATATGACACCTCTCAAGAAGCCCACCGCTGAAGCTGACCTGCCGCTCAAGTTCAAATCGGCCAAGGATACCAAGGACGTTGAGTTCGTCCCGGGCGACTCATCCAACAAGTTCACTATTGGGGCCGACATGGACCCCAAATAGGAAAGCGCGCTCGTCGAGTTTATCCGTGAGAATCGGGACATCTTTGCATGGAAGCCTTCTGACATGCCGGGTGTACCGAGAAGACTCGCCGAGCACCGCCTTAATGTGGATCCTAAATTCAAACCAGTCAAGCAATACCTCCGTCGTTTTAATGAGGAGAGACGCAAGGCAATTGGTGAAGAGGTGGCCCGGCTCCTAGCTGCTGGGTTCATCGTCAAAGTTTTTCATCCTGAGTGGCTCGCCAACCCAGTGCTCGTTCTCAAGAAAAACGGCACTTGGCGCATGCACTTGGCGCATGTGTATTGACTACACAGACCTCAACAAGGCTTGTCCCAGTGACCCTTTCACCCTCTCTCGCATTGATCAAATCATCGATGCCACGGCAGGCTGCGAGAGCCTCTGCTTCTTGGATGCTTATTCTGGCTATCATCAAATCAAGATGGCCATCGAGGATCAAGAGAAGATGGCTTTCATCACCCCCTTTGGAGCCTTCTGCTATGTCTCCATGCCCTTCGGACTTAAGAGTGCGGGGGCGACTTATCAGCATTGTGTTCAGAACTATTTTCACAATCAGATTGGACGCAATGTTCATGCCTATGTTGACAGTATTGTGGTCAAATCAGCAAAGAAAGCGACTCTGCTGGATGACCTCAAGGAGACCTTCGCCAACCTTCGCACATATCAGATGAAACTTAACCCGGACAAGTGCGTCTTTGGTGTTCCTGCTGGCAAGTTACTTGGTTTCCTGGTTTCAGAACATGGCATTGAAGCCAACCTAGAGAAGATCAAGGCGATCACCTCGCTAGCTAAGCCCAAGAATCTCAATGATGTTCAGCGCGTGGCGGGTCGCATTGCTGCCTTGAGTTGGTTCATAAGCCACCTCGGTGAGAAAGCAATCCCTCTTTATCAGATGCTGAAGAAAACAGATAACTTCCAGTGGAGTACTGCTGCAGATGACGCCTTTGAGGCTCTGAAGAAGCAATTGGCTGAGCCGCCTGTCCTTGCTGCTCCAATCACTAAAGAGCCTATGCTCCTGTACATTGCCGCTAATAACAAAGCAGTAAGCATAGCAGTTGTGGTGGAAAGGAAGGAGGCGGGTAAAGAGTACCCAGTTCAGAGGCCAGTATATTATGTCAGCGAGGTCTTAACAGAATCCAAGCAACGTTACCCTCACTGGCAGAAACTGGTTTTTGGTGTGTTTATGGCAAGTCGGAAGTTGAGGCATTACTTCTTGGAACATCATATCATAGTGGTTAGCTCAGCTCCCTTAGGTGATATCATCCACAACAGGGAACCGACAGGCCGGATAGCCAAGTGGGCTATTGAGCTAGGCCCACATCACCTCAAGTATGTACCTCGCACGACCATCAAATCTCAAGCACTGGTGGACTTCATCAACGATTGGACTGAACTCCAGGCTCCTGAGGAGAGACCAGACAATACGTATTGGACTATACACTTTGATGGATCCAGGCAGCTTGAGGGTTCGAGGGCTGGAGTCATCTTATCTTCCCCTCGAGGTGACAAATTTTGTTATGTGTTGAGAATCATGTTTCCTTGTACTAACAATGCAGCTGAGTACGAGGCCCTTCTTCACGGCCTCCGTATTGCCAAGGAGATGAACCTCAGCCGAGTCAGGTGTTTGGGCGACACAGACCTGGTGGCTCAACAAGTTTCTGGCACTTGGGACTCAAAAGACCCCCTCATGGCGGCTTATCGACAAGCAGTCACCAACGTTGCTGGTCACTTCAAAGGATATCAGGTAGATCATATCGATCGATGACAGAATGAGGCGGCTGATGCTTTGTCACGCCTAGGCTCACAGCGCAAGCCGGTCCCTCCTAATGTTTTTCTTGATGTCCTCCATAACCCGTTGGTCAAATTGCCATCGGAAGAGGATCTTGCTATTCCTGACCTGGAGGCCCAACTCGTGGCGGCTCTACATGCAATTCCAGATTGGACAGTCCCTTACTTGGATTACTTATCCCATGGTGTGCTGCCTGATGATGAGCTTACAGCTCGCCTGATTATCAGGCGTTTTAAATCCATGACCATCGTCAACGGCGAGTTACATAGGAGAAGCATCACCGGAGTTTTTCAACGTTGTGTTTCACCTGAGGAAGGCCGTGAGATACTCAATGAGATTCACTCTGGTGACTGTGGCCACCATGCCGGCTCAAAGTCCTTGGTGGCAAAGGCTTTTCATCATGGTTTTTTCTGGCTTATGGCTCATGCTGACGCTGAGAACATAGTCAAAAAGTGTGATGGATGTCAGAAGTTTGCACGACAGGCTCACGTGCCGGCTTAAGAACTCAGGATGATTCCAATCACTTGGCCCTTTATGGTCTGGGAGCTTGATATGGTTGGTCCGTTTAAGCCGTCCCAAGATAAAAAGACTCACCTCTTGGTCACTGTCGATAAGTTTACCAAGTGGATTGAAGCAGAACCTATCAGGAATTGTGATGCAACTACGGCGGTCAAGTTCATCAAAAAGTTAATCTTCCGATTTGGCTTTCCACACAGCATCATTACTGACAATGGCACAAACCTCTCCAAGGGAGCTATGGAGCAGTTTTGTCAAAGAGAGCACATCCGGTTCGATGTAGCGTCTGTTGCGCACCCTCAATCCAATGGTCAAGCCGAGCGTGCTAATCAAGAGATTTTACGAGGTATCAAGCCTCAGCTTCTAGTTCCTCTCCAGCGCATGCCGGGTTGTTGGGTTGAGGAGCTTCCCTCTGTCTTATGGAGCATACGGACCACCCCCAACAGATCAACAGGCTTTACGCCTTTCTTTATGGTTTATGGTGCAGAAGCCGTTTTACCCAGTGACATACATCATGACTCGCCCCGGGTTACGGCATACATTGAAGCTGACAACGAACAAGCTCGTCAAGATTCTTTGGATGCACTGGAGGAGGAGCATGATTTAGCCGCGGCTCGCTCTGCCATATACCAACAAGACCTACGCCGCTATCATAGCCGTAGAGTTTGCAGCCGCACTTTCCAGGAGGGCGACTTAGTGCTCCGGCTGATTCAGGATCAGTCCAATCTGCATAAGCTTTCACCCCCTTGGGAAGGGCCCTTCATCGTCAGTAAGAACCTTCGTAATGGATCCTACTACTTGGTTGATCTTCGTCTTGACAAGGAATCTCGCACATCCGAGGAGGAGACCACCAGGCCTTGGAACATAGCTCACCTAAGGCCTTATTACACCTAGAGCTCTGTCTCAGGTTCTCTTTGTACATACCTTTGTGTATATATACTATTATGATCAATAAATAAAGCCGGCACCTCCGAAACTCGGGGTCTCTGTCATTTCATCTCAATCTCTGTGCATGAGTCTTTAGCTTTTTCTGATCATAGGTCACTTGGGGGCTTCTAACTCCACGAGTTTAGCTATCTCACCCTTTTGACTGGCACGAAAATGCCATACCATCTTGGTTAAACCCACCTGTTTATTTGCTGCTTCTCCGATCAGATGACCCGCCGTACTCTTGCCGGGTTACTCGCTATGGCGACCCTGACCTCGCAAAGTACAAATGTCGGTTATGTCATGTGAGAGCCGATTTACAGCAGCGAGGATACTCTAAGGGCTATCATGCCATATGCTTCTTTGAAGTGAGACTTAAGCCCCGAAAGCAAAGTCTGTCGAGCCTCAAAAGCCGACTTAGCATTTTTTTGTGATTTTCTATTACAGGTTATCTTTAATGTTTATCGGCCACGAGCCCCGGTCCTTTCTACACCGGTTACATCGTAAACATTTACAAGTTACCTTATTCTAGGTTAAGTCACCATTATGCGCATTTAACACATTTGGTTCATATACCCCTATCACAAGAATTTCAGGCATTGGTCCTAAGTCGCCCTATGTCGCCAAGGGATTTTCATCAGAACCCTTTAAACAAAGGCAATCAGGCGGGTTAACCCCGTCACGTTCAACAGACGTCAAACTTGTGCACGATGGCACATCCAAAGGTTTTTTACTACCCTATTACATAGCCACAGGAGGGCTCTCAAAATATAAAGCAGTATTTCCATTTTGAGCTTGCGCCAACAGCAGCTTTATCTGCCAAGTCAATCTATTTTTGAGCCGCCTCATCATCCTGCGCCGTCTTCGCTGCTTCGGCGATCTGAACATCATCAGCATCCCAATCAATGGTTGACAAAGCCTCAAAGAAATCACCCTCTTCAATAAGTTCGGAGGGTTCAACGTCAGGGGCAAAGCAATCCTTACGTCCGGCAGGAATCAGATTGACTATCTTGAAGCTGGCTTGTTCTATGCGTTTACCCGCCGCGTCAAAACCCGCCTGGTACATATCCAAATTTACTTCATGTGCAAGTTTGGTTGCCACGGACCGGGTCTCCTTCCGCAGGCGGGTGTAATCATCCCTGGTAAATTTTTTACCATCAAAATTAAACTCTGGAAAGCCGTCGGCCAATTCAGCTACATCCATATCTTCATTGTGTGCCTTGGCCCAGGTCAGTGCATACATGGCGGCTGTGTGAGCTGATGACCTTTTCAGTTCTTTCACTTGACTCAGCAATGTTGACAGAAGATTGAGTGTCTCCTTGATCGTCTTTGGCATATCTGCTGCACCCACTATATGGCGGATGGTACGCGGACTTCCAGTATACAGCTACTCAAGGAAGGTATAAGCCATTTTCAACTGCACAAGAGGCTCTTTCTTCAGGCTTATACTCTTCTTGCCTACAAAGACGAGAACGTTTAAGTCAGTTTTCAGTATTGACATATCATTCTGAACATCACAAGGACAAAGAACTTGGCGACTTACCAAAAACAGCTTGAGTCATCTGAAAAATATGCTTCTTCAAGCTAGAGAGCTCTTCAGTTACGGATGTGAGCCGCCCTTCTGCGTCCTGTGCATGTTTTATAAGAGATTTTTTCTCTTTCTCATGTTCCGCAAGCTGGGACTTAAGTTTTTCATCCGCCACGAGCACTGCTTTCTCTCAGTCAGCAGCGATTGATTCGGCGTCTGCTCGTCGCTTTTGCTCAATTTTCAGGGTTTCTTGGCAGCTGGTCAACTTGCCTTGTGCTTCAGATAGCAGCTCCTGTACACACAGAAATTACACGGAGTAAAACAATGTGAAAGTCCCAAGCAGACTACCAGTACTCTACATGGCACTTGGGGGCTAATGCACTTTCGAAATCTTATTTATCAAATAACAAGAGTCGGCCCACATGGCCATGATGAACCGGCCCTTGGCGACTATCACAATGCCCTTTTGTAAGAGCTCAGAAGAAAAAGGTTACTTCAAGACCCGGCTGGTTCTAAGAAGCCAGTCGGCTCTTGGGGGCTACACAAGCAATTTTCTTATTACAAAGACCCGGCTACTTCTGAAGAAGCAAGCCGGCCCTTGGGGGCTACTATATGTCTAACAACTATGCTATTACAACTCTGCATACAAATCAGCAGTGTCTTATTCGTATCCAGAGTTGGGCGGCTATCACGGATATAAATATCTAAGTGGTAAATTCTCAAGGCTCAAGACATACCTCATATTTTCGTATAAGCATGTTGACCATGTTGGCTTCCATATTCCGGCTCTCAGACAGCCGAGTCAAAAATGTCTCATGAAGCTCTGCGGTATTCAGCCCATCCAAGTCTGATAGCTCCAGTTTCTCTTTCCCTTTGATTGACGCTTGTGACTCGCCCTTGGATACCACTTTCGCCAAAGTCTGTGACGGCTCAGGAGCCTTGAACTCATTTCTGGTAATGGTAAGGTCGTCCTGGTGAGGAGATGTTGTTGCTTCGTCAGCCGCTGTTTTTGACTTCAGCTCACAAGCAGGAGAGGACGGGTTAACCTCCGGCTGATTGTTGACATTCTTTGCTTGACCCTCTGTGCCGTCACCTGGTGGTGGGTTATCTTGCTTTAAGACCTCATGAGTTTCCTCAGTTTGGTCCTTGGCAGTTTCTACATGAGCCTCAACTGGCTCTGATGTCGAGACAGACTCGCCAGACTTCTTCTTCTTAGCCTTAGCTCTACAAAGTCACAAGGTGTATAACAATGTTGAAATACATCCAAAACTTGGTCAAAAAAAATATGACCTGATCACATGCATACTTACCCGGGCTTGATAACCATTGGAGCCAACTGAGATCCTGATGAGTCTTCTGATGTTAGTGGTGACTCCTGATAGTCCGAAGCAGATGAGTTAAGAGGCTGTTTAAATAAGCCGGCTTGAGGGCAAGAGGGAGTTGGACTGTGAGGCACCTCATTGGCATGCTTGGGAGGGTTTGGTGCAGAATCTGAACCGCCCATCGTGGCACCAGAATCACCACCTGCCCCTTGTCATGATGAGCCGGCGTACTGCGTTTTCTTTATTAAGAAATCAGGGTCCAAGTAAGCAAGTGGATGAGAAAAGGGCACTTTTCTCACTGTTCTTCTCAGCTTCTTGGGAACATGAATATCTGAATCAGATGAGATAGGGATTACCTCAACATTTTTGGCCCGGCTCTCACTTGCGTCATCCTAGGAAAGCATTGACTGTTGGATTTGTATAAACATGGTTAAAGGGAAACAAGTTAATCAGAGAGAAGGAAGCTTACCTCTGAATCATCATCTTGAAGTGATTCATTAAGAGCCGGGTCATCCTCGGGCGACTCTTCAAAAGCCTCCGGATTAGAGATGGTCTTGGCCCTTTTGTTCTGTTTTGGGTCTTCACCCGCCACAGCCTTACAACGCTTAGCAGATGTTTTCTTCACCATTGGTCGTCTACTCCAGAAAGGATCGTTCTCCTACCAAGTAAAACATCAAAGGATTATATGCTTGAAGGGCGTGTAAAGCTAGGGTAAAAACATCATTTTCAACACTTACAGGGGGTGGCGGGTACGCAGGAAATGGAGCTAGCCCAAATTGGCCGCTATCTGATGGAGGAACCTTGATCAGAGATCTTACTGCTTCATCAGCTTCTTCTTCCGTAAAATTGGTCGGGCTACTCCGTTGAGGATCAGTCGTTTCACCATTATAGGCATGCATCAAGCTGAGATGGCGGCTCAATGGCATTATCCGCCAAGAGATCCAACAACGTGCCAGGTCGATCCCTGTCAACCCATTGGCCACTAGCGCGCCTACCTTTGAGCAAAGGCCGTTTACTTGTGCCCGTTCCTTGGGTGTAGGCCAGCCAGGGTAAAACGCCGAAAGAAAGAACTGGGTTGGGCGATAGCCCGGCAGAGGATTTTCACCCTCTGGCGCAGTATTCTTACAGTAAAACCAAGTCTTGTTCCAACCCTTTGGAAGACTTGGCAGTTGAGCAGCAGGGAAAATAGTGTCCCTTCGCCTCTGGAAGGAAATTTCTCCAAGCTCTAGGCTAAGGCCCTTTGCAGATTCGCACTGTTTGTTGACATAGAAAAACTCTCTGAAGAGAGTCACTGACGACTCTACTTGTAAATATACCTCACACATGACTTGAAATTGGCATAAATTCACGATGGAATTAGGGCCAAGGTCTTGTGGGTGTAGACCGTAAAAGTGGAGAACGTCTCTAAAGAATTTTGAGCCGAGTGGGGAAAAACCCCTTAGCAGGTGGTCAGTAAAGATGATGACCTCCCCGTCTTTAGGTGTTGGGGGACACTCGCCCATTGGAACCCGGCAGGTGGCAGCCTCTGATGCTGACAAGAGTCCCTGGCTTATGTAATCCTGCATAATGATATCCGAGACCTGGGAAGCGACCCAGTTGCAGACATTCGGTTCCTTGGTTTTGGTTCTCGACATGTTTTCAAGTGGCCTAGATATGATTTAAAGCATAAAAGAACGTTAGAGGTGATTTACAACTAGACATCACGTGGCGGGCGGCTTAAGAGGACAAGTAATGAGCCGCTTTATCATTTAGGCTATTTAAAACAGGGATAGTGATCAGTCTACATCACAAGTGCAAGGATTCTTAGAGTTCAGCTTACAGAAATCATACTAAGACAAGCGCCAGCATCTTACGGTGCGTAACAATTTAAGTCTCCCTAGTTACAGAGGCGGCTGATCCTACGATGGAGCACGCAAATTTCTACAAGTGCTGCAACAACAAGTTTCAAACGAAGCGGAGGAAATTTTGGATCTAAATATTCTGTTTAAAGGGGAATAATTCAATTCTTGACGAGTTCATATGCTGGGAAAGGAACTAGGTCAGATCACATTTTCTACCAAAGTGAAGGTACACCAGATCTGAGATTTGTCCGTGGTCGGCAAAGGGGTTCGTTTTTCCTAGGCAGAGCGACTAGACTGGGGGTCTACGACCGTCATGGCGATGCGGCCGAGGTGCAGAGCTAGGTCGCAATGGAGAGGTGACCTAGGGGGAATGGTGGTATGTACCTGGTCGGCGGTGACCGGTAGCGGCGCGCGACAGAAGATCATCGTCGCAGGCGTGCTGGAGAGAGCCTGAGTTCCTGACGACCGGCGAGCTTGAAGACGGACGGCGGCAGAACCTCAAAGGGCGCAGGTGTCGGGAGGTGGAAGAAGGCATCGAAGCGGCAACTAAAAAATGAGGCCTTGAGGGGGGTATTTAAAAGAAACCAGAAGGGGAAAAGGCAGGCGCGAAAAATAAGGATCTACAGTGCCAAAGAGATGCCTCGATTACCGTGCCTGTCAGACCCACTCAAGGTATGGATGACATCATAAAAGATTCGTTACGATTGACTTGATGACGTCACGAAGATTTTCAAGAGGAAAGGAAAAAGACAAGTCTGGGAAGAAATTGATGAGCCGGATCTTAAGCCGGCACGAGCGGAAGACCCACCAGATTCAAGAGGGGTCCAGAAGATTGACATGAACGCATTCAAATCAACCTGAGGGCTAATGTTGGGGATATAACTCAAGGATATGACCCGCCCATCCAGGGGCGGGTCAACAGAAGCGGCGACTCACAAAAGGGCCAGGCCAGGTGGGCCGTGGCTTACCAGAAGACTCGCCCAGGAGACTCACCTAGGAGATTAAGCCGCCTACTCCGTGGGCCGGCCCACAAGGCACCGGCTTAGGCCCAATTGTAAACCGCCATATGAACTTTCTTTACTTAGAAGGCAAGATAAACTTGGGCACGGACCATGTTCCGGCTCAGGACTCTAATGTACACCCCGGGCCCCAACCTATATATAAAGGGGGAGCCCCGGGTTAGACAGGATAAGCTACAACCTCTCGAGAACTAGGCCTGCCAAGCGCACCTTTGTAATCGAGATCATCATCAATACAACCAAAGCAGGACGTAGGCTTTTACCTCTCCAAGAGGGGCCGAACCTGGGTAAATCCTCGTCTCCTTTGTGTCCCCCTAACCCCTTCGATCTACCACTTGACGTGATGGCCTCGCGACTAAGTCCTATGAGGACATCTGCCGTGAAATTACCACGACAGGCATCCCAGTGAGAAACTCACACTATGTCTAGCCACACGGTGATGGATACCGTCAAACGGAGAGGGCCCTAAGAATATCTCTCTATCGTCGAAGGAGCAAATCCCATTATCGGGCTATCTAGTCCATTGTCATACATTTTCGATGAACCTGTAAGTTGTTGTTATGGTCACCTTGTCACGGTTGATGTTAGAATAACCCCGAAGTTCATGGTCCAATATGAAGTGAATTGGTACTCTCAGGGTCTAAGGAATTATGCATATGTTAACTTTCACATGTTATGGACTATAGACTTGTGATGAAACCATCTCCTAGTATAACATACAACTTGGGTCAGTTAAACATGAGTGTTCTTCTAACATCGTGCCCTCAATGTTGTTGGCATGATAGTTACATGCCTATGATGAGGAAAATAGAACTATAATGCAACACTTGAGCTAGTCCTAGAGGCAAGACTACGAATCTAATTTTACCGTTTATAACTCTACACGTGCATATAAGTTTTCCTCTAAGGCTCTTGGTTTCCACAGACTCGAGAGCCACGACAGTTATAACAAGAATATAAAAAATAATCATAAACTTGGAAATAAATAGTATAATTCATGATCTACCACTACAACTGGGAGTGAAAGACAACACATGGAAAGTAGGCAGTGAAGAAAAACGAGATTTGATGAGTTGTAATCTTCCATCGTAGGACAATAAAGCGTGAAAAAATGTGAAATTCTTCCTTCAATTCTCTGTATCATGGGGGTCATCCTCAATTCTCAATTTGTTAACACCGAGAGGCAGCCCCAAATATGTAAAAGGGAAAGAACCTTACTGGCAACCTAAAACCTCAATGAGAAAATCCATCCTTTGACACATTAACATGCAAAAATCATAAACTTATTATAATTGACCTTAAGACCAGCATGGCCAGCAAAGTGCAGCAAAAGGTTCTTAACTTGCAGTAGTTGCCTCTATTCAGCTGGAAGCACAAGAATGGTGTCATCTGCATAATGGATTACTAGAATGGCTGGACAAATAATAATATTCAGAGGTGGCTGGATGAGAGAATTTCTCATAGCTTCATTTAGAATGGTTGCAAAAAATCAACAGGTAGCACAGAATGAGAGGGGTGAGAGAGTCCCCGTGGCTAACCCCTCTCTTGCATTGAAATTGCTTCCATGGGAATCCATTGAGCGGAACAAAAGAAGTTCCAGAGCCAAAAAACACTTAAAATCCAATTGATCTATCTATGACCACAACCTCTAGCTTTGAGGATGTCTGATGTTGTGTTCAATCAGGTCAAAATCCTTTCCAAAGCAAGATTTGAGGATAATGATTTCCTTGCTGGATCTAAGCATTGATGCAAATATTCAAAGGCCTAGGTCAGGCAGTCCTGGATAGCACCAGATTTTATATACCCATTTTGGTTTATACGAACCATTTTAAGAATGATCCTTTGCAATATGTTGGCCAAAAGTTTTGTGATTATCTTGATGGGGCAGTTCAGAAGTGAAATAGGTCTGCAGCCTTTGGAGAGGATGGGATTGTCCATTTTAGGAATGAGAGTAATGAAAGATGAATTGACATTTTTCAGGTTCATTGTCTCCTCATAGAAATCATGAATTAGCTTGAAAATGTCCTCTGCACGTATATGCCAGCAAGCTTTGATGAAGGCATAGTTAAATCCATGTAGATATGGAGATTTGTTTGCTAGCAGATGATTTACTACCTCCAAAATTTCCTCTTTGATGAGAGGGGCCTCCAAAAATTATGTTCCATCAAATTTGTGAAGGAGGGAATGCAAGCCAAAGAAGCTTGTGGTATTAACCGAAATACTCAATCTCTCTTGGAATCCTTTTCAAAGATTAGCTGCCTTAGCATGATAATCATTAACTTCCTGTTCGACTTCATCTTCAAAAGGCTAAACTTCCATATCGATATTTGTGTTTGCGCTTAATTTTTTTGGCAAAAGGAGGGCTAGAATTTGTTGACTTATCATCCCGCACAATGTACATACAAAAGTTTTTTCCCAAAGGAAAAGAAATGGCTTCATAGGCTATTTGAGATTACATCTGGAGGCTTAACTGCATAAGAAAGAGCAACAAAAGGAAGATCTATGCAAAAAAGCCTTTTTGGCTAGAGAATGAGCAATAAGATTTTTTGATCCTAAGAACATGGGTGACAACCTTGTAAGAGTTGAGGCAATAAGCAATATTAAAGAAATTTGCAAGTAAAGTTCTCATCCTCCAATATCTTGGTCTCTCAAGTAAACTAGCGCCAAATAGGCGCGGCGCACGCTGCGCCCGTGCAAGGTTGTGTGCCTCGTGGCCGTGTTGACTTTCTTGATTGGAAACGTGGCAAGTCCGATTGATGTGGGTGTTGCATGGTTTGCTGCAGTGCATGTGTTAATTTTTTTAGTCTATGGCAAAGTTGAAATCTGTGCTTATGAAGACAAATTACTTTTATTTTTGCAGTTCTAATTCTTTTGCATCGTGTTGGAACTGCTGAATTAAACAGGCAAAAGTAAGTTAAGTAGTGCGATTCATAAAGCCCAAGTGGCTGTCATGTTGGCATTACGGATGTAGTGGCAACAGTCTGATTGTACAGAGGGAACATAGTGCTAGACCATTAGTACATAAGGCATAGTGGGACGTACTGAGTTTTTATTACATTACAACTAAGGAGACGATAGCAAAAGGCAGAATAGAGACAGAAGTTTGATGGAGTGGAGGATGGTGCGCTTGTTCACTCCGTAGAGAAGCCTATGACAATGTAGTTGGTTGCTTAGATGCTTTGGCTTTAGATGTGTGGTAGTTGTCGTGTGTAGCGCCAGTGTCTCTGGTAGGAAATAGTTGCTTCATGGTACCACTGAAATAGAAGGGAAAACAGTGTGAAGTTAATGAGCATAAAGATCGTGAAGTTAATGAGCATAAAGATTTCATTTTGTAATTGTTTGGAAGGTAACTGTGTTTACCTTTTTTGCTTTTGTTTGCGGATGGCGGTTCATTGTTGCGGAACCTTTTTTTGCCCTCTAGGTTCTTGTCAGTAGATGAGACCTGAGGATATTCAGCAAAACGGAAATTCACAAGTTGGACTTTTCATTGATACTATCATGTATTAGAATGCTAGTGTTTGTACCTCATGTTCCTCTTCGCAAGTGTCTGATAAATTTCAATCAGGAAGTAAAATAAGAGGTGGATATTTTATTGATTGTTTTATACAGTAAGCTGTAAGAGTAAACTGTGGCTGTTTATACCTCATGTTCCCTTGATAGGAGTTTTTGTTGCTCTCTTGGAGTTGGCTCTGTTGGTGGTCCTGTTGCAGTTGGGTCGATATGCTTAGCATTGTTCAGTGGCAAGGGAGCTAATAGTGCTGCGTCGGTCATGTATTCAGTGAATTTCACTTGGAAACAGTAATGGTTTTTGTCCATTGTGTTGTCATCTAAGATCACTGTCACGATGAATTTCTTGTCCACAAGATTTAGTAATTCTCTTGGTGTGTCTTCATTTCGTAGTCTTATCTCTTCTAAGAAATAATCTGGTTCCTTCCCAGTAAGGATGTTGCCTTGTTGTCCGAAGAAGATAAATTCTGCGAATGTGGTATCTTCTTCTGCGGATGCATTCGCATCTATGCCATACAGACAAATCTTGTACCTGTTGTAATTGTTGTTAGTTTATAGAGTTGTGCAATTGTTGATTCAGTAATGAATAAATTATGGATGAATTGTGTAAAATACCTTGGAGCAGGCTTTGATTGAGTGCAATTGCACCTGTCGTTTCTAAGCCCCCTCCAGCATTGCTTGCATGCCATGTACCACCAATTATCATATTTTGTGACTACTTCAGTTATCTTTATTTCTCGTTTATTTATAGTACTGGCCCTGCAAGTTACATAAAGTCAATGTGTTTTAGAAGAGAGCTAAATATTGTTGTTCAGGAAAAAAATTAGTGGGCGCAATGTTAAAATACTGTGATTTTATCAGGGTGAATGGCTGATAATTCTGTGATTGTTGCGGACGTTGCTTGGCTATGATTCTGTGAGCCTGCGCGTATCTCAATTTGATGGTATCTTGTAATAGATCTGAAATATTGTGAAATTTATTACCAGCTATAATACATGCAGGACTACCAAGAATTAGTTATCTAAATGGATTGTTTCTATTGTGGTTACCTTCCTACAATAGCTTCTGCTTCAGGAATAGTTGGATTTATGTACCATCGCGTTGCCTGATTTGACTTAAATGCCATGTTTCTGTACAAAAAATATGCCAGGTAATTTTTGTTTTCTATTTAGATTGTATATGATGGACATAAGTGAAGGATAAGTATTTACCATTGAATTAATAATTTTAGTTTTCTATTTAGATTGTATATGATAGACATAAGTGAAGGATAAGTATTTACCATTGAATTTATCTACTGACATGCCAACAAAGAGAATTATAATAGGTTCTTGAGCAGACCACCGATGTAGCCTATCTGCATCAAGGTCGTATGCTAGTTTTCCCCAAAGTGTTACAATTGCGGGTGTTCTGGAAAGAAATACCATTGTTTCAGTGGAGGAATGACAACACAGAATAAGAATCGATGGAAGCTAGCACATACTGTCCGTCCGTAATATGGATTTGTCGTCTATGGTCTGTTGATCCACCACTTGGCATAAGTATTCATGTGATGCTAGTGACTAATCCAACCACGTCTGCATGCACAAATTAGATAAAATTGTAAATAAGTTGCAAGAAATGGACAATGATAGGCTGAAAACAAAACTTAAAATTGACTGACCTGATAAAAAATCGATTTGTTTAATACGGCTTTGATACTGTGATATGGGGTAGGAGGTGTATCCATACTTGGGAAAGTTTATCCGCTGAGGCACAATTGGCTCGACAACAGTTTTTTGGGCAAATTGTACTCTCCATGGATGATCTACTGTTTTGTATTTCTGCCTAGGATGTGTTACTTGATAAGCGCTAAGCTTATAAATTGTTCCTCTAGAGATCTTATTTTCGAACATCTGTATTTTATCTTTTGGAATTGTACCTTCCATTGTTCCGCCCTGAAAAAGAAATAAGTATGTTATGTCTTGTTAAGTGCGACAAACGCGCGCTAAAAAGTGTTAATGATAGATTGAGCTCAACCTGAGAATCTATCATAACGAAATTTCTGCCGAACAGGTCACTCTGGTCAGGCTTCCAATGGTCCCATATCCTTGTAATGCGGACAGTAAGGATGCCTCTACGGGAATATTTTGTAAGGTCTCTGAGCAGCATTTCTTTCATCTATGGAATTTGAAAATAATTATGTGCATAAGAAAATTTAGTCAGCAGATCAATAAAATTACAGTACTTGAGAAACTATCAAAATAGTTGGTAAGATTGTGTAAATGTAAACGAATGTATCTTCAATGTATTTATTGCTTTCGAAACAAAGTGTTGAAACTAAAGAAATAGTTATTTTTTTGGTCGTCCGCTACAATGGCTTCCTTACAGTAGAGGAACAGATGTGTACGCTGGGTACATTTTTGACAGGCACAATAAGTTTTAATTAATCAAGACTAATATAGGTTCAAGTGGGAGTAAGAAATAATTAGCATGTGAGCCACTTGTGTAAAAGCAAATGGATTCGTCGACGCCTATGGATTAGTGCTTTGACCGATTGCGCGACCATCAGCGTTACAGATGGTGAATGCTTAGCAGGTTGACGGCAAGACTTCGATGGCCATGGGTACAACTTGTCCGCTAGGAGAGAAGAAAAGGAGGGGAAGGGGGCCAGCGGCGGCGACAAAGCAAGAAGAGGCTGGCGGCAGCAGAGCAAAAAAGAGGAAACATGTGAAGGGGATTTTCTTACAGGAACAACGGCAGAGATGAAAAACTTTAAGAGTTGGCTGACCTCCATGGATGAATGCAAGAGCGCTTGATGAGCAGATTAGTCTCAGCCCCGGAGCAAATCGCCTGGCGGAGGTAAGCAGGGAAGGGGAATTTAGGTAGTGGAAGAGGAACATATAAGCAGGGAGTACAGAGGAAATCACCAGGCGGTGGTAGAGATAAACTGCAGAACGCAAGAGGACGCGTGTACCAACTGTGCAAGACACGTGTGTAGGTGTGAAAGAGGGTTGTAATTGGTAGAACTCCCTAAAAAATCTGAGCGCACTACCTCAGGAGCATGGAATATCACGTAATGTGTACACCTGCCACGTGACGCCCCAAACCCAGCAACGTATTTGTGAACAGGACGTTGGCAAAAAAAGTCAAAAAAAGGAGAAAAATCAAACCTCTCTCCGTTTAGTATTGTTACTTATTCCTTGCTTCAGCAACATCAACCAATTTGGTCCTATTTGGTCCTGTATGATCGTGCCGCTCCCCCGTGCCGCTCCCGCGAGCGGCCCGGGCGGAACCCTAGATCGCCGCCACCGCTCCCCTTTCTCACCTTCCTTCTCCCTCGCCGCCGCCAGGGGACGCCGCCGGGCAAAGCCCGCATGTGCGTCGGCGGCGGCGGGGCTCCCTCCCTCCTCGCGAGGCTCCTGGGCGGCGCGGGACGGCCAGCCCTCGCGGCGGCGCTCGGCTCGGCGGCAGGTCGGGCCGCCGGCGGATCTGCGGGGCTCCCCTTGGTGGCGCTGAGGCGATGGCGGCGGCGTGGTCTGCGCGGGGCAGCGAGGCACGGGCTCCTCCTCCTCCCGATCTGATGGCGCCGGCGCTCGGGCGTGCGGCGGGGTCCGCGAGGGTGGTCGGCGCGTGACGTCTTCCTCCCCGATCTGATGGCTCCACGGTGGCGCCAGTGCTCGGGCGGCGGTTGGCTTCGGCAAGCGGTGGCGGGCGCTGGGCTCTCGACGGCGCTCCGGCGTGTGCAGGCGGCGGCGGTCCCTGTGCGCGGTCGGCGGCTCCGTCTCTGACCCGGACGGCGCGGGGGATGGCGGCGGCCCGGCGTGGCCGGTGATCTGGATGCGGTGGTGCTGGCGGCTCGCTGATCTGCCGGTACTCCAGGGTCTGCCTGGTGGTGCTGGCGGTGACGGCGGCCCGTGCACGAGAGTTGGATCCCTTCGAACTGATCTGGGTGAAAACTTGCCTTCGGCTTCTGCTAAGGCCGGCGGTGGCGGCGCTATCTGCGTCGTTCCCTTCTTGAAGGCATCACCGTGGAGAAGTTCAAGACCACTCTCTGCTACCTCCCGGGGAAACCCTAGATCGGATGACAGCGACGCTCTGGTGTCGTTCCTCCCTTGGGGGCGTCATTCTTGGAGGTACACACGTGATCGAGGGACCAGAGGACGGATTCTTTGGTGGAGCGGTGCTTCATCCTACACACTGATGGCGACGGATCTTGACGGCGTGGCGCAGTGCAGATTCGGAGTTCGCTGTGGGAGGATGGACTCGCGCAGGAGGACGACGCTGTCGGGCGTCGTGATGGCGTCGATGGCAGAGAGACCTGGCACGGTACATGCAACAGTTCAGCTCTGAAGATGGTTTGGTGGCAGGAGGCTGCGGCGGCCTCATACCCGGCAGGCGTCCTGGTTGAGGAGGCGCCGGACTGGTAGGTGCCCCATACCCGGCAGGCGTCTTGGTTGGGACCTCAGGTCTTAGATGTTTAGGTTTGGCTGCGATGTCTGTTTGGTATTAGGCCCAGACTATCTGCGCCCCTTCATCAATTGGATAGGTGTAGCGACAGTTATTGCTTAGACGGTGGCTTTAGTCTTGCTGTTGTATGGCTTTGTAAGGTCTTGTGATAATAATTAATAAAGTGGCCGTATGCATCGCCCAGATGCAGAGGCCGGGGTCATCCTCCTTTCAAAAAAAAAAAGCAGCATCAACCAATATCCTGCAATCAGAATGTAAAGAAATCGAGTCCCATCCCAAAGCCTTAACTATCGAAGCAGCTAGGAGTTAAACCCATAGCTTCTACCTACAAAATAGAGAGAAAAAAAACATTCAAGGCCATCGCTTGAATGAATATTGAGTGGTTATTCTCTTCATTTCTTAGGAACACTCCAAATGAAGCTTCGTTTCCTGCCACCACAGGACTAGGCCACATCAACATAAGCCAAGAAGCCTGTGGATTGCAAAGGCATATTATTGCATGGTAACATAGGATGAGACATTATTGAAGTCGCGCTATCTTCTACAGTATTCTCCATTTAACCTGCATTTAGCGTGGCTCTCGTGGCATAAACTACCTGCAACGGTGTCCAAGTTTTCTTTTTGAAAAGAAAAATCATTTCTAGACTTGCTAATATTCCATAGAGAGTGAAAATTGAGGCTGTGTTTAAGTCGAGATGCCGAGAAGACGAGATCAAGTGAATGATAGTAGAGGTATAGTACAAATTAGTGTTTGCGCTTAATTAGGGGAGTCAGTAAACTAACTGAATCTACATCCCCGTGCAGGAATTTGTCATCACGTCAAATGTAGGCAGGTACGTATGCACCAAATCCATGAGCCGAACTAGTATAGTTATAGTAGTAGATCATCTTTCTGTACGTTACGGTTTCATCAGTAGTAAACTGGGCAAGTCGCCGCGCAGAAACGGCAAGGAACGGACGTAAAAACGGAACGTGTTTAGCCTTTCCTAAAAGCCCCAGACCGCGTCAACCCCCGCCCAATCATACGCGCCCACATGTCCTCCTTCCCGTCCCAAGTCCACCCCACCCCACCCCTCACCGGCCCCCCTCCCCGCCTCCTCCTTTATTAACCGCGCCACCTCCTCCCCTGCTTCCCACACGCTCTGCTTCCTCCCGACTCTGAACTCTCGACCCGAAAGAAAGCGGAGGACTTTCTCTTTCCCCACACCACCACCCACCGGTCTCCTCCCGCCTGAACCCCCATTAACTCCTCGCCCCCGGAGAAGAGATCCCTCGTCCAGCGGCCATGTCCGTCATGCGGGTTCTTGCTCTGCTGATGGCGGCGGCGCTTGTGGTCGCGGCTCCGGCGCGCGTGGGCGCGGCGGGGGCGTGCAAGGCGGAGAAGTTCTCGCAGAACCGCGTGTACGCGGCCTGCACCGACCTGCCCACCCTGGGCGCGTCCGTGCACTGGACCTACGACCCGGCGGCGTCCTCCCTGTCCGTGGCGTTCCTCGCCGCTCCGCCCTCGGCCGGCGGCTGGGTCGCCTGGGGGCTCAACCCCTCCGGCGACGGCATGAGCGGCACGCAGGCGCTCGTCGCCTCGCCCACGGGCGGCGGCGGCGCGTACGGCGTCCAGACGTACGACATCAAGGGCACATCGATCGGATCGCCGGGCCGCATCGCCTACGGGACGTCCGGCCTCGCCGCCGAGGTCGGCGCCGACGGCCGCGTTCAGATGTTCGGCAAGCTCGCGCTCCAGAACGGCACCGGGGAGGTGAACCAGGTCTGGCAGGTGGGGCCAGCGTCGAGCGGGGGCATCGGCATGCACGCCATGGCCGCTGCCAACATGGGGGCCAAGGGGAAGCTCAACCTGGTCACGGGGGCGACCACCGCCGCCAGCGGAGGCAGCATCCTCAGGAAGAAAAATGTGAGCATTCTACCCGGAATTTATTGATTTGATTCCACATTTATGCCTCCACAAGCAAGCTTTTCCTTCCTTTCAAATGCTTTATTATACTTCCGCTTCAGTTTGGCAATCGTAACGCAAACTAAAAATTGTTCGAGAAGAAACATCCTCTACAGAAACAACTTGAGTAGGATCAAAGTTAGGGGCAGTAAAACTTTTTTTCGACAAAATTAGGGGGAGTATAACTCTGTGAAGCTCCCAATTGCTGGCAGACAATTTTCACCTTTTTAACATGAGCTCTAATTTTTTTTATTCAACTTTTCTACGAGTGAGTAACTGTAGCTGTCAAAGCATTACTGCAACGAGTAAACAGGAGTAAACCACATGAGTCAGTTTCGCTCTAAGCTGGTCTAGTGGTAACAACGTGGAAATACCATCAATTTTGTATGCTCCAAACGGACACCTCATAAGAAAACTGTGCCTATTGCCATGTGAAATCTCACATGCATATGCAAAATTTCAACTCTAGTGTCCCGGTTGGTTTGAGTTGACTTGTATCTGAACGCACATCAGCTGTATCATTTCCTGGTAAGTTGACCCTGTGTGTCACATGGACACATGGTTTCTTCTGTTCTATGCACTTTGAAAAATTGGGCTGAATTTTTCTTTCCTGGCTAGATTTCTTCCTGCCTTGGTGGACTTTACCCTTTGATCGATCTAATTGTTGATAGCTACGTCTTCATGTTCATGCATGGCATTGACATAGAAGTATAAAACAGAGCATACTGAAGTACAGTACTAATTTTATCAAAACATTGTCATCCTTACCCCCGTTTTTTTTCTCTGCAGACCCATGGAATTCTGAATGCTGTGAGCTGGGGGATTCTACTGCCAATGGGAGGCATAGTTGCTAGGTACCTCAAGACATTCAAATCAGCCGACCCTGCCTGGTTCTACCTTCACGTTTCTTGCCAGCTGATCGGGTATGCTGTGGGAGTGTCTGGCTGGGCCACCGGTATTCATCTAGGAAATCTGTCCAAGGGAATCACCTACTCGCTTCACAGGAACATTGGGATCACCGTATTTGCTCTTGGTACCGTTCAGGTAGATGATCTCCACATTCCCAGTTCCTCTCCACTAGTAGTATCTTCTAAAATTTGAAGCATTTTAGTGCACCACAGCTTAGTTGCCTAGCTGAGCTTACTAATGCTGTAACCATTTCTTCCTTGTTAGATCTTTGCGCTGTTCCTGAGGCCGAAGAAGGATCACAAGCTGCGCGTGTACTGGAACGTGTACCACCACTCGGTGGGCTACACCATCATCATCCTGGGCATCGTCAACATCTTCAAGGGCATGAGCATCCTGGACGTGGCGCAGAAGTGGAAGACGGGGTACATCATCGCCATCGGCATCCTGGGCGGCATCGCGGTGGCGCTGGAGGTGATCACCTGGGGCGTCGTGCTGAAGAGGAGGAAGACGGAGGACAAGGCCTACAACGGCGGCGCCTCCAACAACAACGGCCACCTACCGATGTGATGTGATTCTTTCTCGGTGACCAGAATCTATGGGTTGTGTTGAGCTGCGTGTGAGCATGGATTGGCAGATATGTAGGTTAGGGTCGGGCCTTAGTGGTCTTCGTCTCTCTGTTTCTTTTTGTATGATGATGATTGATAGATGTGTGTATAGTAATAGTACTGCTGCACATTATATTAATTATTATACTGTAATGAGAGACAGAGGTGATGCTGGTCGATGGATAGTCGGATGCTTCTTGTTCGTGCATTTTGGTATGTTTTGGTCTGAACTACACTTGTGTGGCATATGCTGAGCTGATGATCATCATCACCCACTTGTTTTATGGGGCCATGGCCTGCTTTTTTTTTAGGGGAATGGCCTGCTTTTGTGAAAGCCCGGAGAGGTGGTGGTTGGTGAAGCAGAAGCAGGGAAGATACAAAATGTATCTGCCAGTGGAAGCATGATCTTTCTAGAAAGAGTCCTCTAGAAAGGAGGTGACACGGGTAGCAGGCGTGAAGTACACTGCATTTGTTTCTTTAACAGCGGGGAAAGCGAGTTGAGAGTTCACTTTTATTTCCCGCAAAACATTTGGCTGAACGGCTGGTAGAATGTGTAGTGGAATTGGTAAGATCATCTTCAGCCGTTCGGCGCCCCAGAGACTTAAATAGCGCCTCCTGGGGGCTGATCGGCGCTATTTTCGCCGTGGGGCGGCCGGGTACCCAACCGCCGCCCCATTTTGGCCCCAAACGCCTTTTTTCATATGAAAATTCGGCTAAATTTGGAAGAAAATGACACGAATTTGGACGAAATTCAGACGGTTTTCATTTATATTTGTACAAATTTAAAGACATAATAAAAAACTTAAAAACTACGCCGCCGCCGCCTCGAGCCTACTGCATGCCGAGGAGCTTGTAGAAGGCGGTGCAGTCGTCGCCATCGTCCTGCACGCCGCTGTCCTTGCTGCAGCCCTGTCCAGTGGCGGAGGCACGGGGGGGGGGGGGGGGGGGGGCCAGCCAGGGCCCGGGCCCTCCCCAACATCCTAATTTCCTTGGTAATATGCATATGAACAGTGACATTTTTTTACTGTTACCTGTAGCCGGCCCTCCCCAACATCCGATTATATGCTTTCCTGCCTCCGCCACTGGCCCTGTCCTGTGTCGCCGTTGCGGACGGGGTTGGTCGGCGCCGGCGCCTCCTCGTCGCTGTCGTCGAGGACGATGACGCCGCCCTCGTCGCGGCCGCGGCGCCGCGCGGCGATCTCTTCCAGAGCGCGGCGCTGGCGCTCCATCTCCTCCCGCACGTAGTCGTCTCGCGCCCATTTCAGGTCGGTTTCGAGGTCGGCGGCCATCTCGACGTGCTCCTGCTTGACGACCACGGGCGGCGTCGCCGGCTCCTTCTTCGGCCTGTCCAGGCGAAGATGGCCGCGGGGAGGAGGTGAAGGTTGGCGGCGGCCCTCGTTTATGACGAGGCTGCCACAGCGGCTGCGCCGGCGCTCCGGCGTCTCCTGGGGCTCGGCCTTGACGGCAGCGAGCGGCGTCGTTGTGCCGGAGGAGTGGGAGCCGAAGGAAGAGGAGGACCGTCCCGCCATGCGCTTCAGCAGCCACGAGCTGCCGCTCCGGTGCGAGAAAGACAGCGCCGGGTACTCCAACGGCGGCGAGTTGCCGCCCTCAATGTGCTCGAGGACGGCGTGGAGCGTGCGCCCGGGGACGCCCCACCACTGACGGCGGCCGTCGGACTTGTGGCGCTCCCTTGGTGCCGGAGCGCCGTTCGTAGACGCGAGCTGGTCGGCGTGGCGGCGCTGGAAGTACGCCGTCCATAGAGTGTGGTTGTCGGGGGCGTACTTCGGCTGCTGCCGCGCTTCCTCCGGCAGCGCCGCATGTCGGGCGGCGCCGAGGCAAGATCCGCGGTGTTCAGCGTCGGAGGGCAGCGGGGGCACGGGGATGCCTCCGGCGCTGAGCCTCCAAGAGCCTGGCACGCGCCTGTCGGGCGGCGCCGGGTAGTTGTCCTCGTAGAGAAGCCACGCCTCCCACTCATGCAGATGGCGGCGGTCGAAACCGTTGGCCGCCGCTCCGTCGCCGGGGAACCTCTCGGCCATCTGGGAAGGAAGGAGAGAGGGCGAGAACAAGGGCGGCGAGGGAAAGAAGGTGGTCGGCGGCGAGAGAGATGGCTGTGGAGGCGAGTGTGCGGCCAGCAGCGACGAAGGGCGGCTTTTATAGCGGTGAGGGGGCGGCAGCAGTGCGGACGCGTGGCGGGAAGGGGTGGAACACGCGGCGGCTCGTCTTCACTGCGCCGCCCGTGATCAATGGAAGGCTGACCGGCGGCAGCCTTGGCATTGATTCGCGCGGGAGCCGAGGCGACGAGATGAGGACGACGATGCAGTCGCTGACTCGGTGGGCCCATGGGGTGGGAATCTGGCGTGGGAAGTTTTGGCGCGTTTTTTCTTTTCCCCGGCGCCCCGGTCGGCCCCCAGCGCGCTGGGTGTTGGGGAACGCAGTAATTTCAAAAAAATTCCTACGAACACGCAAGATCTATCTAGGTGATGCATAGCAACGAGCGGGAGAGTGTGTCCACGTACCCTCGTAGACCGAAAGCGGAAGCGTTTATTAACGCGGTTGATGTAGTCGAATGTCTTCGCGATCCAACCGATCAAGTACCGAACGCACGACACCTCCGCGATCTGCACACGTTCAGCTCGGTGACGTCCCTCGAACTCTTGATCCAGCTGAGGCCGAGGGAGAGTTCCGTCAGCACGACGGCGTGGTGACGGTGTTGATGAAGTTACCGACGCAGGGCTTCGCCTAAGCACTACAACGATATGACCGAGGTGGAAATCTGTGGAGGGGGGCACCGCACACGGCTAAACAATCAACTTGTGTGTCTATGGGGTGCCCCTCCCCCGTATATAAAGGAGTGGAGGAGGGGAGGGCCGGCCTCTCTATGGCGCGCCCAAGGGGGGAGTCCTACTCCCAGTAGGAGTAGGTTTCCCCCTTCCCTAGTTGGAGTAGGAGAAGAAGGAAGAGGGAGAGAGGGAGAAGGAAAGGGGGGGGGGGGGGCCCCCACCCCAATTCGGATTGGGCTTGGGGGGGGCGCGCCCTCCACCTGGCCGCCTCCTCTCTTCCACTAAGGCCCAATAAGGCCCATTGACTCCCCGGGGGGTTCCGGTAACCTCCCGGTACTCCGGAAAATGCCCGAACTTATCCGGAACCATTCCGGTGTCCAAACATAGCCTTCCAATATATTGATCTTTATGTCTCGAACATTTTGAGACTCCTCGTCATGTCCGTGATCACATCCGGGACTCCGAATAACCTTCGGTACATCAAAACACATAAACTCATAATACCGATCGTCATCGAACGTTAAGCGTGCGGACCCTACGGGTTCGAGAACTATGTAGACATGACCGAGACTCATCTCCGGTCAATAACCAATAGTGGAATCTGGATGCTCATATTGGCTCCCACATATTCTATGAAGATCTTTATCGGTCAAACCGCATAACAACATACGTTGTTCCCTTTGTCATCAGTATGTTACTTGCCAGAGATTCGATCGTCGGTATCTCAATACCTAGTTCAATCTCGTTACCGGCAAGTCTCTTTACTTGTTCCGTAATGCATCATCCCGTAACTAACTCATTAGTCACATTGCTTGCAAGGCTTATAGTGATGTGCATTACCGAGAGGGCCCAGAGATACCTCTCCGACAATCGGAGTGACAAATCCTAATCTCGATTTATGCCAACTCAACAAACACCATTGGAGACACCTGTAGAGCATCTTTATAATCACCCAGTTACGTTGTGACGTTTGATAGCACACTAAGTGTTCCTCCGATATTCGGGAGTTGCATAATCTCATAGTCATAGGAACATGTATAAGTCATGAAGAAAGCAATAGCAACAAACTAAACGATCATAGTGCTAAGCTAACGGATGGGTCTTGTCAATCACATCATTCTCTAATGATGTGATCCCGTTCATCAAATGACAACTCATGTCTATGGCTAGGAAACTTAACCATCTTTGATCAACGAGCTAGTCAAGTAGAGGCATACTAGTGACACTCTGTTTGTCTATGTATTCACACATGTACTAAGTTTCCGGTCAATACAATTCTAGCATGAATAATAAACATTTATCATGATATAAGGAAATATAAATAACAACTTTATTATTGCCTCTAGGGCATATTTCCTTCAGTCTCCCACTTGCACTAGAGTCAATAATCTAGATTACACAGTAATGATTCTAATACCCATGGAGTCTTGGTGTTGATCATGTTTTGCTCGTGAGAGAGGCTTAGTCAACGGGTCTGCAACATTCAGATCCGTATGTATCTTGCAAATCTCTATGTCTCCCTCCTTGACTTGATCGCGGATGGAATTGAAGCGTCTCTTGATGTGTTTGGTTCTCTTGAGAAATCTGGATTCCTTCGCCAAGGCAATTGCACCAGTATTGTCACAAAAGATTTTCATTGGACCCGATGCACTAGGTATGACACCTAGATCGGATATGAACTCCTTCATCCAGACTCCTTCACGCGCTGCTTCCGAAGCAGCTATGTACTCCGCTTCACACGTAGATCCCGCCACGACGCTTTGCTTAGAACTGCACCAACTGACAGCTCCACCGTTCAATATAAATACGTATCCGGTTTGTGACTTAGAGTCATTCGGATCAGTGTCAAAGCTTGCATCAACGTAATCATTTACGACGAGCTCTTTGTCACCTCCATAAACGAGAAACATATCCTTAGTCCTCTTCAGGTATTTCAGGATGTTCTTGACCGCTGTCCAGTGATCCACTCCTGGATTACTTTGGTACCTCCCTGCTAAACTAATAGCAAGGCACACATCAGGTCTGGTACACAGCATTGCATACATGATAGAACCTATGGCTGAAGCATAGGGAATGACTTTCATTTTCTCTCTATCTTCTGCAGTGGTCGGGCATTGAGTCTGACTCAACTTCACACCTTGTAACACAGGCAAGAACCCTTTCTTTGCTTGATCCATTTTGAACTTCTTCAAAACTTTATCAAGGTATGTGCTTTGTGAAAGTCCAATTAAGCGTCTTGATCTATCTCTATAGATCTTGATGCCCAATATGTAAGCAGCTTCACCGAGGTCTTTCATTGAAAAACTCTTGTTCAAGTATCCTTTTATGCTATCCAGAAATTCTATATCATTTCCAATCAACAATATGTCATCCACATATAATATTAGAAATGCTACAGAGCTCCCACTCACTTTCTTGTAAATACAGGCTTCTTGTGGCGCCCCCGACTCAATCATGCACTAATCATACACGCAAACATGTACGATCAAGCACAGGGACTCACGGGAAGATATCACAACACAACTCTAACACAATTTAAATGGAGATCCACAATATTACAGAGCAGGGATCCGAAGATCCGAATACATAAGTCAGTCATACAAATATTATCTGAGTACAGACATAGTTAGACAAGTTTTGCCTTAAGAAGGCTAGCACAAACAACGACACTAGATCGAAAGGCGTTGGCCTCCTGCCTGGGAGCCTCCGATCCTACTCCTGGTCAGCTGGCTCGATCCAGTAGTAAGTGCCCTCTGGACCCTCCTGGTAGTAAGCTCCGGTGGTGGCATCTGGCTCCTGGACTCCATCGTATGATGTATCACCAAGGTGGGGTATGGGGAAAAGAGAAAGTAAAGCAACCGTGAGTACTCATCCGAAGTACTCAGCAAGCAAGGATCTATACTACATATGCAACATTATCAATGGAGAAAGGTTGTATATGTGGACTGGGCTGCAGAAATGCCAGAATAGAGAGAAGGCCTAGTCCTATCGAAGACTAGCATCTTCAAACATCTTCACAAGGCCATCATCTTGCAGCAGTAGAAGAGAATAGAATAGCATTTTATTTAGCAAACATGTTGAAGTACAGCTTAAAGATCCTTCCTCGACTCCCAAGCAAGAAAGCGATCCCGAAGCTTCAATTAAGTAGCAAGTATCCAGTTCAAGTAGTAGATCGAGATACACAAACTGAGCGTCCTTTACCGTAGGACCGGCTATCGATAGATGATTCATCCCTGCAGGGGTGCACTACTGTTACCCAACACGCTCGATCAACTCTGGACGGACACACTTGCTGGGTAATGCCCGTCCTCGGAAGATCAACACGAAGCAACGCCCTACCTAGGCTCGGCAGAGAGGTCAGCACGCCGGACTAACCTATGCACCCAGAGGTCTCGGGCCATCGCCCTGGGCACCCTGCGCGTTGCGAGACTGGCTGGGGTGCAGGCGCGACACTGAACTCGTCAGTGAAGTATCCAGCCCAATCCCGACAATCAGCCCGCACGGTGAATCGTGACGTCAGACGAGCTTTCGGGAGAAACGTACATCGCAGAGGGTCCCATAACCATTATCCCGCGTGGTGGTAGTGCGTATAGGGCACGTCGACCCACTCAGATCACACACCCAAATCCAATAGGCTCAATTAGTATCACGCAGAGACAATCAGAGTCTCTGATGCTCCGCCACAATATCACACTCGAGTGCCCTTCCGGCATACCCGACATCATAGATCCCCAGCGGGTACCCACCAGGGTGGACCCGCCTGTAACAAAGGTCAAGTAATCGTGTGGTCATAACATCAAGGGGAAAACCCAAGGAATCACCCTCGGCGGATTCCACTCGATGAAATCATCAGGGTGAACGTATGAGGCATCACCCTCGAGGTTCACACTGAGGGTTGCACGACAGAGTCGTATCGGAAGTGGAGAAGGAGGAATCACCCTCGATGACCACGACCGAACAGCTACACTGCAGAGTATTCATCGGGAGTGCGTTACGAGGTATCACCCTCGGCACTCGATAGTTACTACGCAGAGTCGTACAACTAAGGGGGTGTGAAGTGAGGTGTCGGTCTCTGGTCGACGATCACGTTGATCGAGTCGTCGATGACCAAGCAGGGGCAACAAGGATAAGGTGGTGGGGTCACGGATGGTTCACTACCAACCTATACTAAACAGTTTATCATAGGCAGGTAAGGTAGCAATGAACATGTTACAACAGCAGGCTATGCATCAGAATAGGAGCATACATTAACAGTAGCAAAATCTAATGCAAGCAGGAGAATAGATTGGGCGATATCTGGATGCTCAAGGGGGGGGGGCTTGCCTGGTTGCTCTGGCAAGAGAGAGGGGTCGTCAACGGGCTGCTCGTCGGTAGTGTAGTCGTACCCAGGTGTAGCGTCGTCGGTCTCAGCGTCTATCGAGAGAGAAGGAGGGGGAGAGAAACAATAAATTCACGGCAATAATGCAAATAATATGTATGACATACCTAAATGATATGCTGGGGTGTTCTACTGCCTAACTAAATGATTTAGTTAATTTAGGAATTTATTCGGATTTATTTAATTAAAGTTGGGCACTATTCATTTATCAAAATCGGTCTAAAAGTTCAATGTTTTTATAGCTAGAGGCATCTGACAGGAATACGGAGGGCATATTCGGGTTCGTATCGGAATTCTGAGCAAGTTTCATATATAAATTATTTTCATCGGAGTTGCGGTTTATTTAATATGATTTTCTAAAGTTTTAAACATTTTCTGAATTTAATTATTAATTTAAATTCGAATTATCCAGAATAGTGAATGATGACGTCAGCATGAGGTCAGGGTGATGTCAGCAGGTCAACTTTGGCTGACCAGAGTCAAACCTAACAGGTGGGACCCACATGTCATACACTGAGATATTAACTGAGGGGTTAAATTAACTGATTGGATTAATTAGAGGGTGGGCCCCAGCAGTCAGTGACTGATTAGTATTTAAACTAATTAACTAACTAATTAACAGATTTTCTATTTATTTTAAATTCGTTTAAACGACCGGGCCCCACATGTCAGTGAGACCGGGCGGCCACATCAGCGCGTTGACTAGGGTCAACGGGGCCCAGTGGGGCCCGTGGTCAGCGACAGGGAGGCGGGGCCCGCGGTGCCAAGTGGCAGCCACATCAGCACCGGCCACCGGAGCGCGCCGGCGTGCCCGAACGCGGCGCCGAGCTCCGGCGAGCTCGGGTTTCGCCCATAGGGCATCTCCGGGGGCGTGATTAGGCTCTATCGAAAGGGCGCAGCGAGCCGCATCACGTGGTGGGGGTGGTTGGTCGCGGGGGTGGCCGGAACGGCGGCGACATCGATTCTAGCTGCGGCCGGAATACGGTAAGCTCGGGGTTGAGCCCAGGGGCTCGCCCGAGATGAACTACTGCGTGCACGCGATGCCTGGGCTCTCTAGAAACACGGCGGAGGCGACGGCTTAGCACGGGGTGGACGAGGGCGTGAGCCACGAGCTCCAGGGCGGAAACAGGAGCACGGCAATGGCGACAGCTAGCTACGGCTCGTGCTAGCGCAAGATGGAGGAAGGGGAGGATGCGGAGGAGTGCTCGTTGATCAGTTTAGGAGCAGCATAGCCAGGGGGGAGTGCGGGGTTGCTCTTTAACCCAGCGCGCGCGCGGGCGCGCTGTCGAGCGGCGAGCGAGGAGGGCCTGGGGCGCGCGCGCGTGCGCGTTCGACAGCGGGGCGGCGGTGAGCAGTGAGAGGAGGGAGGAGGTGCGGGGTGGGCTGGGCTGCGGCTGTAGCGAGCAGGCCCTGTGCACAGTAGTTCCTTTAGGCCTTTTTCCTTTTCTCTTTTTCTGTTTCTTTTCTTTTCTGTTCTGTTAATTGTTTAGGCCCCAAATGGTTTTTATAAAAAGTGTTACCTAGTCCATAAATACCAGTGCATTATACCCTAACACCTAAAATTAGTTTGGGCAAAACATCATTTCATATTTGATTTAGATTAATTAAAAGGCTATTAAATACTATTTCCAGCCACTGTTAAAAGAGGTTTGGGTCATCTAATTAATTTATTTAATGTTGGTTACAATTTTAGAATGGTCTATGTATTATTTGTCATTTATTGAACATTTTAGTTTTCATGTTGCACAACTTTTATTTTCCACTTACATTAAAAATTGAATTTGAGTTAGGAGTTGAAATGCAATATGATGCTAATGATGATTTGGCACTGTTAAACATGCTGACTTGTCATTATCATAAGTGATTACTGTGGCTAATGACATGGGGTGTTACAATTCTCCTCATCTATCAAGAATTCTCGTCCCGAGAATTAAGAGGAAGACTGAAAGAAAGAGGGGTATTCTTCGCGAAGACGATCCTCGCGTTCCCAAGTGGCTTCATCTTCAGAATGATTCGACCACTGAACCTTGAGGAATTTGATTGACTTTTGACGAGTCCGACGTTCAGCTTCATCAAGAACACGGATGGGATATTCTGGATAAGACAGATCTTCCCGTAATTCAAGCACTTCGTGATCCACAGCTCGAATAGGATCCTTGAAGCAGCGACGGAGTTGGGATACATGAAAAACATCATGTACTTGAGAAAGATTTGGCGGCAACTACAATTGATATGCCACTTCTCCTCGACGGGCAAGAATACGGAACGGGCCAATGTAGCGAGGAGCTAACTTGCCTTTGATTCCGAACCTATGAGTGCCTTTCAACGGAGTGACGCGGAGGTAAGCTTGCTCGCCAGGTTGATAGACCATTTCCTGGTGCTTTCGGTCATAGTTGCTTTTCTGACGAGACTGAGCAGTTTTCAAATGTTCACGGACAATGCGGACTTGGTCTTCTGCTTGCTGAATAATGTCCGGTCCGACGAGTGAGCGTTCCCCAGTTTCTGACCAATTCAGAGGGGTTCGACACTTACGTCCGTAAAGAACTTCAAATGGTGCCATCTTCAAACTAGCCTGATAGCTATTGTTGTAGGAGAATTCGGCATACGGGAGAGATTCCTCCCATTTCTTACCGAAGGAGATGACGCAAGCTCGAAGCATATCTTCAAGCACTTGATTAACTCGTTCAACTTGACCCTGTGACTGAGGGTGAAAAGCGGTACTGAACGACAGATGTGTTCCCATAGCTTCTTGGAAACTATTCCAGAATCTGGAGGTGAAGAGGCTGCCACGATCAGAACTGATCTCCAACGGAACACCATGGAGTGACACAATTCGGGAAACATACAAGTCTGCTAACTGGCTAGCAGTGATTGTCTCTTTAACTGGCAGAAAGTGAGCAACCTTAGAGAATCGGTCAATGACGACAAAAATAGCATCATGACCCTTCTGGGATTTGGGAAAACCAGTAATGAAATCCATTTGGACCTTGTCCCATTTCCAATCAGGAATTGCAAGGGGTTGCAGAGTTCCAGCGGGCCTTTGATGTTGTGCTTTAATGCGGCGGCAAACGTCACACTCAGAAACATAACGAGCAATATCTCGCTTTATATTAGGCCACCAGTATCTCTGACAAATGTCACGGTACATCTTTGTGCTACCAGGATGAATTGACAGAGGAGTGTCATGAGCTTCCATCATAACATGTTCTCTCTCATCCTTGAACTTAGGTACGAAGAGACGGTGTTGGAAAAATAGGATCCCATCATCATTAAGATGGAACTCCGACGGTTTTCCTTTTTCAAGGTATCGCTTGATCCTTTCAACTTCAGAGTCATACCGTTGCATAGTCTTGATGCTTTGTTCTAAATCTGGTTCGACAACCAGGGTATTGAGATAACCCTGTGGAACAATATGGAGGTTCAATTTGCGAAGCTCTTCATAAAGCATAGGTTGTGATTCCTGAACCACATGGTTGCTGCAATAAGCCTTGCGACTCAAAGCATCGGCCATTACATTTGCCTTGCCAGGGGTGTATGAGATATTCATATCATAATCGGCTATTGTCTCGAGCCATCTTTGTTGACGAAGGTTCAGATCCGGTTGAGTATATAAATACTTCAAACTTTGATGATCCGTATATATCTCGCAACGGTTACCGAGAAGGTAATGTCGCCATAGCTTCAGGGCATAAATAACCGCAGAAAGTTCGAGATCGTGCACTGGGTAATTTTCTTCGTGAGGACGCAATTGTCGGGAGGCATAAGCAATCACCTTGCGTTCTTGCATTAGGACACAGCCTAATCCTTGACGGGAGGCATCACAGTATATCACGAAATCCTTTTGGGAATCCGGGGGTGCTAATACTGGGGCAGATGTCAATTTATCTTTTAATGTCTGAAAGCTTTCTTGATATTTTTCTGTCCACTCAAATTTAACACCTTTGTGAAGCAAATTTGTCAATGGTTTTGCAATCTTGGAAAAGTTCTCAACAAATCGATGGCAATAACTAGCAAGTCCGAGAAAACTTCTAACTTGCTTAACATTCTTCGGGGCAGTCCAGTCAAGAATAGTCTGAACTCGTTCGGGGTTAACAGCAATTCCATCCTTGGAAATCACATGACCAAGGTAAGTTACTTCAGAAAGCCAAAATTCACATTTGGAATACTTGGCATACAACTGGTGTTCTCGGAGCCTTTCTAGTACCAGACGGAGGTGTTCAGCATGTTCTTCTTTATTCTTAGAATATATAAGGATATCATCCAAATAAACCACGATGAATTTGTCGAGGTAATCCATGAATATATAATTCATCAGACGGGAGAAAGTTGCTGGAGCATTCGTTAGGCCAAATGACATGACGGTGTATTCATAGGAGCCATAACGAGTGACGAATGCAGTCTTGGGAATATCCTCTTCACGGACACGGATCTGGTGATAACCCAACCTCAAGTCGAGTTTAGAGAACACCGATGATCCAGCGAGTTGATCATAAAGATCATTGATCCGGGGCAGTGGGTATTTATTCTGGATTGTGGCTTGGTTAATGGGCCGATAATCCTGAACCAAACGGTTAGTTCCATCCTTCTTCTTAACAAAGAGTGAAGGTGCTCCCCAAGCAGAGGAACTGGGGCGGATGAAACCACTCTTAAGCGACTTGTCGATTTCTTCCTTAAGCTCGAGTAGGTGATGCGGAGGCATCTTATAAGGTCGCTTGGCAATAGGGACAGTGCCAGGCTTCAAGTCAATGACAAACTCGACAGCTCTAGCCGGGGGTATTCCTGGAAGTTCTTCTGGAAAGACGTCTGGAAAATCTTGAACGACAGGAACGTTCTCGATCCCTTCCAGAGGTGAGGTGTTCAAAGCATTCAGAACATATATCTGAGCTTCGGCGTCCCATGTAATGCGGGCGGTATAGTTCACTATCTCATCGGAGGGGTGAAGAAGTTGGACGACTTTAGTGGCACAATTGATCGAAGCAATGTGAGCTTTCAACCAGTCCATTCCGAGTATAAGGTCTATGGTGGAAGACTTCAAGACGATGGGCGATGCAAGGAATTCCAACCCTTTAATTTCGACGATAACATCAGGTGCTATCACGTCAGCATGACAGTGACCTCCGGGAGTTTTAATGACTAACGGAGTATGCATTTTCTCATATCGAATGCCATGCATGAATGCAAATTTTCCAGAGATGAATGAATGTGATGCTCCTGAATCAAATAAAACAGAAGCAGGTACTGAGTTAACAAGAAGGGTACCCATCACAGGCGAGGGACGAAGTGAACCATTTTCCCGCTCGTTGAACGAGGCGGACCAATATGCAAGGTTCTCGTCCATCGGTGGCTACCGGAATGTCATCAACAATAGTAGCATGGTCTTACTGACAGAGTGGTACAATGAGGTGCTTACCTAAGCAGGGAATTATCACTGCTTAGTTAAGTCAGATTACAAGAAAGGTTAAACAAAACAAGGGCAAGGAAAATGATTATCAGACTAATCAGATCAAAGACAGGGAAATCGCACAGATATCCAGCTCTCCGGGTAGACGGGATTTACGAGATCCTAAGTGTCGGCGTTAGTAAAATTTATTTAACCCAAATAGAAGAGAGACCAGAGTCCCAGAGTATAGACGAGGAATAAAAGATCCTAATACCACCCAGTTGGCGACGTGGACCCTTAAGCCACACAGCCAAGTTAGTAAATTAGTTTTTACTGTTTCTAGACTCAACTTCGGTCAAGGAATTGGAAGGGGGCTTCCTACAGGCAGTCGGCTCTGATACCAACTTGTGGCGCCCCCGACTCAATCGTACACTAATCATACACGCAAATGTGTATGATCAAGCACAGGGACTCACGGGAAGATATCACAACACAACTCTAACACAATTTAAACGGAGATCCACAATATTACAGACCAGGGATCCGAAGATCCGAATACATAAGTCAATCATACAAATATTATCTGAGTACAGACATAGTTAGACAAGTTTTGCCTTAAGAAGGCTAGCACAAACAGCGACACTAGATCGAAAGGCGTTGGCCTCCTGCCTGGGAGCCTCCGATCCTACTCCTGGTCGGCTGGCTCGATCCAGTAGTAAGTGCCCTCTGGACCCTCCTGGTAGTAAGCTCCGGTGGTGGCATCTGGCTCCTGGACTCCATCGTCTGATGTATCACCAAGGTGGGGTATGGGGAAAAGAGAAAGTAAAGCAACCGTGAGTACTCATCCGAAGTACTCAGCAAGTAAGGATCTATACTACTTATGCAACATTATCAATGGAGAAAGGCTGTATATGTGGACTGGGCTGCAGAAATGCCAGAATAGAGAGAAGGCCTAGTCCTATCGAAGACTAGCATCTTCAAACATCTTCACAAGGCCATCATCTTGCAGTAGTAGAAGAGAATAGAATAGCATTTTATTTAGCAAACATGTTGAAGTACAGCTTAAAGATCCTTCCTCGACTCCCAAGCAAGAAAGCGATCCCGAAGCTTCAATTAAGTAACAAGTATCCAGTTCAAGTAGTAGATCGGGATACACAAACTGAGCGTCCTTTACCGTAGGACCGACTATCGATAGATGATTCATCCCTGCAGGGGTGCACTACTGTTACCCAACACGCTCGATCAACTCTGGACGGACACACTTGCTGGGTAATGCCCGTCCTCGGAAGATCAACACGAAGCAACGCCCTACCTAGGCTCGGCAGAGAGGTCAGCACGCCGGACTAACCTATGCACCCAGAGGTCTCGGGCCATCGCCCTGGGCACCCTGCGCGTTGCGAGACTGGCTGGGGTGCAGGCGCGACACTGAACTCGTCAGTGAAGTATCCAGCCCAATCCCGACAATCAGCCCGCACGGTGAATCGTGACGTCAGACGAGCTTTCGGGAGAAACGTACATCGCAGAGGGTCCCATAACCATTATCCCGCGTGGTGGTAGTGCGTATAGGGCACGTCGACCCACTCAGATCACACACCCAAATCCAATAGGCTCAATTAGTATCACGCAGAGACAATCAGAGTCTCTGATGCTCCGCCACAATATCACACTCGAGTGCCCTTCCGGCATACCCGACATCATAGATCCCCAGCGGGTACCCACCAGGGTGGACCCGCCTGTAACAAAGGTCAAGTAATCGTGTGGTCATAACATCAAGGGGAAAACCCGAGGAATCACCCTCGGCGGATTCCACTCGATGAAATCATCAGGGTGAACGTATGAGGCATCACCCTCGAGGTTCACACTGAGGGTTGCACGACAGAGTCGTATCGGAAGTGGAGAAGGAGGAATCACCCTCGATGACCACGACCGAACAGCTACACTGCAGAGTATTCATCGGGAGTGCGTTACGAGGTATCACCCTCGGCACTCGATAGTTACTACGCAGAGTCGTACAACTAAGGGGGTGTGAAGTGAGGTGTCGGTCTCTGGTCGACGATCACGTTGATCGAGTCGTCGATGACCAAGCAGGGCAACAAGGATAAGGGTGGGGTCACGAGTGGTTCACTACCAACCTATACTAACAGTTTATCATAGGCAGGTAAGGTAGCAATGAACAGGTTACAACAGCAGCTATGCATCAAAATAGGAGCATACATTAACAGTAGCAAAATCTAATGCAAGCAGGAGAATAGATTGGGCGATATCTGGATGCTCAAGGGGGGGGGCTTGCCTGGTTGCTCTGCAAGAGAGAGGGGTCGTCAACGGGCTGCTCTGCGGTAGTGTAGTCGTACCCAGGTGTAGCGTCGTCGGTCCAAGCTTCTATCGAGAGAGAAGGAGGGGGAGAGAAACAATAAATTCACGGCAATAATGCAAACAATATGTATGACATGCCTAAATGATATGCTGGGGTGTTCTACTGCCTAACTAAATGATTTAGTTAATTTAGGAATTTATTCAGATTTATTTAATTAAAGTTGGGCACTATTCATTTATCGAAATCGGTCTAAAAGTTCAATGTTCTTATAGCTAGAGGCATCTGATAGGAATACGGAGGGCGTATTCGGGTTCGTATCGGAATTCTGAGCAAGTTTCATATATAAATTATTTTCATCGGAGTTACGGTTTATTTAATATGATTTTCTAAAGTTTTAAACATTTTCTGAATTTAATTATTAATTTAAATTCGAATTATCCAGAATAGTGAATGATGACGTCAGCATGAGGTCAGGGTGACGTCAGCAGGTCAACTCTGGCTGACCAGAGTCACACCTGACAGGTGGGACCCACATGTCATACACTGAGATATTAACTAAGGGGTTAAATTAACTGATTGGATTAATTAGAGGGTGGGCCCCAGCAGTCAGTGACTGATTAGTGTTTAAACTAATTAACATATTTTCTATTTATTTTAAATTCGTTTAAACGACCGGGCCCCACATGTCAGTGAGACCGGGCGGCCACGTCAGCGCGTTGACTAGGGTCAACGGGGCCAAGTGGGGCCCGTGGTCAATGGCAGGGGGGCGGGGCCCGCGGTGCCTAGTGGCAGCCACGTCAGCACCGGCCACCGGAGCGCGCCGGCGAGCCCGAACGCGGCGCCGAGCTCCGGCGAGCTCGGGTTTCGCCCATAGGGCATCTCCGGGGGCGTGATTGGGCTCTATCGAAAGGGCGCAGCGAGCCGCATCACGTGGTGGGGGTGGTTGGTCGCGGGGGTGGCCGGAACGGCGGCGACATCAATTCTAGCGGCGGCCGGAATACGGTAAGCTCGGGGTCGAGCCCAGGGGCTCGCCCGAGATGAACTACTGCGCGCACGCGATGCCTGGGCTCTCTAGAAACACGACGGAGGCGACGGCTTAGCACGGGGTGGACGAGGGCGTGAGCCACGAGCTCCAGGGCGGAAACAGGAGCACGACAATGGCGACAGCTAGCTATGGCTCGTGCTAGCGCAAGATGGAGGAAGGGGAGGATGCGGAGCTCACCGAGGAGCGTACGGAGTGCTCGTTGATCAGTTTAGGAGCACCAGAGCAGGGGATCGACACGGCAAAGTTTCGGTGGCCGCGGGCGTTGACGGAGACGATGCGGTGATGGCGCTGCTCCCCAAGACGAAGCAGGGCAGCAGCTTGACGGAGACAAGGGCTCCAGAGCTTCTGGACAAGACGCGGGGACGAGCGGGGCACGGCGGCCGCGAGCTTCAGCGGTGGCCGTCCATGGCGGCGTCGGGCGAAGAGGGGAGCGAGGGAGGAAGGGGGGGGGGGAACTGGGCTAGGGTTCGCCAGGGGGAGTGCGGGGTTGCTCTTTAACCCAGCGCGCGCGCGGGCGCGCTGTCGAGTGGCGAGCGAGGGGGCCTGGGGCGCGCGCGCGTGCGCGTTCGACAGCGAGGCCGCGGTGAGCAGTGAGAGGAGGGAGGAGGCGCGGGGTGGGCTGGGCCGCGGCTGTAGCGAGCAGGCCCAGTGCACAGTAGTTCCTTTAGGCCTTTTTCCTTTTCTCTTTTTCTGTTTCTTTTCTTTTCTGTTCTGTTAATTGTTTAGGCCCCAAATGGTTTTTGTAAAAAGTGTGACCTAGTCCATAAATACCAGTGCATTATACCCTAACACCTAAAATTAGTTTGGGCAAAACATCATTTCATATTTGATCTAGATTAATTAAAAGGCTATTAAATACTATTTCCAGCCACTGTTAAAAGAGGTTTGGGTCACCTAATTAATTTATTTAATGTTGGTTACAATGTTAGAATGGTCTCTGTATTATTTGTCATTTATTGAACATTTTAGTTTTCATGTTGCACAACTTTTATTTTCCACTTACATTAAAATTGAATTTGAGTTAGGAGTTGAAATACAATATGATGCTAATGATGATTTGGCACTGTTAAACATGCTGACTTGTCATTATCAGAAGTGATTACTGTGGCTAATGACATGGGGTGTTACACTTCTCCAAAAGTCTGTATAAAACCATATGCTTTGATCACACTATCAAAACGTTTATTCCAACTCCGAGATGCTTGCACCAGTCCATAAATGGATCGCTGGAGCTTGCACACTTTGTTAGCATCTTTTGGATCGATAAAACCTTCTGGTTGCATCATATACAACTCTTCTTCCAGAAATCCATTCAGGAATGCAGTTTTTACATCCATTTGCCAAATTTCATAATCATAAAACGCGGCAATTGCTAACATGATTCGGACGGACTTAAGCATCGCTACGGGTGAGAAGGTCTCATCGTAGTCAACTCCTTGAACTTGTCAAAAACCTTTCGCAACAAGTCGAGCTTTGTAGACAGTAACATTACCGTCAGCGTCAGTCTTCTTCTTGAAGATCCATTTATTCTCTATGGCTTGTCGATCATCGGGCAAGTCAACCAAAGTCCACACTTTGTTCTCATACATGGATCCCATCTCAGATTTCATGGCCTCAAGCCATTTCGTGGAATCTGGGCTCATCATCGCTTCCTCATAGTTCGTAGGTTCGTCATGGTCAAGTAACATGACCTCCAGAACAGGATTACCGTACCACTCTGGTGCGGATCCTACTCTGGTTGACCTACGAGGTTCGGTAGTAACTTGATCTGAAGTTTCATGATCATTATCATTAGCTTCCTCACTAATTGGTGTAGGAATCACTGGAACTGATTTCTGTGATGAACTACTTTCCAATAAGGGAGCAGGTACAATTACCTCATCAAGTTCTACTTTCCTCCCACTCACTTCTTTCGAGAGAAACTCCTTCTCTAGAAAGGATCCATTCTTAGCAACGAATATCTTGCCTTCGGATCTGTGATAGAAGGTGTACCCAACAGTCTCCTTTGGGTATCCTATGAAGACACATTTCTCGGATTTGGGTTCGAGCTTATCAGGTTGAAGCTTTTTCACATAAGCATCGCAGCCCCAAACTTTAAGAAACGACAACTTGGGTTTCTTGCCAAACCACAGTTCATAAGGTGTCGTCTCAACGGATTTAGATGGTGCCCTATTTAACGTGAATGCAGCCGTCTCTAAAGCATAACCCCAAAACAATAGTGGTAAATCAGTAAGAGACATCATAGATCGCACCATATCTAATAAAGTGCGGTTACGACGTTCGGATACACCATTATGCTGTGGTGTTCCGGGTGGCGTGAGTTGCGAAACTATTCCACATTGTTTCAAATGAAGACCAAACTTGTAACTCAAATATTCTCCTCCACGATCAGATCGCAGAAACTTTATTTTCTTGTTACGATGATTTTCCACTTCACTCTGAAATTCTTTGAACTTTTCAAATGTTTCAGACTTATGTTTCATCAAGTAGATATACCCATATCTGCTCAAATCATCTGTGAAGGTCAGAAAATAACGATACCCGCCGCGAGCCTCAATATTCATCGGACCGCATACATCAGTATGTATTATTTCCAATAAATCTGTTGCTTGCTCCATTGTTCCGGAGAACGGAGTTTTAGTCATCTTGCCCATGAGGCATGGTTCGCACGCGCGTGTGTATCATCGGGAGCGGGCTAGCGGCGCACACGGCGGCCGTCTACGAGGCGCGCGGCGGCTGCGCGCGGCCGGGCGCCGTGCGAGGAGACGCGTGGCAAGGAGGCGAGGGCGAGGGCGCGCGGTGAGCGCAGGCAGCGAGGAGGCATGGCGAGGGCGCGCGGCGGCCAGGGCGAGGGCTCGGCGGGCAGCAACGAGACGGCGCGGGTCACGCCACAGGCCGTCGTGGACATGAGCCCCGCCGTGTCCGCATTTGGCGCGCTCCTCGCGGTCGCGTCCTCACTGCGAGGGGCGGGTAGCCGACATGGCACGGGAAGGGCTCCCGCTGGTGCCGGTGGCGCAGCCGGGATAGCATCTCGATCTCCGTGTGAAACTCGTGTAGCCCCTGCTGCGTCCGTCGGTTGCCGCACTTCACGGCCACCAGCGTCTCGTCGCGCATTGTGCCCTTGTACACTGTCTCGAAGCCACCCTCGCCGATGACCATCCCCTCGTCGAACCAGCCGGTCGCCTCCTGGAGCGCCGCGAATGGCACTACTAGGAAAAACCTTAGCAGTAGCGTTGGTTTTTGGACTACCAGTAGCGTAGGTTCCCACGCTATTGCTATGGCGCTACAGCTATTTTTTAGCAGTAGCGCGTATTTCACCCCACGCTACTAATAAATAGACATACCAGTAGCACCGGTGCCCAGCGCTACTACTATTTCAAACCGCGCTACTACTAACGGGATAGTAGTAGCCCGTCTATGATGCACCCACGCTACTAGTAACAAATTAGGATTTAAAAAAAATTAAAAATCTACCTATTTCATTTTATAGTACTCACATACATGCATTTCATAATACGTACATGTTATGCATACAGTCAATCATACATATCTATATAGATAATTAATACACACACAAATATATACAGTATACGCCACACGTATAGGTCCTCAGCGTCGGCGCCTCCACAAGCCCGTATTGATGGTGTTGATGTCATCGTCACCGTCACGGCAGCACCGTGACGACGTCGTCGTCGTCGCCGCATCACCATGATGATGATGTCATCGTCGTCATCGCCGCAGCCCCGTGTCGATGTCGATGCAGTCATCATCGTCGCCGCCGCAGCCTCATGTCGATACCGTCTTCGTCGCCGCCGCCGCTTCATGTCCATGTGTTCCCTACTAGGAACTCACAAATCCTGGAATTAAACAATGAACCAAGACCACTACTAGGAACTCACAAAGAACCGGGAGCATTAGTACAGTATAACAGTAACATATAGATCACTAAGTAACAGACGAAGATTTTTATCAATACTAGGCTAACAATTCATACACAAATGCGATATGGGTTCATTATTAGGCAATGACTTTTTCGTATGGGTTTGCGCAATATATTAAATGTTTCCAGGATCTACTAATATAATCAAACGTCAAAAGTGGGCTTCAGAAGAAACGTTTAGCTTATATACGTAAATTTATAGGCCCAAGATACCTTGTATAGGTCAAAAAGAATACCGTCAAGAGACTCCCGAGCTTCATTTGGACAACGGTCACGGAAGGATCTTCTCGCTTCGATGGCTTCTTCAACCCGATTTGCTTGTTTCAGTACAGTAGCCATATCCTTAAATGCACTCTCAATTCGTTCACCACTGTTAATAGCTGCCCGGAGCAATGGAACTGCACGCCTTGTTTGGATCCTTTTCAATTAACTGGAATAATAGAAGCAAAGTGAGGAAACAAAGATAGACACAAGCTTATCTAACGAACGCTTTTACGATCAAAATTGTAAATGCATCTTGATTGATTCACAAGTCTGCAAGTGCCACAGATAAAAAAAATACACTATGTAAACACAGGTAATGCACAGAAGCATTTCAGACCATCGGGTAGAATGAGCACCTGTTACAACTACTAGTGAGACAAACATAGTGCAGTAGACCATCACATCTTGCCAAACCGTTTCGATATTAATCGTTTGATACAACAGACTTCCGATAATAGAACTGTTGGAAATATGCCCTACAGGCAATAATAAAGTGATTATTATTATATTTCCTTAATCATGATAAAGGTTTATTATTCATGCTAGAATTGTATTGATTGGAAACTTAAATACATGTGTGAATACATAAGCAAATACCAAGTCCCTAGTATGCCTCTACTAGACTAGCTCGTTGATCAAAAGATGGTTAAGGTTTCCTGACCATAGACATGAGTTGTCATTTGATAACGGGATCACATCATTAGGAGAATTATGTGATGGACAAGACCCATCCGTTAGCTTAGCATATGATCGTTTAGTTTATTGCTACTGCTTTCTTAATGTCAAATACATATTCCTTCGACCATGAGATCATGCAACTCGCGGATACCAGAGGAATACCTTGTGTGCTATCAAACGTCACAACGTAACTGGGTGATCATAAAGATGCTCTACAGGTATCTCCGAAGGTGTCTGTTGAGTTGGCGTGAATAGAGATTGTGATTTGTCACTCCGTATGATGGAGAGGTATCTCTGGGCCCTCTCGGTAATACACATCACAAGAAGCTTGCAAGCAAAGTGACTAAGGAGTTAGTTACGAGATAATGTATTACGGAAAGAGTAAAGAGACTTGCTGGTAACGAGATTGAACTAGGTATGAAGATACCGATGATCGAATCTCGGGCAAGTAACATACCGACAGACAAAGGGAATTATGTATGTTGTCATAAAGGTTTGACCGATAAAGATTTTCGTAGAATATGTATGAACCAATATGGGCATCCAGGTCCCGCTACTGGTTATTGACCGGAGATGTGTCTCGGTCATGTCTACATCATTCTCGAACCCGTAGGGTCCGCACGCTTAACGTTCGTTGACGATATAGTATTATATGAGTTATGTGAGTTGATGACCGAATGTTGTTCGGAGTCCCGGATGAGATCACGGACATGACGAGGAGCTCTGGAATGGTCCGGAGGTAAAGATTGATATATAGGACGATGATATTTGGTCACCGAAAAGGTTTCGGAAAAAATCGGGTATTTATCGGAGTGCCGGAAGGGGTTCCGGGAGGCCACCGGTAAGTAGTGGGCCTTATGGGCCAAAGGGGGGAGCACACCAACCCACAAGGGGGCTGGCGCACCTCTCCACCCCCTGCCCACGCACCAAGGAGGGAGGGAATGAAAGGGGAGGCGCCCTAAGGCAGCCAGCCCCCCTTTCCTTCCCCCATGTTCAAATATGGAAGGGGGGCGCGGCTAGGTAGGCCTCTAGGGCAGCCACCGGCCACTTGGGGGTGCCCTAGGGCTGCCTCCTCTCCCCCTCCACCTATATATATGTGTGGAGGGAGAGGGGCAAGATACACCACGATTCCCTAGCCCTGTGCGGCGCCCCTCTCCCTCTAGTTCATCCTCGGTCATATTTTCGTAGTGCTCGGCGAAGCCCTGCGGAGATAGTTGCATCACAACCGTCACCACGTTGTCGTACTGCCGGAACTCATCTACTACTTCGCCCATCTTGCTGGATCAAGAAGGCGAGGACGTCATCGAGCTGAACGTGTGCTGAACGCCGAGGTGCCATACGTTCGGTACTTGATCGGGCGGATCGTGAAGGTGTACGACTACATCAATCGCGTTGATAAACGCTTCTGCTTAACGGTCTACGAGGGTACGTAGACACACTCTCCCCTCTCATAGCTATGCATCTCCATGGATAGATCTTGCATGTGCATAGAAAATTTTGTTTTCCATGCAACGTTCCCCAACAGTGGTATCAGAGCTAGGTCTATGCGTACATGATATGCACGAGTAGAACACAAAGAAGTTGTGGGCGGTGATGGTCATACTGCTTACCAGCAATGTCTTATTTTGATTCGGCGGTATTGTGGGATGAAGCGGCCCGGACCAACCTTACATGTCCACGCACATAAGACCGGTTCCACCGACTGACATGCAACTTGTTTTGCATAAAGGTGGCTGACGGGTATCTGTTTCTCCTACTTTAGTTGAATCGAATGTGACTACGGCCGGTCCTTGAAGAAGGTTAAAACAACAAACTTGATAATCACCGTTGTGGTTTTGAGTAGGTAAGAAAGGTTCTTGCTAGTTGCCCGTAGCAGCCACGTAAAACTTGCAACAACAAAGTAGAGGACGTCTAACTTGTTTTTGCAGAGTATGTTGTGATGTGATATGGTCAAGACGTGGTGTGATATACGTTGTTGTATGAGATGATCATGTTTTGTAATATCGACAACATGCAGGAGCCTTAGGGTTGTCTCTTAATTATTGTATGAAATGCAAGCGTCATGTAATTGCTTTACTTTATCGCTATGCATTGCAATAGTTGTAGAAGCAATAGTTGGCGAGATGACCCTGATGCAAAATGGAGATCAAAGGTGTCGAGACGGTGATGATGGAGATCATGCCGATGCTTTGGAGATGGAGATCAAAAGCACAAGATGATGATGGCCAAACATTGTCACATATTTTGATTTCATGTCATGTTTATCCTTTATGCATCTTATTTTGCTTAGAACGACGGTAGCATTATAAGATGATCCCTTCACTTAATTTCAAGATAAAAGTGTTCTCCCTGAGTATGCCCATTGCTAAAGTTTGTCATTTCGAAGCACCTCTTGATGATCAGGTGTGATAGACTCTACGTTCACATACAACGGGTGTAAGCCAGTTTTGCACATGCAGAATACTTGGGTTAAACTTGACGAGCCTAGCATGTACAGATATGGTCTCGGAACACTTGAGACCGAAAGGTCGAACGTGAGTCATATAGTAGATATGATCAACATAGAGATGTTCACCATTGATGACTACCCCATCTCACGTGATGATCGGACATGGGTTAGTTGATTTGGATCATGTATCACTTAGATAACTTGAGGGATGTTAATTTAAGTGGGAGTTCATTAGTAATTTGATTAATTGAACTTAATTTATCATGAACTTAGTCTTAGTAGTTTTTTGCATATCTATGTTGTAGATCAATGGCCCGTGCTACCGTTCCCTTGAATTTTAATGCGTTCCTAGAGAAAGCTAAGTTGAAAGATGATAGTAGCAACTACACGGACTGGGTCCGTAACTTGAGGATTATCCTCATTGCTGCACAGAAAAATTATGTCCTTGATGCAATGCTATGTGACAGACCCGCTCCCGCTAATCTAGACGTTGTGAACGCCTGGAAAACGCGGTCTGATGACTACTCAATAGTTCAGTGTGCCATGCTTTACGGCTTAGAATCAGGACTTCAAAGACATTTTGAACGCCACGGAGCATATGAGATGTTCCAAGAGCTGAAGTTGATATTTCAAGCTAATGCCCGGGTTGACAGATATGAAATCTCCAACAAGTTTTATAGCTGCAAGATGGAGGAGAACAGTTTTGTCAGCGAACACATACTTAAAATGTCTGGGTATCATAACCACTTGACTCAGATGGGAATTGATCTTCCAGTTGAGAGTGTTATTTACAGAGTTCTTCAGTCACTGCCACCAAGCTACAAAGGCTTTGTGATGAACTATAATATGCAAGGGATGACGAAAACGATTCCCGAGCTCTTCGCGATGCTGAAATCGGCGGAGGTAGAAATCAAGAAGGAGCATCAAGTGTTGATGGTTTACAAGACCACTAGTTTCAAGAAAAAGGGCAAGGGAAAAAAAGAGAACTTCAAGAAGAATGGCAAGCAAGTTGCCACTCTCGTGAAGAAAACCAAAGCTGGACCCAAGCGTGAAACTGAGTGCTTCTACTGCAAGGGAAATGGTCACTGGAAGCGGAACTGCCCCAAATACTTGGTAGATAAGAAGGATGGCAAAGTGAATAAAGGTATATTTGATATACATGTTATTGATGTATTCCTTACTAATGCTCATAGTAGTGCTTGGGTATTTGATACTGGTTCGGTTGCTCATATTTGCAACTCAAAACAGGAGCTACAGAATAAACGAAGATTGACTAAGGACGAGGTGACGATGCGCGTCGGGAATGGTTCCAAGGTCGATGTGATCGCCGTCGGCACGCTACCTCTACATCTACCTTAGGGATTAGTTTTAGACCTCAATAATTGTTATTTGGTGCCAGCGTTGAGCATGAACATTATATCTTGATCTTGTTCATTGCGAGACGGTTATTCATTTAAGTCAGAGAATAATGGTTGTTTTATTTATATGAGTAATATCTTGTATGGTCATGCACCTTTGATGAATGGTCTATTCTTGTTGAATCTCGATCGTAGTGATACACATATTTATAATACTGATGCCAAAAGATGCAAAGTTGATAAAGATAGCGCAACATACTTGTGGCACTGTCGTTTAGCCGTTTAGGTCATATTGGTGTAAAGCGCATGAAGAAACTCCATGCGGATGGACTTTTGGAATCACTTGATTATGAATCATTTGATACTTGCGAACCATGCCTCATGGGTAAGATGACTAAAACTCCGTTCTCCGGAACAATGGAGTGAGCTAATGACTTATTGAAAATAAAACATACTGATGTATGCGGTCCGATGAGTGTTGAGGCACGCGGCGGGTATCGTTATTTTCTGACCTTCACAGATGATTTGAGTAGGTATGGGTATATCTACCTGATGAAACACAAGTCTGAAACATTTGAAAAGTTCAAAGAATTTTAGAGTGAAGTGGAGAATCATCGTAATAAGAAAATAAAGTTTCTACAATCTGATCGCGGAGGCGAATATTTGAGTTACGAGTTTGGCCTTCATTTAAAACAATGTGGAATTGTTTCACAACTCACGCCACCTGGAACACCACAACGTAATGGTGTGTCCGAACGTCGTAACCGTACTTTATTAGATATGGTGCGTTTTATGATGTCTCTTACCGATTTGCCTTTATCATTTTGGGATTATGCATTAGAGACAGCCGCATTCACGTTAAATAGGGCACCGTCTAAATTCGTTGAGCCGACACCGTATGAACTATGGTTTGGCAAGAAACCTAAACTGTCGTTTCTTAAAGTTTGGGGATGCGACACTTATGTCAAAAGGCCTCAGCTTGATAATCTCAAACCCAAATCGGAGAAGTGTGTCTTCATAGGATACCCTAAGGAAACTATTGGGTACACCTTCTACCACAGATCCGAAGGCAAGATCTTTGTTGCTAAGAATGGGTCATTTCTAGAGAAGGAGTTTTTTTTGAAAGAAGTGAGTGGGAGAAAAGTAGAACTTGATGAGATAATTGTAGCTTCTCTCGATCTGGAAAGTAGCACATCACAGAAAACTGTTCCCGTGATGCCTACACCAACTAGAGAGGAAGCTAATGATAATGATCATGAAACTTCGGATCAAGTTACTACTGAACTTCGTAGGTTGACCGTAACACGTTCTGCATCAGAGTGGTACAGTAATTCTGTCCTGGAAGTCATGTTGTTAGATAACGGCGAACCTACGAACTATGAAGAAGCTATGATGAGCCCAGATTCCGATAAATGGTTTGAGGCCATGAAATCTGAAATAGGATCCATGTATAAGAACAAAGTGTGGACTTTGGTGGACTTTCCCGATGATCGGCAAGGCCATTGAAAATAAATGGATCTTCAAGAGGAAGACAGACGCTGATGGTAATATCACTGTCTATAAAGCTCGACTTGTCGCAAAAGGTTTTCGACAAGTTCATGGGGTTGACTACGACGAGAATTTCTCACCTGTAACGATGCTTAAGTCTGTCCGAATCATGTTAGCAATTGCCGCATTTTATGATTACGAAATCTGGCAAATGGATGTCAAAACTGCATTCCTTAACGGGTTTCTTAAAGAAGAGTTGTATATGATGCAACCAGAAGGTTTTCTTGATCCTAAAGGTGCTAACAAAGTGTGCGAGCTCCAGCGATCCATCTATGGACTGGTGCAAGCATCTCGGAGTTGGAATATATGCTTTGATGAGGTGATCAAAGCATATGATTTTATACAGACTTACGGTGAAGCCTGTATTTACAAGAAAGTGAGTGGGAGCTGTGTAGCATTTCTGATATTATATGTGGATGACATATTGTTGATTGGAAATGATATAGAATTTCTGGATAACATAAAAGGATACTTGAATAAGAATTTTTCAATGAAAGACCTCGGTGAAGCTACTTACATATTGGGCATCAAGATCTATAGGGATAGATCAAGACGCTTAATAGGACTTTCACAAAGCACATACCTTGGCAAAGTTTTGAAGAAGTTCAAAATGGATCAATGAAAGAAAGGGTTCTTGCATGTGTTCCAAGGTGTGAAGTCGATTAAGACTCAAAGCCCAGCCACGGCAGAAGATAGAGAGAGAATGAAAGCCATTCCCTATTCCTCAGCCATAGGTTCTATAAAGTATGCCATGCTGTGTACCAGACCTGTTGTGTGCATTGTCATGAGTTTGGCAAGGGGGTACAATAGTGATCCAGGAGTGGATCACAGGACAGCGGTCAAAATTATCCTTAGTTACCTAAGAGGACTAAGGAAATGTTTCTCGGTTATGGAGGTGATAAAGAGTTTGTCTTAAAGGGTTACGTCGATGCAAGCTTTGACACCTATCCGAATGACTCCGAGTATCAATCTGGATATGTATTGAACGTGGGAGCAATTAGCTAGAGTAGCTACATGCAGAGCAATGTAGACACAGAAATTTGCAAAGTACGCACGGATCTGAATGTTGCAGACCCGTTGAATAAACTTCTCTCACAAGCAAAACATGATCACACCTTAGAACTCATTGGGTGTTAATCACATGGCGATGTAAACTAGATTATTGACTCTACTGCAAGTGGGAGACTATTGGAAATATGCCCTAGAGGCAATAATAAAGTGGTTATTATTATATTTCCTTAATCATGATAAATGTTTGTTATTCATGCTATAATTATATTGATTGGAAACTTAAATACATGTGTGAATACATAAGCAAATACCAAGTCCCTAGTATGCCTCTACTAGACTAGCTCGTTGATCAAAAGATGGTTAAGGTTTCCTGAGCATAGACATGAGTTGTCATTTGATAACGGGATCACATCATTAGGAGAATGATGTGATGGACAAGTCCCATCCGTTAGCTTAGCATATGATCGTTCAGTTTATTGCTACTGTTTTCTTAATGTCAAATACATATTCTTTCGACCATGAGATCATGCAACTCCTGGATACCGGAGGAATACCTTGTGTGCTATCAAACGTCACAACATAACTGGGTGATCATAAAGATGCTCTATAGGTATCTCTGAAGGCAGAGGCGGAGGACGAAATTTTTTTAAGGTGTGGCAAACTGTCAACTAGACAAAATTGATGCCCACTCAAAAAAATTGATGCAAAAACATAATAGTCAATTTACACTGCACTGCACTGAAGCTTTTAATGACGTCTAGAAGACGCATGCAATGGCAGGGATAGGCCGCGGGGTCGCGGCGGAGTTAGGGATGGACGGGAGGGCGGCGGCGGCGGCGTTTTCGGGCACAAATCGCCGGCAGCGGAGGCGGACAGTCATCAGCGTAGCAGACTCAAATCGGCGGGTCGGCGGCGGCTACGACTGCGCGGCCGGCGGTGGGGTCGGGGATGGGCCGACGGGCGATGGCGGCGCGTTTCAGGGCCAAAATCGGCGGCGGGTGGGCCGGCGGAAGTGAAATGAAGGTGGTTGGGCGGTTGGCGCGCTTCCGTCAGTTTTACATCTCCTAGAGGTGGAGATGCAAATTTGCACCGCGAGGTGTTGTAGTTTACATCTCCGGGGGCGGAAATGTAATTTTTTTTTGCATCTACACCATCTGTTGGGGAGGTGTTTTTGGGCCTTAGAGATGCAAAAGATAGTTATTTTTGCATATACATCTTCTCTTGAAGATGTTCATAAACCTAACACTGGGTCGCGTCGTGTTGGTAGTCAATCATGTACTCTTATATATGTCATAAGAAAACAAAAACAAAAATACAAGTTGCACACATCAACAAAATTTTATCCGTTCTGTTTTTGGATCGCCTAGTCACGAGTTCCATCAGGAGCGAGCCGCGGAGAGAATCGATCCGATTGTTGTGCAGCGGAAGCGAGCTGGTTCGCGTATGTCTACGTAGTGAGATGGGCATGTGTTGGGCAACACATCAATCAAGCTGCCTGCTTGTGTGTTTTCAATCTAACTTATGTACTTCATCTAGCTTTGTTTGGATGAATCGATCTAGTGTGGTCTAAAACTAACAAGCAGTAGATGTTTAGGTATTTCCCTGAAGAAAAGTATATGCTTATATATATAAAAGAATTGGTGCCAAATCAAGGTGTGGCGGCTGCCACACCTTGCCCACTGGGCTCCTCCGCCAGTGTCCGAAGGTGTCTGTTGAGTTGGCGTGAATCGAGATTGGGATTTGTCACTCCGTATGACGGAGAGGTATCTCTGGGCCCTCTCGGTAATACACATCACAAGAAGCTTGCAAGCAAAGTGACTAAGGAGTTAGTTACGAGATGATGTATTACAGAATGAGTAAAGAGACTTGCCGGTAACGAGATTGAACTAGGTATGAAGATACCGATGATCGAATCTCGGGCAAGTAACATACCGACAGACAAAGGGAATTACGTATGTTGTCATAAAGGTTCGATCGATAAAGATCTTCGTAGAATATGTAGGAACCAATATGGGCATCCAAGTCCCGCTACTGATTATTGACCGGAGAGGTGTCTCGGTCATGTCTACATCATTCTCGAACCCGTAGGGTCCGCGTGCTTAACGTTCGTTGACGATATAGTATTATATGAGTTGATGACCGAATGTTGTTCGAAGTCCCGGATGAGATCACGGACAAGAAGAGGAGCTCCAGAATGGTCCGGAGGTAACGATTGATATATAGGACGATGATATTTGGTCACCGGAAATGTTTCGGAAAGAACCAGGTATTTATCGGAGTGCCGAAAGGGGTTCCGGGAGGCCACCGGTAAGTAGTGGGCCTTATGGGCCAAAGGGGGAGCACACCAGCCCACAAGGGGGCTGACGCGCCCCTCCACCCCCTGCCCACGCACCAAGGAGGGAGGAAAGGAAAGGGGAGGCGCCCTAAGGCAGCCAACCCCCCTTGCCTTCCCCCATGTTCAAATATGGAAGGGGGGGCTAGGCAGGCCTCTAGGGCAGCCGCCGGCCACTTGGGGGTGCCCTAGGGCTGCCTCCTCTCCCCCCTCCACCTATATATATCTGTGGAGGGAGAGGGGCAAGATACACCACGATTCCCTAGCCGTGTGCGGCGCCCCTCTCCCTCTAGTTCATCCTTGGTCATATTTTCGTAGTGCTCGGCGAAGCCCTGCGGAGATAGTTGCATCACCACCATCACCATGCTGTCGTGCTGCCGGAACTCATCTAATACTTCGCCCGTTTTGCTGGATCAAGAAGGCGAGGACGTCGTCGAGCTGAACGTGTGCTGAACGCGGAGGTGTCGTACGTTCGGTACTTGATCGGGCGGATCGTGAAGGCGTACGACTACATCAACCGCGTTGATAAACGCTTCCGCTTAACGGTCTACGAGGGTACGTAGACACACTCTCCCCTCTCATAGCTATGCATCTCCATGGATACATCTTGCATGTGCGTAGAATATTTTGTTTTCCATGCAACGTTCCCCAACAAGAACACCTACTCACCTAGATATATGTAGAAGGGCAGAACTTTCGTGCCACTTTAGGCTAATGTCATTTTTTTCTAAAATTATTATTTATGCCAGGCAGTCTACTTTCATACTAGACACAAATATGCAAGCCATACATTTTGCGCGTCTAAATCATGAATTGGCACACAATACCAAAAAAAAGTTTAAGTGTTGAGAGGCCGTTCATACTAACAGAAAGTGTTTGACCTTCTACGCGACCAACTCAATGGAGTTAAATTCAAGATTATTAGATCAATACTTTGCTCTAAAGTATGATTGTCTCACTTCTGAAGTAACCGAAAGTAGCAGATCAAAAGAATTCATGCGTTACATTTTGTAATTGGATCACCGAATATATTTGTATGAAACCGTGTATGCCAAAACTGCAGTTCAAGTTCAGCTATCGTGTGTAAGGACAAAATAATAAGTAAAGCAAGAATAACTGGTAAAGCAAAGAGTTTCAGGTTTGTCAGGGTGAACAATATCGTTCAAAAGTTGAGGTCCTACTCAGATTCCACAATCACCTCACCATAATTGTTTGGATAAAATGTACAGGTAAATGGCTAGACGCAGTGTCATGCTCACCTAGAAAGCCATGCGGCAGTAGGGTAACCTATTCCCATCAATCTTGTCCGAGAACGTACTCCATGGACAAAGCGCATACTGCACACCTCTGCGAGAGCAGCTAGGGCTTCCTATGCAGATTTGAAACATAATAGAGGGTTCAACAAATGTTAGGATGCAGGGGCTTATAGAAGTAGCTAAAGGAAATTCAGATAATATATTTATTTCTCTTTTTTGTGCAGTTAACAAATATCCTGATACAACTCAAGATGGTGTGAAGCAGCCATATAATGGTTTTTCATTGGAAAAATACTAAGCTTCAATGCTACTGCATCCTTCTCTCCCATATACTTGCTCGAGGATTTGGTGAATTTAGCATCTCACGAGATTCAGCAAGCTGTAGTTATTACAGAATACCATTACGATGCAAGTAAAAGAACAATGATAGGTTGATTGAAGACAAAATTCAATGAATTGATCAGGCCCATGATGCATATTTATTGACATTTGGCCACAACTTAGCAACAGTAGTGAGTAGTGGAAGAGGGGGAGGGAGAGGGAGATGCTACCTGCCGTGGTGGGTCATCGTGGCCATGCTTGAACTCGTGCAGGACCTCTTGGTCGCCCTAGGAGCAGACCCCTCCCGCCCCTCCTCCTCGAGCAGAGCAGGGCCGACGGCTAGGTGCGCCCCTCCTCCTCGAGCAGGGCAAGGTCGGTGCCCTCTTGCCGCCATTGCCTCCTCCGCGCCATGGTGACCTGCAACAAAGGGACAGGTAGGAGGAGAAGGTGAGGTGATGAGGAGAGGGCGGACCCAAGCAAGGAAGGAGGGGGAGGGCCTACCTGGGCAACGCCGGTGATGGATCCCGCAAGCTCCGGCCTCGCCATCGCCGATTGTGGTGGATTCCGGCAAGAACATGGGAGGCGCCCGAAACCCTAGCCGCAGGCAAGGATGCAGGCCTTGAGGCACGGATCTGAACGAGGGGGAGGGAGGGACGGAGCTTGGAGGCGTGTTGCGCACGGCCGGAGCTCGCCGGAACCAACCGGCGTGGGTGGTGGTGGCGGGAAGGAGATCGTGGGGGAGAGGAGGTCGACCCAGGGGTGGGGGTGAGGTTCGCGAGAGAGTTTTTTTAGGGATTCACCAGAGAGTTCGGTGGGGCGGGAGTGGATCGGGGTAGTAGTAGTGTGGGGTGTCTGGCCTGCGTTATAGCTTTTCACTTAGTAATAGTGGAGGTTTTACCACATGCGCTACCACTACGTCCTGTCCACGGGAGATATTTACGAATAGCGCGTTTTTTTTTGCCATGTGCTACCTGTAATATTTACTAGTAGCGAGGGGGTAATATAGCGCGCTACTAGTAATTAGCAGTAGCGTGGGTCAATATAGCGCGCTACTAGTAAGCGTCTACCTATAAGCTATTTCCTAGTAGTGCGAGATCCTGTATCCGGCGCCGGCGTCGTTCTGCCCGAGCATGACGGTGTTCCCGTTGCTCTTGGAGAAGCTGCGGGAGCGCGACCGAGAGCCCAACACGCTCGCCGAGAACAGCGACCAGGTGTCGGGCGGCTTCTTCTTCTCCGGCTCCCTCCTGTGCAGCATCCTGAAGGCGATGAAGCCGAGCACCATTACCAACGTGGCTGCCTTGCTGACGATGTCGCACCAGTGGAACCGGAGCAGGTAATCCGACCTGGCCGGGGCGTCGAACCTCCAACTAATGTTGAACTGCATGTTGATGGTGCTGGCCTCGCCCGCCACACTCACCTTTGTCGCCGTCGCGTAGACTTCCACCGGTGCCGTGAATGTGGAGGCGAGTGCCGAGTTCTGGTCGTATCTCCTGGCGGCGAGGAGGCGGGGAGGAAGCAGGGCGCGCGCGGCCGTCTGGGCGGCGAGGAGGCGGGGAGGAAGCACGCGCGGCCGAAGCGAGGAAGCAGGGCGCCGCTGGCGAGATTCATTTTTCGCATTCACGTGGGTAGGCCTAGGAGAAAAAGGGAGGAGAGAGAGAGAGAGGAGAGATGCTGACCGGTGGGGTTTGAGCATGCAGAAAATAGCGTCGGACGCCTCAAGTGCCCCCGGTGGGCTAGGTTTGGTCTGGGGTCATTGGGACTATTTTTGCCCAAATCCAACGCAAAACAACGTCCTAGAAACGTGGCTGAGACTTTTTTGTATCGCCGGTGCTAAAAAAGGACTGAGCTTCAGTGACGTAACTGCAGTTGCAGTTGGGTCACTGACATGTGGGCCAGATGCCTGATGGGCCCACATGTCAGTGAGCCAACTGCACCCAGGGCCGGCCCTGAGGGGGGGGGGGGGCAGGGGGGCGGCCGCCCCGGCCCCCGAAATCTAGGGCCCCGCGCCAGGTGCTATGCCCCCAATGACCCTGTCCCGATACACAGCCTACAGCCTTGACTTTGTCTATGCAATACATTCTACTCCAGCTAGCAGGTAAGTTACGTACTTAGGTAGCCCACAATCCATCCCGAGAATCCCGTCTACTACTCCCGGGGCAATTGCCAATTTTGTTTTCTTTCCATCATAAGTTCGCTTCTGGTTCTTTGCTACGATCCCTAATTCCCTACCACCCTTAGATATTCGTCTGAGCCCAGATCGCGAGTTCCGGCATCGCAGACGCTCGACGGTTTCCGCCAGGGCCCTGACCGCCGTAGTACGCCGATAAACTCCGCTCCCCTCTCCCTAGGCGCTGAAGCACATCGTTGAGGACGTCCGGCAGACGCCAGTCCACATAGCACCATTGCCCCGCCGAGCGTCCGATGAGCGTTCACTGACGCCGATCTGACCAATTTCAGGTATATCACATATTCACATAACCATTCCCTATATGTATATATACTGTTAATTAAGTAGTAATTAACAAGACTGTTCAATCTTTCGATGCAAAAAAATAAAAAAAATCAGCCCTTCTGTTATCATGTCATCTACAATGCTTCTGGTAGCAAAAAAATAAAGGAAAGGGAACAACATGTGGATCATTGGTGCTTCGACGAACCCAAATGGTGAGTTGGGTATTGGGGATACTTCTTGTGAAGGAAGAGGAACCAACTATGTAATGGGAATTATGAATCTGTAATAACAAGATGAAAATATTGACATCAACATCGGCAATAACAATGTATGCGTATTTTTTTGGGAAAACAATGTATACATCAGTGATAAGAATTTTTACCGGTAATATGGTATACATAGATTTTGCTTATTATTGTTATATGACATTTATACTAGGTAGGGTCCTGAGGTTTGGTTTCGCCCCGGGCCCCTGAAATCACAGGACCGGCCCTGACTGCACCTGCAGTTACCTTATTGAAGCAGCGTCGCTAAAAAAGGTGCTTGGGGGCGTCCAGGGGCCGAGTGGAGATGCTCTTACCCGCGAAATTTGATGGGCATGTAACGGTTCGTTACGCACGGCACGTACGATCCAAAAGAAGACATGAATTTTCAATACGTACTCCAGGAGTAGTACATTATCTGGACGTGCAGCGCAGACTAGTCCGACAAGTCTCACTTTCCAGTTGGTAGGAACGGTCTAGACTCAAGTTCCAACTCAACCCATTGATGTCTTCCTTTAACCAAAAGTTTTGAGCAGTGCTAGTGGATAGCAGTAGTCCACAACATAAACGCTTGATCATTGGAGCGAGTTCAGTGAGATTAGCCAAACCCATTTAGCTACAACTGCTCTTTATCCTCTACACTAGACTAGATGCAACTAAACTAATCCGAACCAAATTTGACCAAATCTGTCCGTCGCTAGCTAGGCAGTCCACCAGATTTGACATAGCCTAACTGCTCATGCGGCGCCCCTCTCCAATCTTCCGTAACTTGCCAAATCACAAACCGAAGTTAGTTTTCCGTACGAATGCCAAATCTCCTATACTTTTAGCTTCCCAAGTTGGTTGCGCTCGCACTTGGCTCACCACAGCTTTTAATTCAGTCGGTGGGTACAGAGACTGCCACCTTCTCTATGAAGAAACTTGTAGGCTAGACTTCAGAGGGAGAGTTGAGCTGTGTTTACTGAAAATATTCAGAGTTGAGGCCTGCAGCCTGAAGTGACTACCAAGCATCAAGCGACTCTCATGGTCATAGATCATGATGCATGGCATGCCATGGCAGAAGCTTTTAAGGCTTTGTGGAAGGTACCAGCTGTCGCTGAGCCAGTACTAAGTAGAAGCAAAGTTTCAGGCTTTCGGCAACTGGGTACCTCCCAACTTCTCAACAGCAGACAGCTTACGTGGAGCTATCAAGTTCAATATAGTAATCTCATTCTCGCAAATAAACAGACTACTGATCAGCAGCAACTCACACAATCTGCCTTTGCACTCTTTTATGTATATATGGAAAGTCCTTCCACATCACACGCACTCCTCCACAAAAAAAAAAAAAACTAACTACAGATTATGTTCTGTAACTATGCACTTCTTCTTTGGTTACATGAAGAGTGGTGAAGAGGCTGCATATGTACAGAGTTAACAGTGGAGCAGCTTCTCCATCATTTTTGGTGGTAAGCACACTATTACTTCACCCCCTATACAAAACTGCTACATCAATCAAACAAGCAAGAGAAACTAGACTCACCCTTACATGTTCCGCAGATGGTGCAAGTCATGCACCTCTGAGGCGCCGAAATGAGCGTCGGAACGTTGCAGATGATTCGACTGGCTCTTTCTGGAAGAACGTTCTGTAGGGCCTTCGCTCGACGGAGCATCACCGGGCGGGGCGGCGATGGACAGTAGACTGGCCGGCGGGGGTGGTGAGCTTGCCGCGCAGCAGTGCCGGACGTTGATCCTGTGCGTAACGGTTTCAGTTGAGGTGCTGCCTGTCACATTGACCAGCAGAACAGCCTCCTTGTCTCTGGTCAGTTCGCACCATCCGCCTTGCACGACTCCGTCGACGAATTCTTCCTGCGTGTAGTAGTTCTCGTGATGCACGTTAACTTCCATTGTTTCTCCAGGCTCGATGAGACCGATGGACGGTTGAACCTGTATGGCATGGCACATAGGAGAGAGTCAGTGGTATGGCTGAAGCATGATGGAAGTAAAATGAAATGGGATGGCAGAACAGTAGCGAAAGTTGGAGGATCAACGGTAGATTACAGAACAGCTAGTCGGCAGCAGATGCCCATGCATGCACAAATTGACAAAACTCGGATTGCATTTTCACAAAAGAGCCACCGAATGGAATTCTACAGATGCAACCAAACTGGAACCTACCGCCATGCCTATTTTGGTAGTATAAGTTGTGTTTCGTCTACTTTTTGGTTCCTGGAAGGCTGGAACGGAGAAACATCTGGTGCAGTTCTCAGATAAGTTTCGATAGAGAAGGGTCCATCATACAAGTAAAAGAGAGGTTCCATAGTTGTCTTAATTTTGCTTTCTCCAGAATGAAAAACAACATTGTATAATTACGAACAACAGATGGAAAACTGTCAATAACAACCAAAAGAATGGCCAGTGGTTGATCTTAGGACTCTAGGTGGAAATACGATACTTTTGCGACAGGTGTCTCACACTAAAGTAAGCTGAAAACAAAATACTAGTACGATGCGGCCGATGCGGCAAAAGAAAGAGGATTGTACGACTAAACAAAATCCAAACCAGGCAAATGCAAGAAAGCAACAACAAAAATGTATTAACTATTATCTTTATTCAAAACCGAAAGGCACAAACTACAACTCATACCTCAAGCCAGTGTGGAAGGCCGAAGGATGCCCTTGGAATAAAATCAGTTTTTGTTCCGTCCTGCTTGCTTGTCGACTGGCCTTCACACAAGATTTCAAAAGCAGACTTTTTTGATCCACAGTTATTTGTTATTCGAAGGACAACAGTTTCCTCGTTTTCCAATATAATGTTGTTTGTGCTGATTATAGTGTCTGGAACACGATGGGATTCTTGAAGCAAACAATGTAGCTTTTCATTCGATTCGATTATTTTTCCATACTCCTGCCTTCTTATCAGCTCGTTCACTCTTGCAAGATCAACACTGAACGTACAGTTCACTGGTTTATGATCGCTATCTGTCACATCCATGCATGCTTCATATCTATCAAAATGTACAAGAAAATCATGTCATATTGGAGCATGATTATAATTGAGAAGGGACAAGATGATGTAGATTCTCTCTATAAAAAGCATGATTATGTGTTGCAGAATCTTACGATGTAATTGCAGCAACAACAGGACACTCTAATGAGCAATCACTTATTTTTTCGGAGCGGCTATCTCGATACACTATTCTATCACACCAAGCAGGTATTCTCTTCTTCTCACCCGAATCATACCCTACATCAGAATTGACGGAAATATTTTCAGTTGTAAAGCATTATCTGAATTTTGATGTCAAAAAAAGAAAAAAGAAAAAGAACTTTATTGTGGTGGAACATTTTAACTGAGCAAGAACTTTAAGTATGAGAAGAGACAGTACCTGCAAGACCTGGTTGGTGTCTTTGGAATTTGTAAGTTGGAGGAAATCTGATAAAACCTTCACGCATTCCTTGAAACACGTTTCCTGCCTTCATTTCTGCTCGAAGTTGATCCCTTTCTCTAAGCCAGTCGAAACTCCTTTGCGAGACCATATCCCTTGCCTCATCATAGGTGATACCGTAAAGTCGGTAGTTGAAATCACCAAGAAAAACAACCATATCGGCTTCTGCCAGCTCAGGTCTATCTTCATCAGGCTGATTCCCATTGGCCTGCAAGTATGTCAATATCTATGCATAAGTATGCATCGTTTTAACTGAAGTAACCAAGGATGGATATTATTCTAGAAAACAGTTTGATGGTTACATACATTCACTGCTTTATGCAATTGGACAGACGTATCAGAAGCTGTAGCAGAAAGGGAAAAAGGTTATAGCCATCATATACAGTAAAGTAGTGCAAAAGAATACTTGAAAAACGGAGGTGTGAGAATGGAAAACCTGCAGATCCATGAGGTTTGTTAAAATTCATTGTCCGATAAATATGATCAAAGTCAGCATTGCGACGAGTAACATTTTCTAGATGTGCGGCAAAATGATTGTTCACAAAACATATCCTGCGATCGTAAACTCTCATTTTTAACCCAACACCACCCTGCAAGAACAATCAGCTGTCAATATGACAATATGCACTGAAAATTGAACAGAAATATGGAGCATTACTTTGACATAAGGATCACAAGATGATAAGCAACTAATGTTACTTGTTTTTTATCAACTATCATTGGCCAGTTGAGATAGTTTTTCTCTACAGATTTTTTTGTAAGGAGGATCGGCCCCGGCTTCTGCATCAATTGATGCACACAGATGAAGTTATCAAAACTGTGAGATGTAATTTACATAGTCAATCTCAACACAAAATGACAAGCAATAGAACCCCGCGATAGAAGTCACACAGCACCAAGTCTATTACTAGCTCAGCAGAAAGCTGAGGTTGTTTCTCCTCCAAGTATAACCACCATCTGAACTCTTTGAACCTTATCACTCGCTATAAAATTGTTTCCCCTTAGAACTTAGAAGAGCATACAATGAAAGAACGTGGTATTTTGTGATCATATATTAGAGCATCCAAATGGTCCTCTCTAGTTTGTCAGTTTATTATTTTTTCCAGCAGAAATATTTCCAGTTAATCTATAGTAGGTCCAAGGAGAAATCTTAGGATATGCGAGTGGTAATGCACACATAAATTGATGGGCAAGCAGCACCAAATGGAAGAGTTAATACACACTTTCAAGATCATGTACCTTGTTGCCAATGGCGCGTCCAAAGCCACATGGCACCGCAGCAGCATCAACATCACCGATATGTGGCTTAAGGTCTGTCCTTGCCCTTCAAATAAGCATAGATAACATAGAAGTGTGAATGCTCAAAAGGTAAAAATAGGTCATAACAGAAATTTATTAGGAAGTATTAATAGACAACTTCATGACAAGCCAGTACCATGCAGCAATAAGTAATCCAGCCAACTGCCTCGAGCCAACTCGGTGGAAGAATATCCCTTCATCAAGCGTCTTGCCAATATTGTCTATCCACCACTGCCCATTGGCACTGCCCTCAAGCCCTACCTAAGGCCATAAGCAAGACAACTTGCATCAAACGGTCGCCTTGTAGAACTTGCACATAAGAGCATTGACAATCTAGCAGGTGTTGTGCAGATTTGTAAAATGGAACAGAAGCAGAATAACAAGTAAATATATATTAAAAAATAATGTCCCAAAGGGAAAATTGTACTTAAGTTCATTATTCCCTAATCAGTTCTCACTGGTAATTTCTAATTTTCTATAAGTTCTCCATAGTAGCGTCATTACATACAGTACTGATATAAATTAAAACTGAATCAAATTAAACTAAAATACACTGTTGTGACAACTGTGATAGAAAAGTATGCAGTATGCCAAGAAGAGTCACAAAGAAATCCAATATTCATCCCTAGTGGCTAAAAGAGAGTAAACAACAAGAAGAATAAGAATACAAATATAACATAACACAAAAAGAGGACATTTATGGTGCAATGTGAATGGTACAAACAAATCCACCTAGTGCTAGGATAATACAGAATCACGAATATGACAAGGAAATACTACCTCCCCCACCGTGCATTCCATAATAAGTTCGGTTGCGCATTTTAAGCAACTTACGAAACTGTGTAATCAATAATTACTCAGTGCCATTTCTCTATATTATACTCCATGGATTTTTGCAAGCGCAGTTGAGTTGGCATGGTTTCTAAAGCCGCGTGCCTAGCTTTGACCATTATTTTGTCTTATGATATGAAGCTGCTTTCAAGTTTGATCTATTAGTGACACTTTAGTGTGATTGATCATATATATAGTTGGACTGATGGGTAGTCAAAAAGTACAAAAATCAAATCTCAAAATATGTGGGTCACCTTATAAATATTATCAAGAAGCTTACTATTTTTTCGAGGCCATAGGAGGTGCATTATTTATATTTTGGAACAAAGCAAGAGGCAAACAGTTCTATTTTGAAACAGAGGGACGATATTAAGTATACCATCAGTAAAGGAACATATTGGCAGTTTTAACTATACAATGCAAATGTAACAAACTAATGCAGAAACATTCTTTATGATTTCACTTGTTACCTATTTGCATGCATTAACAATATAACTTCCTCTACTTGACCTTTGAGCAACAAAACAAGAAGAAGTGAAGTGCCTGATTTGGTGAACTATCTTACACTTTCTTTAGCTGCAGCCATGGCAAGAACTCCAGCACCCATCTCAACCTCTTGCAGGCCAACCACCACCAATCCAACATCAGATGATGCACTAGCCAACCATGACCAAAGCGATTCAGGTGATGCTTTCTCCTGCGCAACATTCCAAGTTCCAACCAGCATCTTAATGTTCTCTACCCTTGTATAGGACAACTCCCTCTTCGCCAATTCCGTTCGCAGAATATCATCCAGAGGCCCATGAGAAGTTAGAGGCCATCCTCGAATACCACCATGATGGGCTAGAGTAAAGATGTAAGAACCACCAATGGCCATCTGAATGACTGGACAGCTATGTCCGGTCCATCCTCCCAAAGGGTTACCTTCAACATCCATGACTTGAACAGTACCACTGGCATAGCCCACCCACACCTTTTCTCCGAGTGCCTTTATGCATTGAACAGAAGAATTATGATAACTGAACTCTTTTAGCCAATTCCCATTTCCATCCCACATAATAATCGAGCCATCTGTGCAACCTGACCAAATTGCTCCATCCATTGCTTGAGCCACTGTTTCTGTTCGACGGTTATCTTCAACGAACGTTCCTTTAGTCGCAACTCTGCGTACTGCACCGCCAGCCCCAATCAAGGCATTCCAAGATTTCTGTAAAAAGGTGACAGAGCCTTGGGTTTTCTCCTTCTTTGTGGGTTTTACCTTGATTTCTTCCTCTATAAATTGTTCTGGCATCACTAGTGGCTCTAGACGAGCTGACTCCACTTGGCCGTCCATTCCAAATACTTTCAACAACTCCCTTGTCCGAGCATCCCTACACAAAGCATATCAAAAAATTAGTTCCAATCGGCCATGGGTTAATGAAGTTGAGAAACTGATGTGATGGCATTTATATTTAGAATCGTACCAAAGAGCAAACGTCATGCTAGTTAGACTCCAAACTTTCGCTCGACAATGGTCCGCAAGCATGTGTTTCACATCAGTAGTGGGCAAAGAGAACATGTTACCAACTGTGACATAGTTTCTAAGGTCAATATACGCATTTTCGACCAGACAAGAAGCCATATATTTTTCTTCTGGTGTTAGTGAGAGGGACTTAGCAATGACATCCCAGGGCCATGCCTTTATAACACCTGCTTCGGTGCCTGACCATATTTCACCTGTTTCCAAGAGATTGAAATGAAACATATCAATTTGGGATAAATTTTCACTCCTTTTTAGTTCTAATTTAGATTATAACCTCTTATCTGCAACAAGAGAGGTGCATGAATGCCAAAACTTGTAGCGCAGACTAGTGATTTAGATATCAATGCCTCGACAATGCTTGATTCAAGTCGGAAGAGGCCAGAAAGGAAAACTGATTATTTAGTTTTGATGTGAAATAAACTGCATAAATGAACTAATAATACTAAAATATTCCCTATATATATAGGTTTCAGGGTAGTCAATCAAGAGTCATATCCCGCACAACAAAAAATCAGGAGACATACGGACATAAGAATCTACAGTTAACGAATACTGATTTAGCTTATTGGAATCAGTTATCTAGGAGAGAGCTGAACATTCACAAGCTAGTTCTTTTCAGAAGATGGAAGAGGAAGTGGAGGATAAATGAGCGAGTGACTGGGCGAACTTCTTCGCTTTCAGTTGTAATAAGGGCTTACTTTCGTCAGCTTAATTCTGTTATTTATTCACTGTTATTACACTGGTTTTCTCAGGTTGTAGCAAGAGCGAGGCACTAGGTGTGCTGTAACCAGGCTGTGACATCAAGCTTGCTTTAACTTTTTGTAAATAACCTGATTGATGATTAATACTCCCTCCGTCCGAAAAAGGTTGTCCCTCAAATGGATGCATCTAGCATCAAGTTAGTGCTAAATACATTCATTTGAGGAACAAGCTTGGGACAAGCTTTTCCGGACGGAGGGAGTATCAACGTGGTTGGACATGTTTGTTCCATTATTATGAGAAAAAAAAATAGAACCAGGATGTCCGTCAGTATGGGGAAAAGCTAATTTTATTCTTTAGAAAGGCTAACTCTACCGTCCAAAACTTCTCCAGCCTAAAGTAAAAAAAGGTGTAAATGTGCCAAAAGCGCTATTGCCAAGTTAGCACTTGCCAATGATGTAAAATTAGGTAATCTTAGCATTTCGCGGTGACTTAAAATCGGCTAAATTGAACATTTTCAGTTATAGTTTCTCTAATTCACATCTAGATGTTTCTTAAGGATGTCACATCTAAGTTCCCACAAATATATAATGCAGCAACAAGAAAAAAAAAACTAGGACAAAAAAAAATAGACCACAAATAGAGTGGACATCAGCTTAAATGTGACATAATGTCACATCTAGATGTGTCCTAGACAGACCCTTTCATTATCATCGCGCCTTTCAGCAGAGTGCCATTGCCGGATTATGCTCATAGCTCATATCCAGTATACAATTTGGTTTTGCTCAAAGCAGTCAATGAAAACCAAAATTGCTAGGGGTGATCATGGAAGCGAGCTTCTCACCGTATGATGTGACAACCATGGAGAGCACCGGGGTGCGGCTGTGCGCCTGCCACGACAGGACCTCCTTGAACATGGGCGCATTCTCGCCACCGTCTGCTGCAGCTGCCGGCGTCGTAGCGAGGTCCATGCGCCACGACCTGATCCTCCCGTCCTTGTGGCCCGTCCACACGAGCTTGTTCGCGCTGTCCACCGCGACGCAGAGCGCCGGCGGCGCGGGCACGGACTCCGTGAACGGCGCGGTCTCCTCGTCTCCCCTGCGCGCCCCTATGACGCTCCCGGCGAACAACTCGTCGAGGCCCCACACCCGAACCCCGGACTCGGCCCCTGCCCACAGCTGGGGAAGCTGCGGCTCGCACGCGAGCGTCCGCAGGAAGGAGCACACCTGCGTCTCCCGCGGCGGGTGGGGCCGCACCTCGAGCGCCGGCGGGCGGCCAGGGTGCATGGCCGCGCGCAGCGGCACGCGGAAGATGCCCTCGCCCCCGCCCGCGCCGACGAACTCCGGCAGCGCGCCCCTGCCGCCCGCGCCCCCGTGCTCCGACGTCGCCACGGCCCGCTCCAGCGTCACCGCGCCGCCGGCACCGCCGCTGAAGGAGGCCGCGTGTAGGTACATGGACTCGCCACCGCGGCTGTGGTGGTGGTGGGGCGGGAGCTGGTGGGGATACGACACGCTGCGCGCGGGGTCGTGGCGGTGCGCCGAGGCGGAGGCGATGGGGTCGTCATCGAGGCTGTGCGAGCAGAGCGCGGCGTGGCGCGCGTACGCCGCCTGCGCCACCGCGTCCCGCGCGAGCGGCTGGCTGTAGGATATCCCCTTCCGCTGCGGCGCCCGCCCCCGCTCGTCGTCGGGCTCCATGACGCCTCGGCCTCGCGTCCTGGTCCGGCCGGCGGCGATTCAAGCTCCGGCGCGCCCGTGAGGCGTAGACGGCGGGAGAGGAGAGGCGACAGAGACAGGAGCGGAAGGGGGAGGCCGCGCCGCGCCGTGGAGGCAAGGGAACTCCGGAGGGGAGCTGGTGTGACAGTGTGCGGGAAGGCTGTTTGTTTCTGGTTATATGGGTGGATGCCTCGTGGACCGGGACCACGAGGGGTCCATGGGGAGGCACCGGCCGTGGCAGTGGGGAAGTGGGGGGCGTGGGGAAGCTCCTCGCCGTGATGTTGGAAGCGGCCCGAAGAGGGAGGTTGGTGGCTTGGTGCTGCCCGGGATCGCTGCCCTGAAAGCTACGGCTTTCCCAAATGGATCAGGGTCAACTGTATTGGGAAAGGAGAATTCTTGCAGGGGATTGGCAAATTGTTTTGGTGTGCAACTGATGACGGCCGTTCGTTTAGCTGTATTCGCTACTCGGTCTGCAGATAATGCTCTATTTTTCTTTTTCAACTTGATAATGCTTCCATTTGCTTAAACAAACCCAAATGATAAGTGTCGCACGTGTGACACGAAGCACTCCGGCCCTCAGTGACGGTGCTAGGTATTCAATCGTGGGTAGTCAATTGAATCTTGTGTAGTCAGCGGTATGCATTTGTAGGATTTTTTGCATGATGTTTGTTGTAGGATGTTTTTTTGCAAAAAGTTGTGGACTACACAAGCCATGTATGGCTTCGCCACTGCCGGCCCTAACGGTTTTTACTACTAGAAACAAACCAAAACGAAAACTGAAACTTCTCATCCGAAAAGAAATTGTCATGCTTGACAACTACAGTTGTTATCCTCGCGCCACTAAACTTGTAATAAAAAATGTTCGGAGTTGCTATGTAGTCGTGTCACACGTGTGGCACTTATCAGGTCCTAAACAAAATGTTCATTACACGAAAAACTAAAATCATAGCTTTAAAAAAAATTGATGTAAAGGTTATGCATGCATAACCTTTACATCAATTTTAATCATTAGTTTATATAGTGAACAGTGGACACATTGTTCGTTGTTTTCAAAAACGTCAATTTGTAAAAAAAAAATGGAGCTCGCGTGTCGATGTATTTCATCATGAAGAATTGCGCATATGTTGTACACATCTGTCTGATAATATGGATTTTCTTCAAATTATTTTGGAACATTTATTTTAATTTTTTTTTCAAAAAGACAGACCTCCATGGAGCCTGAGCACCAAAAGGCATTTATGCAAATTGTTTCGGTATGTAGCTGATGACAACCATTTGTTTAGCTACATTTGCTACTCGGTATGCTGGTATAATACTCTATTTTTCCTTTGAACTTTATAATGCTCCCATGTGCTCAAACAGAACGTGTATTGCACGAGGAAACTAAAATTATGGGTTTTTAATCGAAGCAAAAGCTTTGCTAGTTCGTTGACTAAGGAAAAAGGACCAACTAATTAGGAAAAGCAAGACGACTATAATCAAAGATGAAAATAAAGTTTGCATGAAGGAAAATTCTAGCAAGAAATGTCGGGTTACAAGTCTTAAGGACGGAGAGCTCGCTTTTGGCCTTTGAGAATTGGGAGGAGATGAGCGGTGGGAGGAGGACGAGGAAGAAGATGAGCCGAAGGAAGGAGGAGGGGTGCCTAGAATGAAGATGAGCGGTTAATGCAATCCCTACACGGGCAACTACTTGATCAAGGCATGATGATACCTCGGCTTGAGGCTGATGATGTTGTTGGAAATATGCCCTAGAGGAAATAATAAAGTGATTATTATTATATTTCCTTGTTCATGATAATCGTTTATTATCCATGCTATAATTGTATTGACTGAAAAACTCAAATACATGTGTGGATACATAGACAACAACATGTCCCTAGTGAGCCTCTACCGGACTAGCTCGTTGATCAAAGATGGCTATGGTTTCCTAGTCATAGACATGAGTTTTCATTTGATAATGGGATCACATCATTAGGAGAATGATGTGATGGACAAGACCCAAACTATGAATGTAGCATATGATCATATCAAGTTTATTGCTATCGTTTTCTACATGTCAAGTATATGTTCTTATGACCATGAGATCATGCAACTCACTGACACCGGAGGAGTACCTTGTGTGTATCAAATATCGCAACGTAAATGGGTGACTATAAAGGTGCTCTACAGGTATCTCCGAGGGTGTCTGTTGAGTTGGCATGGATCAAGACTGGGATTTGTCACTCCGTATGTCGGAGAGGTATCTCAGGGCTCACTCGGTAATACAGCATCACAATGAGCTTGCAAGCAATGTGACTAATGACTTAGCCATGGGATCTTGTATTACGGAATGAGTAAAGAGACTTGCCGGTAACGAGATTGAACTAGGTATGGCGATACCGACGATCGAATCTCGGGCAAGTAACATACCGATGGACAAAGGGAACTGCATATGGGATTATCTGAATCCTTGACATCGAGGTTCGACCGATAAAGATCTTCGTAGAATATGTAGCAATCAATATGGACATCCAGGTCCTGCTATTGGTTATTGACCATAGAGGTGTCTCGGTCATGTCTGCATAGTTCTCGAACCCGCAGGGTCTACACACTTAACGTTTGGTGACGATATAAGTATAGTTGAGTTGTTATGGTGGTGACCGAAGGTTGTTCGGAGTCCCGGATTGTGACGCCCCCGGCCCAATCGTGCACTAATCATACACGCAAATGCACACGATCAAGCCTAAGGACTCACGGGAAGATATCACAACACAACTCTAAAACATAAATAAAGTCATACAAGCTTTATATTACAAGCCAGGGGCCTCGAGGGCTCGAATACATAAGCTTGCGTACAAGCGTCAGCGGAAGCATCAGATATGTGAGTACAGATATGAAACAGAAACAGAAAGGCCTTTAGAAAGGCGGGGCAAAATAAAACACTACGATCGAAAGGCGTAGGCCTCCTGCCTGGGACCCTCCGAACCTACTCCTGGTCGACGGCAAGCTCGTAGTAGTATCCATCCTCTGGGTAGTAGTAGTAGTCGAACGACGGGGCATCTGTCTCAGGGGGCTCCGTCATCTGGTCACGACAAACTGATATGGGGGGAAAAGGAAAACAAAGCAACCGTGAGTACTCAGAAGTACTCAGCAAGCAAGGATCTACACTACATATGCAACATTATCAAAGGAAGGCTGTATATGTGGACTGGGCTGCAGAAATGCCAGAATAGAGAGGAAAACCTAGTCCTATCGAAGACTAGCATCTTCAACGGTCTTGCAGCAATAGAAGAGAATAGAACAGAACAGTATAAAGTAGCAGTAGTAATAAGTCTTAACCTCACCCAGAGATCCTTTCTCGACTACCTGCGAGAAAGCAATCCCAGAGCCATACAGTCATCAACCTCGTCCGGAGATCCCTTCTCGACTCCCTGCGAGAAGCAATCCCAGAGCCATACATACAGGTCTCATCACAGGTATCCAGTTCTAGTTGTATCGATCGGGATACAACTCCGAGTGTCCTTTACCGTAGGACCGGCTATCGATAGAAATGTTCTTCCCTGCAGGGGTGCACCAACTTACCCAACACGCTCGATTAACTCCGGCCGGACACACTTTCCTGGGTCATGCCCGGCCTCGGCCAAACAACACACCGCAACCCTACCTACAGCTCAGCAGAGAGGTCCCCGTCGGTCTATATCCTAAGCGCTCAGGGGTCATGGGCCATCGCCCTGTGCACTCCGGGTCGTTGCGGGCAGAGCGAATCTCGGTACCACCCCTCAGGATGGCGCCGGCCCAGCCCGGCCGCAGTGCTGAACTGGACGTCTGACAGAGCTTTCGGCTGATGCATACGATGCAGAACGCCCATACTATGCCCACGTGATGGTTAGTGCTATCAGGCCAGAGGCCTGCTCGGATCAAATATCCAAATCGTAGTGGACTAGGGGCTTGCGGTAACGAGCAGAGACTCACGAAAGATGTGACCCCGTCGCCCCGTCTCGAGGACTTGCTGCAAGGGTTAAGAATGCCCGGCCGTGCCTCGTATTCATCACTCGGGCACCACACTGGCACCCGTCTTCACAACACTCGCCTCTCAGGCGCACGCGGGTACCCCTCAGGGTCGACCCGCCTTTCCAAGTAACAGTGTAAAGTCCAAGTATCCGTGTGTCCATAACATCAAGGGAATCCGAGGTATCACCCTCGTTGGATTTCTACTCGATGTCTCCGTCAAGGTGAACTCGGAGGAATCACCCTCACTGGGTTCACACTTGATGTGTTGCACGACAGCGTCGTTACTGGAAGTGGTGAAGGAGGAATCACCCTCGATGACCACGACCAAATAGCTACTCTACAGAGTTAACATCCGAAGTGCTACAAGAGGTTTCACCCTCGGCACTCGATAGTAACGCTGCAGTGTCGTTACAACTAAGGGGGGGTGATGTGCGGTGTCGGGGCCTGGTCTTCAATCCCGTTGATCGGGTCTTCTGATGATCCAGCGCGGCAGTCGGGATAAGTGGGGTCACTGATAGGTCTCTACCCAGCCTATACTAAGCAGTTTAGGATATGCAGGTAATTATCAACAACAGGTTACAATAAACAGGCTATGCATCAGAATAGGTAAAGCAGTAGCAGCAGCAATTCTAATGCAAGCATGAGAAAATAGAATAGGCGATATCGGGATGATCAAGGGGGGGGGGGGCTTGCCTGGTTGCTCGGCGGCAAGGGCAAGGTTGTCAAAGGTGGCGTCAGTCTCCGGAGCTGCGTCGGTCTCGGGGACGACGTCGGTGTCTAACGAGAGAGAAAAGGGGGAGGAAACAGTATAAATACACAGCGAGCAAGTGCAGCACAAAGCATAACATGGCAATACGCGGTGACAGAGGTGATCTAGCGCAGTGCCGGGTGATACGGGCGAAGGTGGAATTCATCCGGGAAAGTATTCCCGGTTCCGGACAAATGTCGGACAGATGACCGGAGGAGAACGGTTCCATGTTCAGGTATTTAGGGACGCGTGACGGATGAACGGACCACGTATTCGAATTCATCTCGTCGTTCTGAGCGACTTTCATGTACAAAGTTTTTCGATCTGAGCTACGGATTATTTTATATGATTTTCTAAAGTTTTAATCATTTTCTGAATTTATTTTTATTATTTAATTCAACATTATCCAGAATAGTAACTGATGACATCAGCATGACATCATGCTGATGTCAGCAGCATGAGGGTTAATTAAGTTAATTAATAACTACTCTAATTAATTAATCAACTAATTAATTATTTACTTTAATTAAACAGATTTAATTAACTATTTATTTATTTATTTTTATTTTATTTTATTACTATTATTTTTTTAGCCAGGACTATGGCTGGACACGTCCGGGCGGCCTGTGCGGGCACCGGACATGTCCGGGCTCGCATAGCGCGCGCGCGGGCACCGGACGAGCGGGCGGCGGGCGCGGCCGGCGCGGTCGCGGGTGAGGCCGGCGCAGGGCAGCGCGGCGCAGTGGCGCAGGTGGCCGGAGCAGCAGGGGTGGCGGCCGGAGCCGCGCGGGCGGCGGCGTGGGGCGGTGGCCGGAGCGGGGCAGCGCGGAGGCGGAGGCGGCGGTGGCCGCGGGTCGGCGTGCGCGCGCGCGCGACGAGGGCGCGGCGCGGGCGCGGGCGAGCGCGGCGCGGGCGCGGCCGGGGCGCGTCCGGCGCGCCTGCGGCGAGCGCGTGCGCGCGGCGAGCCGGGGGGGAGGAATGGAGGAGGAGGGGCGGTGGCTCACCGCGGCGGTAGGGCACTGGCAGCGGGGCGCGGGGAGGATGGCGGGCACAGCGAGGAGGCGGCGCCGGTGGCGGGGTCCGGGCGGCGGCGGCGGCGGCGTGACGCCCGGGGAGGAGGGAGGGGGGATCGGGGGAGGGGGAATGGATCGGGGGGTTGGGGTTAGGGTTCGGCCCCAGGGGGTATAGGCCAGGGGTGGGGAGGCAGCTGGGCGCGCCCAGGGGGCCGGGGGGGTAGGGTTTTGTGGTGTTTCCGCTTTCTGTGTTCTGGTTCTTATTTTCTTTCAACTCTATCTTCGCAATAAAGTGTGGCCTCCACATGACTTTTGTAAAATATGAGAACTAGCCCATAATTCACAGTGCGACATACCCTACCACCAAAAACTAGTTTGGGGTAATTACCATTTCATATTTTTTTTGTATTAATAAAAAGGTTATTAAACAATGTTTTCATCCACCGTTTGAGGTTGTTTAAGTCACTTATCAAATTTCAATAATATTGTTTACAATTTTATCATAGCCTCTGATTTATCTACTACTTATTGAACATTTTAGTTTCTGGTTTGATCAACTTTTATATTTCACTTTGAATTTAATTGAAGTTTGAAGTGTGAGTTTGAAATGCATATTATGCAAATGATGCTTAGGCTCTGATAATCTTATTGACATGGCATTATCAGAGGGGGATAACTGTAGTTAACCTCTGGGGGTGTTACACGGATGAGATCCCGGACTTGACGAGGAACTCCGGAGTGGTCCGGAGGTAAAGATTGATATATAGGATGAAGGGTATCGGAGTCCGGAAGTGTTCCGGGGGTACCGGGTTATCGCCAGGAGAACCGAAAAGGGTTTCGGGGGCCCCCGGCAAGTGTTGGGGGGGGGGCTCATGGGCCAGGGGAGGGGGCACACCAGCCCACAAGGGGTTGGGCGCCTTCCCTCACCGCAGCCCACTCGGCTAGGGAGGTGGCGCGCCCCCCTAGGGCAGCCGGCCCCCTTTGCTTGGGAGGCAAGGCACCTGGGGGGGCCACCCAAACCCTAGGGCGCCTCCCCTTGGTGGCCGTCGCCCCCCTAGGGAAAACCCTAGGGGCACCCACCCCTCCTCCCTTCCCCCTATATATAGAGGGGTAGAGGGAGGGCAGCCGCACCCCTGATTGCCACGGCGCTGCCCTTCATCTCCCTCGTAGTCCCTCTTCTTCTCCGCGAGGATTGGCGAAGCCCTGCTGAGATTTCTCCACCACCACCGCTGCCACACTGTCGTGCTGCCAGAGGACTCAAGCTACTACTTCAACATCGCTCGCTGGATCGAGGAGGTGAAGGCGTCATCAAGCCGTACGTGTGTTGAACGCGGAGGTGCTGTCCGTTTGGCGCTTGGATCAGGAGTTCATGGACGGATCGTGATTGGATCGCGAAGACGTTCGACTACATCAACCGCGTTTCTTAACACTTCCGGTTAGCGATCTACAAGGGTATGTAGATGCAATCTCTCCTCTCGTAGATGTTCATCTCCTAGATTGATCTTGGTGAGCATAGGAATTTTTTTGTTTCCCATGCAACGTTCCCCAACAGTGGTATCAGAGCTAGGTCTTGCGTAGATGACATCACGAGTAGAACATAAAGGAGTTTGTGGGCGTTGATATTCAGATTGCTTCCTTCCTTGGTTTTTTCTTGATTCAGCGGTATTCTGGGATGAAGCGGCCCGGACCAACTTTACATGTCCACGTACATGAGACCGATTCCATCGACTGACATGCAACTTGCTTGCATAAAGTGTTGGGGAACGTTGCATGGAAAACAAAAAAAATTCTACGCACATGCAAGATCTATCCATGGAGATGCATAGCTACTAGAGGGGAGAGTGTGTCTATGTACCCTCGTAGACCGTTAAGAGGAAGCGTTTATTAACGCGGTTGATGTAGTCAAACACCTTCGCGATCCAACCGATTAAGTACCGAACGTACGGCACCTCCGCGTTCAACACACGTTCAGCTCGATGACGTCCTCGCCTTCTTGATCTAGCAAGACGGACGAAGTAGTAGATGAGTTCCGGCAGCACGATGGCGTAATGACGGTGATGGTGAACTTGTTCCCGCAGGGCTTCGCCGTGCACTACGGAAAAACTGGACGGAGGACGAAACTATGGAGAGGGGCGCCGCACACGGCAAAGAGATTGTCATGGGTTTGTGTGGAGCCCCCTCCCTCATATATATATAGGTGGGGGAGGGGAGGCAGCCAGGAGGTGCCCCAAGGGTGGCCGCCGGCCCCCTTGGGCTCCTGCCCTATGGCACCCCCATACCTTGTTTGCACAAGGGGGGAAGGAAAGGGAAGGAGAGGAAGGCAGGGGGAGGACGACTCCCCCCTTCCTTTTCTCCCCCAAGGCCTGCGGCCAGAGGAGGGGTGCGCCAGCCCCTTGTGGGCTGGTGTGCTCCCCTCTTTTGGCCCATATGGCCCATTAACCTCCCGGGGCTTCCCGGAACCCCTTCCGGTGATCCGATGATTACCCGATACACTCTGAAACCTTTCCGGTGACCAAATAGCATCGTCCTATATATCAATATTTACCTCCGGACCATTCCAGAGCTCCTCATCATGTCCGTGATCACATCCGGGACTCCGAACAACATTCGGTCAACAATTCACATCACTCATATAATACTATATCGTCAACGAACGTTAAGCGTGCGGACCCTGTGGGTTCGAGAATGATGTAGACATGACCGAGACGACTCTCCGCTCAATAACCAATAGCGGGACCTGGATGCTCATATTGGTTCCTACATATTCTACGCAGATCTTTATCGGTCGAACCTTATGACAACATACGCAATTCCCTTTGTCTGTCGGTATGTTACTTGCCCGAGATTCGATCGTTGGTATCTCCATACCTAGTTCAATCTCATTATCGGCAAGTCTCTTTACTCGTTCCATAATACATCATCTCGTAACTAACTCCTTAGTCATTTTGCTTGCAAGCTTCTTATGATGTGTATTATCGAGAGGGCCCAGAGACACCTCTTCGATTCTCAGAGTGACAAATCCCAATCTCTATTCATGCCAACTCAACAGACACCTTCGGAGATACCTGTAGAGCATCTTTATGATCACCCAGTTACGTTGTGACGTTTGATAGCACACAAGGCATTCCTCCAGTATTCGGGAGTTGCATGATATCATGGTCGAAGGAACATGTATTTGACATTAAGAAAGCAGTAGCAATAAACTGAACGATCATATGCTAAGCTAACGGATGGGTCTTGTCCATCACATCATTCTCCTAATGATGTGATCCTGTTATCAAATGACAACTCATGTCTATGGTTAGGAAACCTTAACCATCTTTCGATCAACGAGCTAGTCTAGTAGAGGCTCACTAGGGACACAGTATTTTGTTTATGTATCCACACATGTATTTAAGTTTCCGGTCAATACAATTCTAGCATAAATAATAAACCTTTATCATGAATAAGTAAATATAATAATAACAACTTTATTATTGCCTCTAGGGCATATTTCCATCAGTCTCCCACTTGCACTAGAGTCAATAATCTAGATTACATAGTAATGAATCTAACACCCATGGAGTCTTGGTGCTGATCATGTTTTGCCCGTGGAAGAGGTTTAGTCAATGGGTCTGCTACATTAAGATCCATATGTATTTTGCAAATTTCTATGTCTCCATCCTTGACCTTTTCATGAATGGAGTTGAAGCGTCTCTTGATGTGTTTGGTTCTCTTGTCAAACCTGGATTCCTTCGCCAAGGCAATTGCTCCAGTGTTGTCACAAAAGATTTTCATTGGACCCGATGCACTGGGTATTACACCCAGATCGGATATGAACTCCTTCATCCAGACTCCTTCACGCGCTGCTTCCGAAGCAGCTATGTACTCCACTTCACACGTAGATCCCTCCACGACGCTCTGCTTGAAACTGCACCAACTGACAGCTCCACCATTCAATATAAATATGTATCCGGTTTGTGACTTAGAGTCATCTGGATCAGTGTCGAAGCTAGCATCGACATAACCCTTTACGACGAGCTCTTCGTCACCTCCATAAACGAGAAACATATCCTTGGTCCTTTTCAGGTACTTTAGGATGTTCTTGACCGCTGTCCAGTGATCCACTCCTGGATTACTTTGGTACCTCCCTGCCAAACTTATGGCAAGGCACACATCAGGTCTGGTACACAGCATAGCATACATGATAGAACCTATGGCTAAGGCATAGGGAATGACTTTCATTTTCTCTCTATCTTCTGTCATGGTCGGGCTTTGAGTCTGACTCAATTTCACACCTTGCAACACAGGCAAGAACCCTTTCCTTGACTGGTCCATTTTGAACTTCTTCAGAACTTTGTCAAGGTATGTGCTTTGTGAAAGTCCTATCAAGCGTCTTGATCTATCCCTATAGATCTTGATGCCAAATATACGAGCAGCTTCACCGAGGTCTTTCATTGAAAAATTCTTATTCAAGTATCCTTTTATGCTATCCAGAAATTCTATATCATGTCCAGTCAACAATATATCATTCACATATAATATCAGAAATGCTACAGAGTCCCACTCACTTTCTTGTAAATACAGGCTTCACCGTAAGTATGTATAAAACCATATGCTTTGATCTCCTCATCAAAGTGTATGTTCCAACTCCGAGATGCTTGCACCAGTCCATAGATGGATCACCGGAGCTTGCACACTTTGTCAGCACCTTTAGGATCGACAAAACCTTCTGGTTGCATCATATACAACTCTTCTTTAAGAAATCCATTAAGGAATGCAGTTTTGACGTCCATTTGCTAGATTTCATAATCATAAAATGCGGCAATTGCTAACATGATTCGGACAGACTTAAGCATCGCTACGGGTGAGAAAGTCTCATCATAGTCAACTCCTTGAACTTGTCGAAAACCTTTTGCGACAAGTCGAGCTTTGTAGACAGTGACATTACCATCAGTGTCTGTCGTCTTCTTGAAGATCCATTTATTCTCAATGGCTTGCCGATCATCGGGCAAGTCCACCAAAGTCCACACTTTGTTCTCATACATGGATCCTATCTCGGATTTCATAGCCTCAAGCCATTTATCGGAATCTGGGCTCATCATAGCTTCTTCATAGTTCGTAGGTTCGCCATGGTCTAATAACATGACTTCCAGGACAGGATTACCGTACCACTCTGGTGCGAAACGTGTTCTGGTCGACCTATGAAGTTCAGTAGTAACTTGATCTGAAGTTTCATGATCATCATCATTAGCTTCCTCTCTAGTTGGTGTAGGCATCATGGGAACAGTTTTCTCTGATGTGCTACTTTCCAATTCGAGAGAAGGTACAATTACCTCATCAAGTTCTACATTCCTCCCACTCACTTCTTTCGAGAGAAACTCCTTCTCTAGAAAGGACCCATTCTTGGCAACAAAGATCTTGCCTTCGGATTTGTGGTAGAAGGTGTATCCAATAGTTTCCTTAGGGTATACTATGAAGACGCACTTCTCAGATTTGGGTTCGAGCTTATCAGGCTGAAACCTTTTGACATAAGTGTCGTATCCCCAAACTTTAAGAAATGACAGCTTAGGTTTCTTGGCAAACCATAGTTCATATGGTGTCATCTCAACGAATTTAGACGGTGCCCTATTTAACGTGAATGCGTCTGTCTCTAATGCATAACCCCAAAACGATAGTGGTAAATCGGTAAGAGACATCATAGAACGCACCATATCTAATAAAGTACGGTTACGACGTTCGGACACACCATTACGCTGTGGTGTTCCAGGTGGCGTGAGTTGTGAAAAAATTCCACATTGTTTTAAATGAAGGCCAAACTCGTAACTCAAATATTCACCTCCATGATCAGATCGTAGAAGCTTTATTATCTTGTTACGATGATTCTCTATTTCAATCTGAAATTCTTTGAACTTTTCAAATGTTTCAAATTTGTGTTTCATTAAGTAGATATACCCATACCTACTCAAATCATCTGTAAAGGTTAGAAAATAACGATACCCGCCGCGTGCCTCAACACTCATCTGACCGCATACATCGGTATGTATTATTTCCAATAAGTCATTAGCTCGCTCCATTGTTCCGGAGAATGGAGTTTTAGTCATCTTGCCCATGAGGCATGGTTCGTAAGTATCAAATGATTCATAATCAAGTGATTCAAAAAGTCCATCTGTATGGAGTTTCTTCATGCGCTTTACACCAATATGACCTAAACGGCAGTGCCACAAGTATGTTGCACTATCATTATCAACTTTGCATCTTTTGGCATCAATATTATGAATATGTGTGTCACTACGATCGAGATTCAACAAGAATAGACCATTCATCAAAGGTGCATGACCATAAAAGATATTACTCATATAAATAAAACAACCATTATTCTCTGACTTAAATGAATAACCGTCTCGCAATTAACAAGATCCAGATATAATGTTCATGGTCAACGCTGGCACCAAATAACAATATTGAGGTCTAAAACTAATCATGAAGGTAGATGTAGAGGTAGCGTGCCGATGGCGATCACATCAGCCTTGGAACCATTCCCGACGCGCATCGTCACCTCGTCCTTAGCCAATCTTCGTTTATTCCGCAGCTCCTGTTTTGAGTTACAAATATGAGCAACCGAACCAGTATCAAATACCCAGGCGCTACTACGAGCATTATTAAGGTACACATCAATAACATGTATATCAAATATACCTTTGTTCACTTTGCCTTCCTTCTTATCCGCCAAGTATTTGGGGCAGTTCCGCTTCCAGTGACCATTCCCTTTGCAGTAGAAGCACTCAGTTTCAGGCTTGATTCCAGCTTTGGGCTTCTTCACGGGAGCGGCAACTTGCTTGCCATTCTTCTTGAAGTTCCCTTTCTTTCCCTTGCCCTTTTTCTTGAAACTAGTGGTCTTGTTAACCATCAACACTTGATGCCCCTTCTTGATTTGTACCTCTGCGGCCTTAAGCATTGCGAAGAGCTCGGGAATCGTTTTCGTCATCCCTTGCATATTATAGTTCATCACGAAGCCTTTGTAGCTTGGTGGCAATGACTGAAGAACTCTGTTAATAACACTCTCATATGGAAGATCAATTCCCAGCTAAGTCAAGTGGTTATGATACCTAGACATTTTGAGTATGTGTTCACTGACAGAACTGTTCTCCTACATCTTGCAGCTATAGAACTTGTTGGAGACTTCATATCTCTCAACCCGGGCATTAGCTTGAAATATCAACTTCAGCTCTTGGAACATCTCATATGCTCTGTGACGTTCAAAACGTCTTTGAAGTCCCAGTTCTAAGCCGTAAAGCATGGCACACTGAACTATTGAGTAGTCATCAGATCGAGTCTGCCAGATGTTCATAACATCTGCAGTAGCTCCTGCAGCAGGTCTTTCACCTAGCAGTGCATCAAGGACATAATTCTTGTGTGCAGCAATGAGGATAATCCTCAAGTTACGGACCCAGTCCGTGTAGTTGCTACCATCATCTTTCAACTTAGCTTTCTCTAGGAACGCATTAAAATTCAGGGGAACGGTAGCACGGGCCATTAATCTACAACATAGATATGCAAAACTATTAAGACTAAGTTCATGATAAATTAAGTTCAATTAATCAAATTACTAATGAACTCCCACTTAAATTAACATCCCTCAAGTTATCTAAGTGATACATGATCAAATCAACTAACCCATGTCCGATCATCACGTGAGATGGGGTAGTCATCAATGGTGAACATCTCTATGTTGATCATATCTACTATATGACTCACGTTCGACCTTTCGGTCTCCAGTGTTCCGAGACCATGTCTGTACATGCTAGGCTCGTCAAGTTTAACCCAAGTATTCCGCATGTGCAAAACTGTCTTACACCCGTTGTATGTGAACGTAGAGTCTATCACACCCGATCATCACGAGGTGCTTCGAAACAACGAACTTTGGAAATGGTGCATACTAAGGGAGAACACTTTTATCTTGAAATTTAGTGAAGGGATCATCTTATAATGCTACCATCGTTCTAAGCAAAATAAGATGCATAAAGGATAAACATCACATGCAATCAAAATATGTGACATGATTTGGCCATCATCATCTTGTGCTTTCGATCTCCATCTCCAAAGCATCGTCATGATTTCCATTGTCACCGGCTCGACACCTTGATCTCCGTCGTTGCGTCGGGGTCGTCTCGCAAACTATTGCTAACGCATAGCGATAAAGTAAAGCAATTACATGGCGCTTGCATTCCATAAAATAATTAAGAGACAACCCTAAGGCTCCTGCCGATTGTCGATATTACAAAACATGATCATCTCATGCAACAACGTATATCACATCACGTCTTGACCATATCAGATCACAACATGCCCTGCAAAAACAAGTTAGACGTCCTCTACTTTGTTGTTGCAAGTTTTACGTGGCTGCTACGAGCTTCTAGCAAGAACCGTCTTACCTACGCAAAACCACAACGGTTATTATCAAGTTTGTTGTTTTAACCTTCTTCAAGGACTGGCCGTAGTCAAATTCGATTCAACTAAAGTAGGAGAAACAGACACCCGCTAGCCACCTTTATGCAAAACAAGTTGCATGTCAGTCGGTGGAACCGGTCTCATGTGCGTGGACATGTAAGGTTGGTCCGGGCCGCTTCATCCCACAATGCCGCCGAATCAAAATAAGACGTTGGTGGTAAGCAGTATGACCATCACCGCCCACAACTCCTTTGTGTTCTACTCGTGCATATCATCTACGCATAGACCTCGCTCAGATACCCTGTTGGGGAACGTTGCATGGGAAACGAAAAAAATTCTACGCACACGCAAGATCTATCCATGGAGATGCATAGCTACAAGAGGGGAGAGTGTGTCTATGTACCCTCGTAGACCGTTAAGCGGAAGTGTTTATTAACGCGGTTGATGTAGTCGAACACCTTCGCGATCCAACCGATCTAGTATCGAACGTACGGCACCTCCGCATTCGGCACACATTTAGCTCGATGGCGACCTCGCCTTCTTGATCCAGCAAGACGGACGAAGTAGTAGATGAGTTCCGGCATGATGATGGTGGTGGTGAACTTGTTCTCGCAGGGCTTTGCCCTGCACTGCGAAAAAACTGGACGGAGGATGAAACTGTGGAGAGGGGCGCCGCGCACGGCTAAGAGATTGTCGTGGGTTTGTGTGGCGCCCCTCCCTCATATATATATAGGTGGGGGAGGGGAGGCAGCCAGGAGGCGCCCCAAGGGTGGCCGCCGGCCCCCCCTTTCCTTGTTTGCACAAGAGGGGGAAGGAAAGGGGAGGAGAGGAAGGCAGGGGGAGGCCGACTCCCCCCTTCCTTTTCTCCCCCAAGGCCTGCGGCCATAGGAGGGGTGCGCCAGCCCCTTGTGAGCTGGTGTGCTCCCCTCTTTTGGTCCATATGGCCCATTAACCTCCCGAGGCTTCCCGGAACCCCTTCCGGTGATCCGATGATTACCCGGTACACTCCGAAACCTTTCCGATGACCAAATAGCATCGTCCTATATACCAATCTTTACCTCCGAACCATTCCAAAGATCCTCGTCATGTTCACGATTTCATCCGGGACTCCGAACAACATTCGGTCACCAATTCACATAACTCATATAATACTATATCATCAACGAACGTTAAGTGTGCGGACCCTACGGGTTCGAGAATGATGTAGACATGACCGAGACGACTCTTCGGTCAATAACCAATAGCGGGACCTGGATGCCAATATTGGTTCCTACATATTCTACGAAGATCTTTATCGGTCAAACCTTATGACAACATACGCAATTCCCTTTGTCTGTCGGTATGTTACTTGCCCGAGATTCGATCGTCGGTATCTCCATACCTAGTTCAATCTCGTTACCGGCAAGTCTCTTTACTCGTTCTGTAATACATCATCTCGTAACTATGATGTGTATTACCGAGAGGGCCCAAAGATACCTCTCTGATACTCGGAGTGACAAATCCCAATCTTGATTCATGCCAACTCAACAGACACCTTCGGAGATACCTGTAGAGCATCTTTATGATCACCCAGTTACGTTGTGATGTTTTGATAGCACATAAGGCATTCCTTTGGTATCTGGGAGTTGCATGATCTCATGGTCGAAGGAACATGTATTTGACATTAAGAAAGCAGTAGCAATAAACTGAACAATCATATGCTAAACTAACAGATGGGTCTTGTCCATCATATGATTCTCCTAATGATGTGATCTTGTTATCAAATGACAACTCATGTCTATGGTTAGGAAACCTTAACCATCTTTTGATCAACGAGCTAGTCTAGTAGAGGCTCACTTGGGACACGGTATTTTGTTTATGTATCAACACATGTATTTAGGTTTCCGGTCAATACAATTCTAGCATGAATAATAAACCTTTATCATGAATAAGGAAATATAATAATAACAACTTTATTATTGCCTCTAGGGCATATTTCCATTATAAAGATGGCAAGCGGGTGTCTGTCTCTCCCACCTTAGTTGAATCGAATTCGACAAAGGCGGTCCTTGTAGAAGGTTAAATAGCAAGTTGCATATCACCGTTGTGGCTTTGCGTAGGTAAGAACCGTTCTTACTAGTTACCCATAGCAGCCACTTAAAACATGCAACAACAATTAGAGGACGTCTAACTTGTTTTTGCAGGGTATGTTGTGATATGATATGGCCAAAGACATATGAGATATATTTGATGTATGAGATGATCATGTTTTGTATAGTTTATCATGACTTGCATGTTGATGAATACGGCAACCGACAGGAGCCATAGGGTTGTCTTTAATCATTGTATGACCTGCGTGTCAATCATTATGCGGTATATAATGCTTTACTTTATCGCTAAACGGTAGCAATAGTAGTAGAAGCATGGTTGGCGTGACAACCCCGATGGAGACACAATGATGGAGATCATGGTGTCATGCCGGTGACGATGGAGATCATGCCGGTGCTTCCAAGATGGAGATCAAAAGCACAAGATGATGACCATATCATGTCACTTATGATTTGCATGTGATGTTAATCCTTTTATGCATCTTATTTTGCTTAGAACGACGGTAGCATTATAAGGTGATCCCTCACTAAAATTTCAAGATAAAATTGTGTTCTCCCCAAGTGTGCACCATTGCGAAAGTTCGTCGTTATGAAGCACCACGTGATGATCGGGTGTGATAGACTCTACGTTCGCATACAACGGGAGCAAGCCAGTTTTGCACATGCGGAACACTTGGGCTAAACTTGACGAGCCTAGCATATGCAGTGTAGGATCGAAAGTAGGTCTAGAGGGGGGGTGATTAGACTACTTGACCAAATAAAAATCTAACCTTTTCCCAATTTTAGTTGTGGGCAGATTTTAGCAATTAGCACAAGTCAAGCAATCAACCTACACATGCAATTCTAAGAGTGTAGCAGCGGAAAGTAAAACATTGCATATGAAGGTAAAGGGAAGGGTTTGGAGAGTGCAAACGCAATGATGACACGGAGATTTTTGGCGTGGTTCCGATAGTGTGACGCCCCCGGCCCAATCGTGCACTAATCATACACGCAAATGCACACAATCAAGCCTAAGGACTCATGGGAAGATATCACAACACAACTCTAAAACGTAAATAAAGTCATACAAGCTTTATATTACAAGCCAGGGGCCTCGAGGGCTCGAATACATAAGCTTGCGTACAAGCGTCAGCGGAAGCATCAGATATCTGAGTACAGATATGAAACAGAAACAGATAAGCCTCTAGAAAAGCGGGGCAAAACAAAAGCTATGATCGAAAGGCGCAGGCCTCCTGCCTGGGACCCTCCGAACCTAGTCCTGGTCGTCGGCCAACTCGTAGAAGTATCCACCCTCGGGGTAGTAGTAGCGATCGTCGGCGGGGGCAGCTTTATCCGGGGCTCCGTCATCTGGTTGCATCAAAAGGAAAAGGGGAAAAAGAGGAAGCAAAGCAACCGTGAGTACTCATCCGAAGTACTCAGCAAGCAAGGATCTACACTACATATGCATCATTATCAAAGAGAGGCTGTATATGTGGACTGGGCTGCAGAAATGCCAGAATAGAGGGAAGGCCTAGTCCTATCGAAGACTAGCATCTTCAGCGGTCTTGCAGCATTAGAAGAGTTTAGATTAGTACAGCATAAAGTAGTAGTAGTAATCAGTACCAACCTCGGCCAGAGATCCTTTCTCGACTCCCTGCGAGAAAGCAATCCCAGAGCCATAGTATCCATATCTCATCTCATCAATATGTTCTAGTTGTATCAATCGGGATACAACTCCAAGCGTTCGTTACCGAGGATCCGGCTATGCATAGTTTAGTTCTTCCCTGCAGGGGTGCACCAACTTACCCACCACGCTCACTTAACTCCGGCCGGGCACACTTTTCCGGGTCATGCCCGGCCTCGGTCAAACGACACACCGCAGCCCTACCTAGAGCTCAGCAGAGAGGTCCCCGCCGGTCTACATCCTAAGGCACGATCCCCTGTGCACTCCGGGTCTTGGGCCGTCGCCCTGTGCACTCCGGGTCGTTGCGAGCAGGGTGGATACCAGTGCCAAAGGCACGATCCGACTTGGCCACAATGCTGAACTGGACGTCTGATAGAGTTGTCGGCTGATACCACGATGCAGAGTACCCATATTTATTCCCGCGTGATGGTTAGTGCTATCGGGCCAGAGGCCCACTCAGATCACATATCTAAATCATAGTGTATTGGTAGTGCGGTAACGAGTAGAGACTCATGATCGATGTGACCCCGTCGCTCCGTCTCGAGGACTCGCGGCAAGGGCTAAGAATGCCCAGCCACGCCTCGTATTCATATCTCGGGCACCTTCCAGGTCAACCCGTCTCCACAACACTTGCCACTTAGGCTCACGCGGGTACCCCTCAGGGTCGACCCGCCTTTCCAAGTAACAGTTGTAAAGCCCAAGTATCCATGTGTCCATATCATCAAGGGAATCCGAGGTATCACCCTCGTTGGATTCCTACTCGATGTATCCGTCAAGGTGAACTCGGAGGAATCACCCTCGATGGGTTCACACTTGAGGTGTTGCACGACAGCGTCGTTATCGGAAGTGGTGAAGGAGGAATCACCCTCGATGACCACGACCAAATAGCTACTCTACAGAGTTAACATCAGGAGTGCTATATGAGGTATCACCCTCGGCACTCGATGGTGACGCTGCAGTGTCGTACAACTAAGGGGGGTGTTTTTAGCAGTGCCGGCGTTTGATCGTCGAGTCTTCTGATGATCCAGCGGGGCAACTGAGACAAGTGGGGTCACTGGGGTCTCTATCCAGCCTATACTAAGCAGTTTAGGATAAGCGGGTAGGTTTCAATAGCAGGTTACAATAAACAGGCTATGCATCAGAATAGGTTAAATAGTAGCAGCAGCAATTTCTAATGCAAGCATGAGAGAGAAACAATAGGCGATATCGGTATGCTCAAAAGGGGGGTGCTTGCTTGGTTGCTCGGCGACAAAGGCAAGGTCGTCAACGGTGTCGTCGGGCTCCTGAGTTGTGTCGGTCTCGGGAACTGCGTCTGTAGCGGGGTCTACCGAGAGAGAAGAGGGGTAGGAAACAAATAAATACACGGCAAACATATGCAACATAGAGCAGGCTATGCTAACGTGCAGTGCAGGGTTGCCTAAAAGCATTTCTAAGTCATATTAGTTATTTTAGGATTTAAGTTGGAATTATTAATCGGTATGTATGCACTATTCATCTATCGGAAACGGGCTAAAAGTTGCGGGTTCACCTCCGTAGAGGGTCCCGACACGGAAACATATGGCACGGTTGGATTCGTCTCGTCGTTCTGAGCAACTTTCAAGTACAAAGTTTTTCCAACCGAGTTACGGTTTAATTTCTATGATTTTTCAAAGTCTTCAAACATTTTCTGGAATTAATTTAATTATTAAATACAAATTATCCAGAATAGTAGCAGCTGACATCAGCATGACATCAGCGGGTCAAACCCAGCTGACCAGAGTCAAATATGACAGGTGGGGCCCACATGTCATTCACAGTACTAATTATCAGAGGATTAAATTTAACTAATTAACCTAATTAGCTTGTGGGACCCACTGTTAGTGTCAGCTTTAGTTAACTAATTAACTAACAGATTAATTAACATTTTCATTTATTTTTAAAACATTTTAGCGGTGGGGCCCGCGTGTCAGTGGCCCAGTCAGCCCAGTCAGCGGGGTTGACTGGTCAACTGGGTCCACGGGACCCAGCGTCAGCGGCACAGGAGCGGCCCCATGCGGTGCCACGTGGGCGCTCGGTCAGCGCCGGCCGCCGGAGTGCGCCGGCAAGTCCAGACACGGTGGCGACTCGCCGGACTTGGCCGGAAAACGGCCACAGACGGCCGTTTACCGCGGGGCTAGGCGCGTTCGGAAGCTGGCGATGTGCCGCGTCGAGTGGTGGCCGCGGCCCACCCGAAGATGGCCGGAGTGGAGCACACCGTCGACAATGGCGGCGGCGGTGTTCGGCCTTGGGTGGATACGGCGACGCGGTGCGCTAGCGAGCTATTTGAGCGGCTGGGGGAGGCCTACGCGACGCGGCGATGCTAACAGGCACGAGCCCGAGGCCAGTTGGTCGCCGGAACAGCGCCGACGACGAGCTCTGCGGCAATGGGTTCGGGCTCGACGGGGACTGCGTCTACGGGCAGCAAACGGAGGCGAGCGAGGAGGGGAAAGGAGCAACGGCTTACAGCGAGCCTGCAGGTGAGCTTAGCGTGCTTGGGGAGGGCTCGGAGTGGCCGGAACGACGACGAACGGCGGCGTGGATCTGAGGAGGAAGAAGGCGGCGTCGAGGCGACGCGGTGGCTCCCGGCTCGTTCTAGTCGGCGTAGCCGACGTAGTCGACGTCGGGGAGGCCGCTGAACACGTCGGAGCGGCAAGGAGGGCTCGGTGGCCATGGCTACGGCGCGGTGGTGGCCATGGTTGCGCTCGGGCTTGCGGGGAGGAAAGGGACGAGGTAGGGAGAGGGAGAGAAGTGGCCAGGGGAAGCCAGAGGTGAGCAGGGCGCTGCCCTTTATCCACCAGGCAGGCGCAGGAGCGTGCTGTCGAGCAGGGGGAGAGGGAGGCCAGCTAGGGTGAGGCGCGCGCGGCAGGTGTTCGACAGCGGCGCAGGTGAGCAGTGCGGGAGGTGGGAGGAGGAGCTGCGCAGGTTGGGCCGGCACTGCGGCCACTTAGGCCCACGCGCATTGTCCTTTTTCTTTTTCTTCTCTGCTTTTCTGTTTTCTATTTTGTTTTCTTTTTTTTTTGTCTTTTATTTGATTCCAAAAGACTTTTGCAAAATAGGAGACTTGCCAAAATAAATACTATGAAATACTTACCACTGTTAGAAAATGGTTTGGAGGCAGTTGGGTTTCATATAAATTTTGTATTAATTAAAATGGATTAAACCTTGATGTTTTGGTACTGTTTCTTACTGTTTGAGTCACTTAACTAATTTAGTAAATGTTGATTATAATTTTAGAATTGTCTCTAGATTATTTACCATATTATGAACATTTTAGTTTCTGGATTTGAACAACTTTTATTATTTACTTTTAGTTTGAATTTCCATTTGAATTTGAATTTGAAAAGAGATATGATCCAAATGATGTTTAAGCACTGTTGATCATGATGACATGGCATTATCAAAAGGGGGATTACTGTCCATTTCAAGGATGATGTCTATGGTGGGAGATTCGAAGGTGATGGGTGAGGCAAAGAATTCTTATCCTTTAATTTCGACGGTAACGTTAGGTGTTATCACGTCAGCATGACAATGATCTCTGGGAGTTTTAACGACTAACGGAAATGCAAATTTTCCAGAGATGAATGAATATGATGCTGCTGAATCAAATAAAACAGAAGCAGGTATTGAGTTAGCGAGAAAGGTACCCATCACAGTGGCAGATTGATCCTGGACTTGTTCAATATCAATGTTGTAAGCGTGTCCACGACCATGAGCAGCAGACCCAGTATTATAGTTGCGGGCCTGATCGTTGCCACGACCATTGCCACAGCCAGTACGAGGGAAAGCCAACTGATTCTGAGTCTGGCAGCAGTACTTAGCAAGGTGGCCTGGTTTGCGACACTTGAAGCACAGTCCATCTTCAGGATGAAGAGGAGTATTGGGTGGAACACGTGGTGCAGTATAGTTGTTACCTGGGGCAGGGGCAGCTTGACGAAACACGTTGTTGGGAATCCAGACTCGACACTTCTGTGTTGAGCCCGAAGATGAGCCAACATCACGATAGCGCTTCTGCGACTCCTTATGCTTCATTTGAGCAGTCTCAAGGAGAATAGCCTTGTTCACAAGAGTAGTAAAGTCGGTGAAGTCTTGAGTAGCAAGTGCAAGCTCGATGTCTGGGTGGAGTCCATTACGGAACTTCTCTTGTCTACGGGCATCCGTGGCGATGTCTTCTTCAGCATAGCAGGACAGATCAAGGAATTCCCGCTGATAAGCTTCGACAGTCTTATTGCCCTGAGTGAGGTTGCGGAACTGGGTTTTCATCCGGTCCACGATTCCTTGAGGAATATAACAGGCACGAAAGGCAGCCTGGAACTCAGGCCAAGTAACAGTTGTTCCAGCGGGCAGTGTACGTTTGTGGGTGTCCCACCATTGAGCAGCGGGACCCTTTAAGAAAAAGGACGCGAAGGCGACAAAGTTGGCAGGGAGACATCTGTAGACTCCATCTCGTGAGTGATATCGCGAATCCAATCATCAGCATCCAGTGGCTTCTCAGAGTTGCAGAACTAAGTGGGGTTAAGACGCATAAATTCCGGCAGAGTTATTAAAGGAGGGTTCTGGTTGTTCAGATGCGGGAACTGAGTCATAATCCCAGTCATGAACTGGCGGTTAAGCTCGAATTGTTGCATCATAGCTGCCATATAGTCTGGAGGTTGTGGGAGTTTAGGGGCACGACCACGACCACGACCACCCGGTCTAACCATCCTGCTACGTTTCAACAGGGGTAGTTCAGTAAAAGCATTTGTGGGTGTTTAGATACAAGCATGATGTAACATGACAATAATTAAGCAGTGTACTAGATACTTAACAGTAGTCAATTAAGACATACAGATCCATACACAGAGTCGGGTACATGCGAATAGCATAATGGCGCAAATTCAAAAGCTAGACATGGTAGGCGGCGCGCAGGCACGCGGTAAGGAAGTACACCACGAGACATAGCAAAGGCTACATCAACATCGGGAAGATCCACTGAAATGGGGTAACTGCACGTGCGGACGATGAATGTTCATCGTTGAAGGATCCTGCACTCCATGTGCACTCTGATGCAGAACCCGGTCTCGAGCTGAAAGAAGAGGTCCACGTGCAGGTGTGTGACCTCCAACAGCAGGCCAATCAATACCAGCATACATCTGAGTCCTGCTCGGGTAAAGGATATACTCTGGATGTATCCCTGCATGAACAGCTGGTAGCAACTACGTCATAGCATCGTAGAGGCGTGCTCGAGTGGCAACCAACTCGATGGCAAGAGCCCGAACAGTGCGATCCAGAGCCTGAGTGCACTGAATCAGAACGTGCGGGTCGTATCGACGACGCTCGTACGGGGCACAGATAGCTGTGTAGTATCCAGTAGTATCTCTAGTAGGGGCATACGGGATGTATTAGAACTCAGAGGCATCCAAGCTATCGCTGAACTCTCCTCGGAGATGTGCGACAGCAGAGTAGGCGGCATCATGGACTGCCATCTCAATCGTCACGCCGATACCGTGGAAAAGGTGCAGCTCAGTGTCTGAGTCATCGCGCTGATCATAGATACGAACATCAGCATGGTACTGCTCCTGGTTGAACTCGCGGTAGTCCTCATAGACCATGTACTCGGGGTACCAGCGGTAGCCCAGTCTGGTCAGGAGGGCGATCAGGACAGCTAGAAAATCAGGGGCACCACGAGCCCAAGTGCGAAGCACAAGTTGCATCGTAGGGCGTGGTGGAAACAAATGACCCATCTGAAACAGAGGAAATTCAGGGTTGTCAAAAGACAATGAGAAGTATAATACAACTCGGAGTGAAAGGTTAAACAAAACAATGGAAAGGAAAATGATTATCAGACTAATCAGATCAATGGTAATAAATTAAGCACAGATATCCAGCTCTCCGAGTAGACGAGATTTACGAGATCCTAAGTGTCGGCGTTAGTAAAATTCATTTAACCCGAATAGAAGAGAGATCAGAGTCCCAGAGTATAGACGAGAAATAAAAGATCCTAATACCACCCAATTGGTGACGTGGGCCCGTAAGCCACACAACCAAGTTAGTAAAACAGTTTTGGACCACTAGACTCAACTTCGGCCAAGGAGTTGGAATGGGGGAACCTATAGGCAGTCGGCTCTGATACCAACTTGTGACGCCCCCGACCCAATCGTGCACTAATCATACACGCAAATGCACACGATCAAGCCTAAGGACTCACGGGAAGATATCACAACACAACTCTAAAACATAAATAAAGTTGTACAAGCTTTATATTACAAGCCAGGGGCCTCGAGGGCTCGAATACATAAGCTTGCGTACAAGCGTCAGCGAAAGCATCAGATATCTGAGTACAGATATGAAACATAAACAGATAAGCCTCTAGAAAAGCAGGGCAAAACAAAAGCTACGATCGAAAGGCGCATGCCTCCTGCCTGGGACCCTCCGAACCTACTCCTGGTCATCGGCCAACTCGTAGAAGTATCCACCCTCGGGGTAGTAGTAGCGATCGTCGGCGGGGGCAGCTGTATCCGGGGCTCCATCATCTGGTTGCATCAAAAGGAAAAGGGGAAAAAGAGGAAGCAAAGCAACCATGAGTACTCATCCGAAGTACTCAGCAAGCAAGGATCTACACTACATATGCATCATTATCAAAGAGAGGCTGTATATGTGGACTGGGCTGCAGAAATGCGAGAATAGAGGGAAGGCCTAGTCCTATCGAAGACTAGCATCTTCAGCGGTCTTGCAGCATTAGAAGAGTGTAGATTAGTACAGCATAAAGTAGCAGTAGTAATCAGTACCAACCTCGGCCAGAGATCCTTTCTCGACTTCTTGCGAGAAAGCAATCCCAGAGCCATAGTATCCATATCTCATCTCATCAATATGTTCTAGTTGTATCGATCGGGATACAACTCCGAGCGTCCGTTACCGAGGATCCAGCTATGCATAGCTTAGTTCTTCCCTGCAGGGGTGCACCAACTTACCCACCATGCTCGCTTAACTCCGGCCGGGCACACTTTTTCGGGTCATGCCCGGCCTCAGTCAAACGACACACCGCAGCCCTACCTAGAGCTCAGCAGAGAGGTCCCCGCCGGTCTACATCCTAAGCGCTCAGGGGTCTTGGGCCGTCGCCCTGTGCACTCCGGGTCATTGCGAGCAGGGTGGATACCAGTGCCAACGGCACGATCCGACCCGGCCACAATGCTGATCTGGATGTCTGACAGAGCTATCGGCTGATACCACGATGTAGAGTACCCATATTTATTCCCGCATGATGGTTAGTGCTATCGGGCCGGAGGCCCACTCAGATCACATATCCAAATCATAGTGTATTGGTAGTGCGGTAACGAGCAGAGACTCACGATCGATGTGACCCCGTCGCCTCGTCTCGAGGGCTCGCGGCAAGGGCTAAGAATGCCCGGCCACGCCTCATATTCATATCTCGGGCACCCTCCAGGTCAACCCGTCTCCACAACACTCGCCACTTAGGCTCACGCGGGTACCCCTCAGGGTCGACCCGCCTTTCCAAGTAACAGTTGTAAAGCCCAAGTATCCGTGTGTCCATATCATCAAGGGAATCCGAGGTATCACCCTCGCTGGATTCCTACTCGATGTATCCGTCAAGGTGAACTCGGAGGAATCACCCTTGATGGGTTCACACTTGAGGTGTTGCACGACAGCGTCGTTATCGAAAGTGGTGAAGGAGGAATCACCCTCGATGACCACGACCAAATAGCTACTCTACAGAGTTAACATCAGGAGTGCTATATGAGGTATCACCCTCGGCACTCGATGGTGACGCTGCAGTGTCGTACAACTAAGGGGGCTGTTGTGTAGTGCCGGGGTCTGATCATCGAGTCTTCTGATGATCCAGCGGGGCAACTGAGACAAGTGGGGTCACTGGGGTCTCTATCCAGCCTATACTAAGCAGTTTAGGATAAGCAGGTAGGTTTCAATAGCAGGTTACAATAAACAAGCTATGCATCAGAATAGGTTAAACAGTAGCAGCAGCAATTTCTAATGCAAGCATGAGAGAGAAAGAATAGGCGATATCGGTATGCTCAAAAGGAGGGTGCTTCCTGGTTGCTCGGCGGCAAAGGCAAGGTCGTCAACGGTGTCGTCGGGCTCCTGAGCTGCGTCTGTCTCGGGAACTGCGTCTATAGCGGGGTCTACCAAGAAAGAAGAGGGGGAGGAAACAAATAAATACACGGCAAACATATGCAACACAGAGCAGGCTATGCTAACGTGCAGTGTAGGGTTACCTAAAAGCATTTCTAAGTCATATTAGTTATTTTAGGATTTAAGTTGGAATTATTAATCGGTAGGTATGCACTATTCATCTATCGGAAACGGGCTAAAAGTTGCGGGTTCACCTCCGTAGAGGGTCCCGACACGGAAACAGATGGCACGGTTGGATTCGTCTTGTCGTTCTGAGCAACTTTCAAGTACAAAGTTTTTCCAACCGAGTTACGTTTTAATTTCTATGATTTTTCAAAGTCTTAAAACATTTTTTGGAATTAATTTAATTATTAAATATGAATTATCCAGAATAGTAGCAGCTGACATCAGCATGATGTCAGCATGACATCAGCGGGTCAAACCTAGCTGACCAGAGTCAAATATGACAGGTGGGGCCCACATGTCATTCACAGTACTAATTATCAGAGGATTAAATTTAACTAATTGACCTAATTAGCTTATGGGACCCACTGTCAGTGTCAGCTTTAGTTAACTAATTAACTAACAGATTAATTAACATTTTCATTATTTTTAATACATTTTAGCGGTGGGGCCCACATGTGAGTGGCCCAGTCAGCCCAGTCAGCGAGGTTGACTGGTCAACTGGGCCCACAGGACCCAGTGTCAGCGGCACAGGGGCGGCCCCACGCGGTGCCATGTGGGCGCCCGGTCAGCGCCGGCCGCCGGAGTGCGCCGGCTAGTCCAGACACGTTGGCGACTCGCCGGACTTGACCGGAAAACGGCCATAGACGACCGTTTGTCGCGGGGCTAGGCGCGTTCGGAAGCTGGCGATGTGCCGCGTCGAGTGGTGGCCGCGGCCCGACCGGAGATGGCCGGAGTGGAGCACATCGTCGACAATGGTTGTGGTGGTGTTCGGGCTTGGGTGGATACGGCGACGCGGTGCGCTAGCGAGCGATTTGAGTGGCTGGGGGAGGCCTACGCGACGCGGCGATGCTAATGGGCACGAGCCCGAGGCCAGTTGGTCACCGGAACAGCGCCGATGACGAGCTCTGCGGCAATGGGTTCGGGCTCGACGGGGACGGCGTCTACGGGCAGCAAACGAAGGTGAGCGAGGAGGGGAAAGGAGCAACGGCTTACAGCGAGCCTGCAGGTGAGCTTAGCGTGCTTGGGGAGGGCTTGGAGTGGCCGGAACGACGACGAACGGCGGCGGGGATCCAAGGAGGAAGAAGGCGGCGTGGAGGCGATGCGGTGGCTCCCGGCTCGTTCTAGTCGGCGTAGCCGACATAGTTGACATCGGGGAGGCTGCTGAACACATCGGAGTGGCAAGGAGGGCTTGGTGGCCATGGCTACGGCGCGGTGGCGGCCATGGTTGCGCTCGGGCTTGCGGGGAGGAAAGGGACGAGGCAGGGAGAGGGAGAGAAGTGGCTAGGGGAGGCCAGAGGTGCATAGGGCGCTGCCCTTTATCCACCAGGCGGGCGCAGGAGCACGCTGTCGAGCAGGGGGAGAGGGGGGCCAGCTCGGGCGAGGCGCACGCGGCAGGTGTTCGACAGCGGCACATGTGAGCAGTGCGGGAGGTGGGAGGTGGAGCTGCGCGGGCTGGGCTGGCACTGCGGCCACTTAGTCCCAGGCGCGTTGGCCTTTTTCTTTTTCTTCTTTGCTTTTCTGTTTTTTGTTTTTTGTTTTGTTTTCTATTTTCTTTTTTTTGTCTTTTATTTTATTCCAAAAGACTTTTGCAAAATAGGAGACTTGCCAAAATAAATACTATGCAATACTTACCACTGTTAGAAAATGGTTTGGAGGCGGTTGGGTTTCATATAAATTTTGTATTAATTAAAATGGATTAAACCTTGATGTTTTGGTACTGTTTCTTACTGTTTGAGTCACTTAACTAATTTAGTAAATGTTGATTATAATTTTAGAATTGTCTCTGGATTATTTACCATATTATGAACATTTTAGTTTCTGGATTTGAACAACTTTTATTCTTTACTTTCAGTTTGAATTTCCATTTAAATTTGAATTTGAAAAGAGATATGATCCAAATGATGTTTAAGCACTGTTGATCATGATGACATGGCATTATCAAAAGGGGGATTACTGTAGCTAACCACTGGGGGTGTTACAGATAGGTGGTGCTATCGTACATCCATGTTGATGGAGACTTCAACCCACGAAGGGTAATGGTTGCGCGAGTCCACGGAGGGCTCCACCCACGAAGGGTCCACGAAGAAGCTACCTTGTCTATCCCACCATGCCATCGCCCATGAAGGACTTGCCTCACTCGGGTAGATCTTCACGAAGTAGGCGATCTCCTTGCCCTTACAAACTTCTTGGTTCAACTCCACAATCTTGTCGGGGGCTCCCAAGCGGCACCTAACCAATCTAGGAGACACCACTCTCCAAAAGGTAATAGATGGTGTGTTGATGATGAATTCCTTGCTCTTGTGCTTCAAGTGATAATCAACCCAACACTCAACTCTCTCTCTCACAGATTTGGATATGGTGGAAAGATGATTTGAGTGGAAAGCAACTTGGGGAAGGCTAGAAATCAAGATTCTTGTGGTAGGATTGGTATATCTTGATCTCAACACATGAGTAGGTGATTCTCTCTCAGAAAATGTATGCTGAAAGTGTAGGCACATTCTGATGGCTCTCTCACAAATGGAGAAGTGGGTGGAGGGGTATATATAGCCTCCACACAAAATCCAACCGTTACACACATTTGACCCAACTCGGTCAGACCGAATAGAAGAACTCGGTGACACCGATTCAGTTCAAAATGTGATCATTAGGAATCTCGGTGGGACTGACTGGAACTACTCGGTGGGACCGATGTGCTAGGGCTTAGGGCAAACATCAACTCGGTGGCACCGATTGCATCAACTCGGTGAGACCTAAGTGAAGCAATAAGGCAACAGAGAAGATGTCAAGCCAACTCGGTGTGACCGATCACAATTTCGGTGAGACCGAAATAATCGCAACAGCCAACAGAGAGTTTGCAAGGCCATCTCAGTGAGACCGAGATCCGTATCAGGGTGACCAAACTGTTAGGGTTTCTGGCAGTGGCTATGTCATATGAACTTGGTGGCGTCGGATAGAAAGAATCGGTGGGGCCGAGTTTGACTTTGGGTTTTGGACATATTTGGAATGAGGAAGTGGTTGAGGGCTTTGGAGCAATATCACTAAGCATTTTGAGCAAGCAGACCATTAAGCAACACCTCATCCCCTTTTAATAGTATTGGCTTTCCTATGGACTCAATGTGATCTTGGATCACTAAAATATAAATGAAGAGTCTTGAGCTTTTGCCAATATGTGTCCTTAGCATTTTGAGGGGTCCACATCTCTAGTCCATGCCATGACATTCATTGAACTTTCGGAAATATTAAACTTGAATGGATATTACACTGGTATAGCGAGGTGCTATACAAACGGTTTTTAACCCCTTTTCGCGACGGCATTTGGAACCGTCGCCAAGTGAGTGTGGGCGATAGGGGGGTCCTTCCCACACGACCCAGAAACCGTCGGGGATAGGCCCTCCTGGAAAACATGCTGGGGCAAAATGAGCTCGTGTGCGATCTGGCCAGGCATCGAAACCCAATCGTTTCTGTTCGTATGTACATCCCACACGGTGAATCCCAGAAAAACATTTCCGTTCGTATGTATATCGCACACAGTTTTTTGTGTGGAAACGTTTGTGCAAGGTGGCCTAACGCAAATAGTTCTCTGCCGGAAGCCGTGTGTGATTGTTAGTTGATCGAACATGCCTACTTTCTAGAAACCGTGTGGGTTGTTTGAGTTCATCGCCCACGGTGCTGTCTGAGTAACCGTCTACAATAGAAAACCCCAATAAGCAGGGTAATTAGCCTATTATTGATAATCCATGTAGTAATCAAATTGATATTTCTTATAAAACACACCAGATATTTCATATCCGTATAACGGCAACTAGGATTTCATAATCGAATTACATCAGATAGCTTCGGCACTCAGTTACGCCATTACACAACAGCAGCAAGTTTCACATGCAACATCGAAAACCTTTGGAAAGTAGCATCATACACGGTAAATAGACAGATGAATCTCATCTGGGAAACTGCAGAAGCGGAAGGCAAATATTGAGCCTTCAGTGATGTTGAATGTCCTTGCAACTTTAGGCCGGTGGCTATGGATAATTGCCCGCCCAACCTTCGTCCTCTTCAGGAAGACTTCAATATTGTACCGTGGGTGTTGAATGAATACCTTCCTCGCCTCTTGACCATGCAGGTGGTTTGAGAGGTAATCATCGGAGAACTGCTTTGAAAAGTACTGAAAACAAAGATATGCATAAATCGCTGTTATAAATTTTGAAATGGCGCAAGGGGTAAAAACAAGGTAAAAGAGTTAGTACCATCCTCTAGTTGACTGATGTCTTCTTCATTGTGCAAACAAAGATCTTGCTGTTATTCATCGCAAGTTTCTTCATCCTAACAATCTTTCTGAGTTTCTTGACTTGAATGATATTCATGGACATCTTATTTCCCCATATGCAAAATGGGTCGAACAGTGGGTCTAAGCCTCTGACAGCAGGACCTACATGTGCAAGACCAAATTGTAAGAAACCTAAATATTAGAATGATTCCTGCAACTGCACAACAATGTGCTAGTATTAGCGAAAGGACCATGCATGAGCAAACCTCGATGGTAAACCATAGTGTCTCCCATTGTTTCCCTGCAACACACATAAGGAAGATCTTGATCAGGTTAACTGAGAGTTGCCATACTATCAGTAGAATATGTATTGTGTACAGCCAAATTCGATTTATTTCACATGCATAACAATACAAAATTGTACCCACAGCAAATGACCATCAAATTGCAGAATTGAACCAAACAGTTAAATGGACAGCAGACCAAATGAACCAAAACAGTTAACTGAGAACGACATTGTAGAATAGAAACATGTACTAGAAGATAAGACAGTTAACAAAACAAAGAATGCTTGAGAACAGTACTACGAAATGTAGCAATTGTTGGACCAAACTGTTAATTGAACATTACATTTCAGAGGACCAAACTGTTAACTGAACATCAGATTGCATATTAACATTACAGAGGACAAATCACTAGAAGGCACTGGCGGTGGCCTCAAGAAAACAACACAAACTGTATTTTTAAGTAGACAACCGCGTGGCAGTGTCGACGGTGGCCTCGAAGACGAGGTGTTCCTCCAAGATCTGGTGGTCGGCACACATGGCAGGCATAGCGACCTCGTGCGCACGTGTGGCCATGATTTGCTTCTTCGCTGCCAGATGCTACTGAGCTCCACATTATACTGCATGCAAAATGGCTATGGGCGGCGCTTAATTGGAGGAGGGGGACAGTGATTTCGGCGGAAGGTGTCGCACCATCGGTCGGGGCATGTGGGACGGGGAAGGAGGAGGATGGTGTGGGTGGGGTGTGGATTACCTGACCATATCGACGAGGCCGCATAGCAAGAAGAAGGGTCGGCAGCGAGGAGGCCGCGCAACAAGAAGAAGGGTCGCCGGCGAGGAGGCGGCGCTGCAAGAAGAAGGGTCGCCGGCGAGGAGGCGGCGCTGTAAGAAGAAGGGTAGCTGGCGAGGAAGCGGCGCTGCAAGAAGAAGGGTCGTCGGCGAGGAGGTTGAGCTACCAGTAAGCAGCAGTGAAGGATTGAACTTGGAAAGCTAGGAGGAACAGTGGAAATGTGGCTTTTGGTGGGAGGGAGGGGGCGGGGAGATAGATATTTCCGCGGTGGTAGAAAAATTTCGCTCGGTGCCGCGAGAAACTGGCGCGCAAGTGTGGTTCAAGTGGGGGCGGTGGACTGTAGACGACGAAGCTTCCTGCGTAAGCCAAACAAGACGGTGTGCCAAGATATTTTATATCGCATCCCACACGATTCTTTCTAGTAAACTGTTTGTGGTATACCTGATTTTTTCATTATGTTTTGAAAGACAAAATGGTGTTATGGAGGGAAAGGATGGTGAAGTGTAAGCTAGAACATTTATGTACAGTGAACATGCAACTACATGAGTGTCATGTTTAAATTTGGAATTATTCCGGGTTCGTTTGGCATTTTTATGCATTAATTGAGTTTCTAGGCATTTAATGTGCATAATTCAAATTTGAACTACAAGCACATGCTCCAGTGCACCAAAGTTGGTTGAAAAATCACATGTGTGTCCTTGGGTGAATTTCTAGGTCCCATGCAAGAAATGGGAATGAAATTCAAACATCTGGGCGTCGTGGCTCGGCCGGAAAGATTGAGAAACTTGGTTTTTTAATTCATGTAAATCCAAAACACGCCTGAAAATCATGAAACTTGGCATGGTGTCCTGACATGGCACCAACATGTTGTGGTAAATTTTTTGGCCGAATTGGGACAAGCTTTGGTACAAGCTTCTTGCAAACCGGAGCTTCTCTCAAGAAGTATCGTGGTTCCGAGAGGGAACGTGTCACCTCCGTGTGCGAAACGACATACGTACACTGCCTTCTCCCGCCTTAATTTTTTTACATAGGCAGATTAGACCAAATAGAAGTATCGTGCTAAATTTTGGAATTATTCTGGGTTCGTTTGGCATTTTTTATACATTAATTGAATTTCTGGGCATTTAATGTGCATAATTCAAATTTGAACTACAAGCACATGCTCCAGTGCACCAAAGTTGGTTGAAAAATAACATGTGTCCTTGGGTGAATTTCTAGGTCCCATGCAAGAAATGGGAATGAAATTCAAACATCTGGGTGTCGTGGCTTGGCCGGAAAGATTGAGAAACTTGGTTTTTTAATTCATGTAAATCCAAAACATGCCTGAAAATCATGAAACTTGGCATGGTGTCATGACATGGCACCAACATGTTGTGGTAATTTTTTTGGCCGAATTGGGACAAGCTTTGGTATAAGCTTCTTGCAAACCGGAGCTTCTCTCAAGAAGGATCGTGGTTCCGAGAGGGAACGTGTCACCTCCGTGCGCGAAACGACATACGTACACTGCCTTCTCCCGCTTTAATTTTTTTACACAGACAGATTAGACCAAATAGAAGAATCGTGCTAAATTTTGGAATTATTCCAGGTTCGTTTGGCTTTTTTTATACATTAATTGAATTTTTGGGCATTTAATGTGCATAATTCAAATTTGAACTATAAGCACATGCTTCGGTGCACCAAAGTTGGTTCAAAAATCACATGTGTGTCCTTGGGTGAATTTCTAGGTCCCATGCAAGAAATGGGAATGAAATTCAAACATCTGGGCGTCGTGGCTCGGCCGGAAAGATTGAGAAACTTGGTTTTTTAATTCATGTAAATCCAAAAACACGCCTGAAAATCATGAAACTTGGCATGGTGTCATGACATGGCACCAACATGCTGTGGTAATTTTTTTGGCCGAATTGGGACAAGCTTTGGTACAAGCTTCTTGCAAACTGGAGATTCTCTCAAAAAGGATCGTGGTTCCGAGAGGGAACGTGTCACCTCCGTGTGCGAAACGATATACGTACACTGCCTTCTCCCACCTTAATTTTTTTACACAGGCAGATTAGACCAAATAGAAGTATCGTGCTAAATTTGGAATTATTCTGGGTTCGTTTGGCCTTTTTTTTACATTAATTGAATTTCTGGGCATTTAATGTGCATAATTCAAATTTGAACTACAAGCACATGCTCCAGTGCACCAAAGTTGGTTCAAAAATCACATGTGTGTCCTTGGGTGAATTTCTAGGTCCCATGCAAGAAATGGGAATGAAATTCAAACATCTGGGCGTCGTGGCTCGGCCGGAAAGATTGAGAAACTTGGTTTTTTAATTCATGTAAATCCAAAACACTCCTGAAAATCATGAAACTTGGCATGGTGTCATGACATGGCACCAACATGATGTGGTAAATTTTTTGGCCGAATTGGGACAAGCTTTGGTATAAGCTTCTTGCAAACTGGAGCTTCTCTCAAGAAGGCTCGTGGTTCCGAGAGGGAACGTGTCACCTCCGTGTGCGAAATGACATACACTGCCTTCTCCCGCCTTAATTTTTTTACACAGGTAGGTTAGACCAAATAGAAGTATCGTGCTAAATTTTGGAATTATTCCGGGTTCATTTGGCCTTTTTTATACATTAATTGAATTTCTGGGCATTTAATGTGCATAATTCAAATTTGAACTACAAGCACATGCCCCAGTGCACCAAAGTTGGTTGAAAAATCACATGTGTGTCCTTGGGTGAATTTCTAGGTCCTGTGCAAGAAATGGGAATGAAATTCAAACATCTGGGCGTCGTGGCTCGGCTGGAAATATTGAGAAACTTGGTTTTTTAATTCCTGTAAATCCAAAACATGCCTGAAAATCATGAAACTTGGCATGGTGTCATGACATGGCACCAACATGCTGTGATAATTTTTCTGTCCGATTTGCGAAGGCGCACACATTAACAATCAACAAAGTCATTTTGGAACAAGTGCTGTCACGTTACAAATCGGAAACACAAGTATTATTGAAACCGTGGGCGTTCTACGTACCAATTATGTGCCGCCACGCGTCCCTTTTTTTATTGGCTAGGAGGTGCTGTGCGGAGTAGCTATTTGAGTACGGGAGGCGTGCGATCAGACCCCTGCGTGTGCTCATCGGGAGGAGAGCCCTTTGACCTCTATCCGCCACGCACCTCCCTCCCAACGTCTCCATTAATGGCGCCTGAGCCCCTGTTTCACGGCGTGGCTATGTCTCACTGGACTGAGATTTAAGAGAGAAAAAAGAAAATCTGAAAATAAAGTTTTGCACGGATCTTGATGTAAGATCCGATGGACCTATATAGCATCGACTGCGACTTATAGCAAGACTGATGAATATAAGGACGATGACAGTGGATAATAATTGTCTTACATATTTAGGAACATAATTAAAAAAGCCACATGTGGCAACACCCGAAATACACAAGGGCAAAAGAAGAAGGAAGACAACGATCTGGCTCGCTGATCTCTACTTTCTTGATGCGTTGCTGCAGGCACTTTGATCTGGCTGACCGTTTCTGTTCTGTTGCCTAATCGCAAACAGTTCATCCGTGTGAAGTGTATGCCATCAATCGCAGACACTTTGATCTGGCTGACCATTTCTGTTCTGTTGCCTAATCACAAACAGTTAATCCTTCTGAAGCGTATGCCCACAATCGCACACACCTTTATCTAGCTGCCCGTTTCTATTGTTCCTCCTCATCACAAACAGTTAATCCGAGTGAACTGTATGCCGTATATCGCACATGCCTTCATCTGGCTGCCCGTTTCTTTTGTTTTGCCTCATCACAAACAGTTCATTGAACTGAACCATATGCCCCTCATCGCACACGCAACTAAAATCGGAACCGTGTTTGATGCATCCATCATCGCAAATGTTTTGCACCTTTTTTTATGGTTTTTTTACATCACCGTTTGCGATGAATGCATCGCACATAGTTTCGTCAAAGGGTCTCTGATCGTAGTGTCGCGTTAGCAGCATCCTGCAGTAGAATTAGTTCAATGAGCTATATGTTGTTATGAATTACCAAAACCACCCGGGGATTATTTGCACTTTCAATCTCCCCCTTTTTGGTAATTGATGACAACATAAAGATCAAAGCTTCGACAAATGATAATATGAATGAAATACATCGTCGCTTTGAGAAGTATGTGATAAGCAAGAGCTCCCCCTAAATTTGTGCATTATTTAAAATTTGTGTTTGAATGCAAATGCACAATTGATTAGGATCATGGGTCACTCTTCCATGTCACATACATCTTGGTGGAGCGCTAAAAAATGATAAGAATTAAATAACATGCACTCATCACCAAAGATACAAGTGACTGATCATACAAACATTGATAGATATAATCATGCAAGCACACATTAAGCATAATATGATCAAACACATGATCACATAAAGTATCTCACGAGCATAATATCAATGTAGCAAGAGTAGCTAGGCAAATTAAACCAACAAAAGCAAAAAACACTCTCTCTCGAAGCCTATGATGTATACACTTTCTCCCCCTTTGGCAACAAGTTACCAAAAAGTTTGAAAACGTATAGTGCTATACGGCACTCTAAGCACGATCTCCGGGAGCTCCTGAAGGGATCTTCTGGCTTGTCACTCCGGTGTGCGTAGACGGCATTGAGATGACTACGTCTGCAAATGCCTCTGCTGAAGTTTGTGGAGCTGGAGGAGTTGACACTGGAGGGGCAACTGGGGCAGTGGCTGCAGGAGCTGAAAGAGTAGTCCTAGAATCTGCAACTAGCACAACTGATGATCTTTGTGCCCTTGGCACTCTCTGGAATGTATCTGTTGTGGGTCTATCATCACTTTCCTTAGCATCATCCCTTAACTTCTCCACAATTGTTTGAATCTTTGTGACCTTCACATCAAGGTCATGTACCTTTGTCTCAATGATCCTTTCAAGACTCTCCTGATTCTAAGACAAGGTGGCCAAGCTCTTCTCAATCCTCATGGTAGCCTCAAGCAGATAACTGAGTTGATCTTGCTTGGTCTTGAGATTCACTGTTGAAGCATCTGGTGCACTTGCTGCCTTTGCTGCATTTGCAGCCTTTGCTCTCTCAATCTTCTCCTGGGCCTCAACACAAGTAGGATGGGATGCATCCATGACAACCTCGTTATCCTCAAAATCTGGCCTCAGGGGTGCATGCTCTCTGTCAAGCAGATATGTCCCAGTTCCCACCTTGGAGTTGATCAATATCTGGATGTGTGGGGCATATCCACAAGACCTCTTCTGGTCGGCTGCTGTCCTCTTGACTGTCTCAACGATCAAGCTCATGACTTTGAATTTCTGGGGGATGTCAAACAGATGAAGCAAGTTGATAGAATGACCACGTATCATCCTGTGATCTCCAGACTTGGGCAATAGAGTGTGCCTCAAGATAGTGTTCATTGTGGTCAAACCTGCAAGCAGATAATAGATAGATCCTAGCTTGTGTGTCTCCAAAGCTGCATCAGGTATGGGCTTGTACATGTTACCCATGGAGTTGTGATCCTTCCTGGGCTTGCCATACACATCTAGATCATCTTCACTTTCCTTGGGAGCATTGATAAGCTTGGCCCACTCAGAGATTGATGACTGGTATCTGGTGCCCTCAGTCATCCACACTATCTTACCATCAGGGTAGAAGTGGGCAGTAGAGTAGAACTGCATGATCATCTCATCATTCCATTTTGTCAATTTATGTCCAACAAACTTATCAACTCCATTCAATCTGAAGCTCTCATGCACATGAGGAAAATAGTCTTCATTGTCATCAATATATTCCCAATCAACCCATTTCATGTCACATACTATGGGCTTCTTGTCCAACAAGACAGTCTCATAGAAGTCCTGCTGTTCTCTGGTATGAAAACGATAGTCCACATCAGTCCTTCTCCTTGTGGCATGTGGATCATTCTGCCTCCATAGTCTCAGACCATGATCCTTTCTCAACTTCATGTTTTCTGCCACAGGATGATCATCATTATGATCTGGGATCTTGGGCTTCAATTTCCTGAGCACTAGTGGGTCATCATCTTCCTGAACCTCAGGCACTGGGGCCTTGTTCTTCTCTGCAGCTGAGATATTTCTTGTGGATCTCTTTGGAACTGAAGGCTGGGGTGCTTGAGCTGAAGCTTTGGGCTTGGATGCAGCAGGTTTGGGAGCAGACTTGGGCTTTGAAGGAGCATCCCTAGTCTTTATAGCATCTGCCATCAGCTTCTGTGTCTTGGCAGGAGGTGCAACAGGCTCTTCCTCCTCCTCATCTTCTTCCTCATCCCTCATCATGGATGATCTCCCAATCACTCTGGCAATGGTCTTTCTGACCCTTTCCTTCCTCTTCTTACCACCAGCAGCTTCTTCTTCCTCTCTGGGCTCAAGTGTAAACCGCATAGTCTCTTGAGTTGATGCTCTGGCTTTGGACATTGGAGTCCTATTTGCAGGAGCCTTCTTTTGCAGACCTGGCTTGGTAGCAGCAGTAGTGCGATATTTCTTCTTGAGCACTTCCTTCTTGGAGGTCACTTCCTCCTCAACCAAAAAGTCTTTATCTTCACTCTCAGAATTTCTTTTCCTTCTCTGCCTGGTACCTGCCTTTTGAAAGTTGCTGGGAGTGCTTCTGCTTCCCTCATCATAGCTACTATTGGGACTAGTGCCCTCACTGAGATTAACTTGCTCTGCAGACTTGTTCTGGCTATCACTGGCTTCTGACATCTTTGCAGCTTACCCTGTGAATAGATGGGTGTGGGTAGAGTAGATGAGCAGCACAAAATACAGCTGGTTTTTGCAAAAATTGAAACAAAACCTTAACTTTAGTTTTCTGCAGAAAGCACTTCGGAGCTACCGATTTGACAATCTCGGTGGCATTGAAAAACTAACAGAGTCTAAACATGCAGTTTCGGTCAGACCGAGACGCAGTTCGGTGACTCCGAGATGCTAGGGTTTCACTGAGAAAATGCTTTCGGTCTCACCGATTAGTACACTTTGGTCAGACCGAGTTGTACATAGTGCAATGGCCAGGGCCAATTGGTGTGACCGAAATCTTCAGATCGGTCGGTCCGAGATGGGTTCAGCAGAAACCTAACCCTATGATTTTGCATCAAATCTATTCTAAAGGATTTCTTTGCTGGATAGAATGATTTCATACGTGTGAAAAATACAGGCATTTTACTTTGTGCAAGGAATCGGAGTAAATAGATAGCACAAAGGGCCGAACCATACCCTAACTTGGTGGTGGTTCGCTACGGCGGCAACGGTGGTGAAGAAATCCGTTGACGGCGGAGGAGACCAGCGGCGGAGGCGCACTGGCGGAGACGGATATGGTCCGGAGACCAAGGGGCGGCAGTGCTGGGGCGCGGGCTCGTGCGGTTTGAAGAAGTTTTCAACCATACGGGTACGCGAGATATATATACCCAGGCGCTGTCGGTGGCACCGAATGGATCTAATCGGTGGCACTGAGATGCGAAACTATAGACAGTTACAGCAACTCGGTGAGACTGAGTGGATCTAATTAGTAGCACCGAGATAGAAAACCTAGATCAATCTATTGCATTCGGTGAGACCGAGTTGGAATAGTTGGTCAGGCTGAAATACATTAGAAGGTATTGGAAGTTAGCCCTTGACGGATCGGTGGCTCCGAGTGCTCCTCACCCGGAGGGTCCGAAAGTGACTTGTTCAAATTTTGTGATGTAGCATGAATAGAGTTTGAGACGAGAAAAAGCATAGATAGCTAGAGAAGGTTCTTAGGCATTCTTGTACATCCATTTGGCAAAAGAAAAACCAAACAAACAAAACTACATATGGATGTCCTCGAATGGAGAAAAATATGCAACCAACATGTTCACACAATAAGATAGCAAATAAAACATGTGGCAAAGCATGCACATACACTCTAGCATCTATCAAGCAATTGGCGATGACCAGGTCATCTATATATGAGTATATTGACTTAGGAGTCAAATGAGAGCATTTGATCATAGGTCATACTCATCGTTTAAGCACAAGTGGGGTTACCACTTTTACATAAAGCATTGTCGTGTTCACATCATTAGAGTTGCTTTAGCTCAATTTTTAGAGCAAAGCTCCCACTAGATGTGATATCCCCCCTAAGAGGGATGAACTAACCTTGGGTTTTGTCGATGATGACTTCATGTAGATAGTGAAGATGTGGATGCTCAATGTTGATGTAGATCTTTTGGAGCAATCCAGTGGAGTGTTGCACTTTCAATAACTACATGGGTTAGTCCCACAAGGAACATACAAGGATATCCATAGACATAGAGCGAAACACACATATGATGATGTCCATGAAAGCATTAGGTTACCTTGTCCCTTGTCTTACCAATAAGAGGGTTTGTGACTCCATGAACTAGTGCAAGATATGAAAGTTGATTGCACATGTCCTTGCCAAATGAATATGAGTGAACTATGTTGGCGGAGTCACCCTCAAGAACACTCTAGTTCTTCTTCTTTGGGATCCACATCAACTTGATGGGAATCCTTGGAGTTGTAGCCGTACTTGATGAACTAGAACTTGATGTAGTCTTGGGGAACCCACTTGACCATGGCCTTAGGAGCTTCTTCAAATGAATCAATCTCTTCTTGAAGCTTGTCCTTGCCTTTTAGCTTGTGGTCTTGTGGAGGAAGATCATCTTGAGCTTGTGTTCCCTTGAAAGAAGTGGGATCATACTTCTCTTGTTGAGGAACAAACTTCGTCTTGGGGTATTGATCTTCTTCCCACTCAACTCCATTGGCATTGAACTTTCGTTCAAAACCAACACCTTGATTCTCCCGGTGCCTTCCTTGCTTGCGTACAATTTCCTCAAATTGCTTACTTCTGGCAAGGCTCTTGTAAACACCTTCTCTATAATTCCCTTCAATAAGCTATTTTCTTGCTCAAGTGTAACTTGGCTAAGAGAATCATTAGTGGAATCAGGAGAACTACTAGAAGCAACAATATTGGATTTAACATGGTTATTGTTACTACTAGAGGAAGAATCTTTCTTGTTCTTATTGCTAGATTTTACTTGTGGCATATAAGTAGACAAGAGTAAATGCTTGGCAATGTAAGAAGAACTCTTCTTTTGAAGATCATCATTGATAGCTTTTAGAAACCCATGCCCTTGCTCTAAATTTAGCTTCTCGAAGCATAGCTTCTCACGAGTTCTTAGGAGCTCTCTATGATCCTCTAGAGTAGTTTCATGAGCTAACTTAAGAGTGTTTAGTTCTTTAATTAGACGCTCAATCTCCTTCTTATCATTGTCATTCGTTTCATCTTGATTAGCATGAATACTAGCAATTTCATCATAGTTTTCATCACTAGTGTTGTCAACAAGTAAATCATCATCACCTAGCAAATCATATTCATCACTATTGAAATCAACATACTCGAGGTGTGATACCTTAGGGCCTTTAGACATGAAGCATCTTCCAATTCCTTCATTAGGTTAGCCAAATATGTCGTAGGAGTTGGATGACACAAGTGCAAGACTGACAACACCTTCATCTTGAGTATATTCGGAGTAGGAGTGATAGCTTCTCTCAGAGTAGTTGTCGGAGTCGGAACCGGATACCCATTCGCCAACGTGAGCTTGATGTCTTCGTCTTGTGTAGCTCTTTGATAACTTGTCCTTCCTTTCCGAATCCTTGCTTCTACGAGAGGGTCTTCGTTCATAAAGATCATCTCTACTCCTTCTCTCTCTTGGTGGTGATTCATCTCTTTTACTTCTCCTATTTGGTGAATCTTCTCTTTTCTTGTAGGGAGCCGTACACTCATTGGAGTAGTGTCCGGGTCTTCCACAATTGTAGCAATTACGATCACGGCTAGAAGATCTTTTGCCATTGTAGGATCTTGACTTGGAGCTTCTTTCTTTGCTTCTATTCTTGTAGAACTTGTTGAAGTTCTTCACCATTAAGCTCAATTCTTCATTGGAGACTTGCTTCTCACTTGATGTTGTAGGATCATCACATGAAGCTTTGTAAGCACCACTTGACTTGTTGTGGAGCTCTTCCTTATCCTTGAGTGACATCTCATGAGCAACAATTCTACCAATGACTTCAGTGGGCTTGAGATCTTTGTAATTGGGCATCATTTGGATTAATGTGCACATGGTGTCATATTTTCCATCCAAGGCTCTTAGGATCTTCTTGACGATGAATTTGTCGGTCATCTATTCGCTTCCTAAGACGGCAATCTCATTTGTGATGAGAGCAAGCCTAGAGTACATCTCAGCGACTCCTTCACCATCCTTCATCTTGAACTTGTCAAGTTGACTTTGAAGCACATCCAATTTGGATTCCTTGACGGACTCGGTACCTTTGTGCATATCAACCAAAGTATCCCAAATTTCCTTCGCATTTTCAAGGCGGCTGATTTTGTTGAATTCTTCGGGGCACAATCCATTGAAGAGAATATCGCAAGCTTGAGCATTGTATTGAACATCTTCATTTCTTCCGTGGACGCTTCATGATCCGGTTCTTTTCCATCCTCGAAGAAATCACCTTGCAAGCCAATGCACACAATAGCCCAAACGGCGGGGTTATGACCAAGAATATGCATTTTCATCTTATGCTTCCAACTAGCAAAATTAGTACCATCAAAGTAAGGTCCTCTACGGTGGTAATTTCCCTCGCTAGATGCCATACTCTCCTAGGTTGTGAAACCAAGGCTATGATCACCAAAGCTATGGAAATCAAGGCAAATGGAGACCATAGCTCTGATACCACTTGTTGGATCGAAAGTAGGTCTAGAGTGGGGGTGATTAGACTACTTGACCAAATAAAAATCTAACCTTTTCCCAATTTTAGTTGTGGGCAGATTTTAGCAATTAGCACAAGTCAAGCAATCAACCTACACATGCAATTCTAAGAGTGTAGCAGCGGAAAGTAAAACATTGCATATGAAGGTAAAGGGAAGGGTTTGGAGAGTGCAAACGCAATGATGACACGGAGATTTTTGGCATGGTTCCGATAGGTGGTGTTATCGTACATCCACGTTGATGGAGACTTCAACCCACGAAGGCTAACGGTTGCGCGAGTCCACGGAGGGCTCCACCCACGAAGGGTCCATGAAGAAGCAACCTTGTCTATCCCACCATGGCCATCGCCCATGAAGGACTTGCCTCACTTGGGTAGATCTTCACGAAGTAGGCGATCTCCTTGCCCTTACAAACTTCTTGGTTCAACTCCACAATCTTGTCGGAGGCTCCCAAGCGACACCTAACCAATCTAGGAGACACCACTCTCCAAAAGGTAATAGATGGTGTGTTGATGATGAACTCCTTGCTCTTGTGCTTCAAGTGATAGTCTCCCCAACACTCAACTCTCTCTCATAGATTTGGATATGGTGAAAAGATGATTTGAGTGGAAAGCAACTTGGGGAAGGCTAGAAATCCAGATTCTTGTGGTAGGATTGGTATATCTTGATCTCAACACATGAGTAGGTGGTTATCTCTCAGAAAATGTATCCTGGAAGTGTAGGCATGTTCTGATGGCTCTCTCACATATGGAGAAGGGGGTGGAGGGGTATATATAGCCTCCACACAAAATCCAACCGTTACGCACATTTGACCCAACTCGGTCAGACCGAATAGAAGAACCCGGTGAGACCGATTCAGTTTAAAATGTGAATGTTAGGAATCTCGGTGGGACTGACTGGAACAACTCGGTGGGACTGATGTGCTAGGGCTTAGGGAAAACATCAACTCAGTGGCACCGATTGCATCAACTCGGTGAGACCAAAGTGAAGCAATAAGGCAACAGAGAAGATGTCAATCCAACTCGGTGTGACTGATCACAATTTCGGTGAGACCGAAATAATTGCAACAACCAATAGACAGTTTGCAAGGCCATCTTGGTGAGACCGAGATCCTTATCGGTGTGACCGAACTGTTAGGGTTTCTGGCAGTGGCTATGTCATATGAACTCGGTGGCGTCGGATATAAAGAATCGGTAGGGCCGAGTTTGACTTTGGGTTTTGGACATATTTGGAATGAGAAAGTGGTTGAGGGCTTTGGAGCAATATCACTAAGCATTTTGAGCAAGTAGACCATTAAGCAACACCTCATCCCCTTTTAATAGTATTGGCTTTCCTATCGACTCAATGTGATCTTGGATCACTAAAATATAAATGAAGAGTCTTGAGCTTTTGCCAATATGTGTCCTTAGCATTTTGAGGGGTCCACATCTCTAGTCCATGCCATGCCATTCATTGAACTTTCTGAAATATTAAACTTGAATGGATATTAGTTCAATGAGCTATATGTTGTTATGAATTACCAAAACCACCCGGGGATTAGTTGCACCTTCATACAAACAAGGCCTCAGAACACAAGAGACCGAAAGGTCGAACATGAGTAATATAGTAGATAAGATCAACATGGAGATGTTCACCATTGAAACCACCTCATCTCACGTGATGATCGGACTTGGGTTGGTGAATTTGGATCATGTTACACTCGGACAACCAGAGGGATGTTGATTTGAGTGGGAGTTCTTAGGTAATATGATTAATTGAACTCTTTATCATGAACAATAGTCTAAACTATCTTTCAAATTATGTTGTAGATCAATGGCTCGCGCAGCAGCTCCCCTGAATTTCAATGCGTTCCTAGAGAAAGCTAAGCTGAAAGATGATGGAAGCAACTTTGTAGACTGGGCCCATAATCTGAGGATTATCCTCACGGCTGTTCAAAAGTCTTATGTCCTTGATGCACCACCCCCTCCAGCGACTGTGGACATTGTGAATGCCTGGTAGTCGCGTGTTGATGAGTACTCAATAGTTTAGTGCGCCATGCTGTATGGCTTAGAACTGGGACTTCAAAGGCGTTTTGAATGTCATGGAGCATATGAGATGTTCCAGGAGTTGAAGTTTATCTTTGAGAAGAATGCCCGGATCGAGAGGTATGAGACCTCGGATAAGTTCTATGCCTGCAAAATGGAGGAGAATGGGTCTGTCAGTGAGCACATACTCAGAATGTCTGGGTATTACAACCGTCTGGCTGAGTTGGGGGTTGACCTCCTGCCTGAGGCGGTCACTGACAGAGTTCTTCAATCGCTACCACCTAGCTACAAGAGCTTTGTGTTGAACTATAACATGAAGGGATGAACAAGTCAGTCTCTGAGCTGTTCGTGATGCTAAAAGTCGCTGAGTCAAACATCCATAAGGAGCATCAAGTGTTGATGGTCAATAAAACCACTAGTTTCAAGAAGAGTAAGGGAAAGAAGGGAAACTTCAAGAAGGGTGGCAAAGCAGTTGCTCCTCCCGTGAAGAAACCCAAGGCTGGACCCAAGCCAGAAACTGAGTGCTTCTATTGCAAGGGAACTAGCCACTGGAAGTGGAATTGCCCCAAGTATCTGGCCAAAAAGAAGGGGGCCAACGTCAACAAAGGTATATATGATATACATGTTATTGATGTGTACCTTACCAACTCTCGTTGTAGTGCCTGGGTATTTGATACCGGTTCGGTTGCTCACATTTTCAACTCAAAGCAGGAACTACGGAATAGACGGAGGCTAGCGAAGGACGAAGTGATGATGCGCATGGGAAATGGTTCCAAGGTTGATGTGATCGCCGTAGGCACGGTCGCTCTTCTATTACCATCGGGATTAGTGATGAACCTGAATAATTGTTATTTAGTGCCTGCGTTGAGCATGAACATTATATCTGGATCTTGTTTAATGCGAGACGATTACTCATTTAAATCAGAGAATAATGGTTGTTCTATTTATATGGGTAATATCTTTTATGGTCATGCACCCATTGTGAGGGGTTTATTCTTATTGAATCTCGATAGTGATGATACACATGTTCATAACATTGATGCCAAAAGATGTAGAGTTGATATTGATAGTACCACTTTCTTGTGGCACTGCCGCTTAGGTCATATTGGTGTAAAGCGCATGAAGAAACTCCATGCTGATGGACTTTTGGAGTCACTTGATTTTGAATCACTTGACACATGCGAACCATGCCTCATGGGAAAGATGACTAAAACCCCGTTTTCCGGAACAATGGAACGGGCAAGTGACTTGTTGGAAATCATACATGCTGATGTGTGCGGTCCGATTAGTGTTGATGCACGCGGTGGATATCATTACTTTCTCACCTTCACCGATGATTTGAGTAGATATGGGTATATTTACTTAATGAAGCATAAGTCTGAGATGTTTGAAAAGTTCAAGCAATTTCAGAGTGAAGTTGAGAATCATCGTAACAAGAAGATCAAATTCCTTTGATCTGCTCGAGGGGGAGAGTATCTGAGTTATGAGTTTGGCAATCACTTAAGACAATGTGGAATTGTTTCACAGTTGATGCCACCTGGAACACCACAGCGTAATGGTGTGTCCGAACATCGTAATCGTACCTTATTGGATATGGTGCGTTCTATGATGTCTCTTGCTAATCTGATGATATGTCCATTTTGCATCATGTTTTCCTACTATTATTTATAATGTTTTTATGCATAATGATGCTTTATGGAGTAATTCTAATGCCTTTTCTCTCATAAAATGCAAGGTTTACACAAAGAGGGAGAATGCCGGCAGCTGGAATTCTGGACCTGAAAAAGCAACGTCAGAGCTACCTATTTTACACAACTCCAAATGAGCTGAAAATTTATGGACAATTATTTTGGAATATATAAAAAATACTGGAGCAAATAACTACTGGAGGGGGGCCACCTGGTGACCATAAGACACCAGGGCGCGCCAGGCCCCCCAGGCGCGCCCTGGTGGGTTGTGGTCAGCCCGGCCCACCTCCGGTGCCCATCTTCTGGTATATAAGTCATTTCGACATAGAAAAAATAAGGAGAGGACTTTCGGGATAGAGCGCCGCCTTCTCGAGGCGAAACTTGGGCAGGAGCACTTTTGCCCTCCGACAGAGCGATCCACCGGGGGAACTTCCCTCCCGGAGGGGGGAAATCGAAGCCATCATCATCACCAACAACCCTCTCATCTTTGGGAGGCCAATCTCCATCAACATCTTCAATAGCACCATCTCCTCTCAAACCCTAGTTCATCTCTTGTGTTCAATCTTTGTACCGGAACCTCAGATTGGTACCTATGGGTGACTAGTAGTGTTGATTACATCTTGTAGTGGATTACTATATGGTTTATTTGGTGGAAGATTATATGTTCAGATCCATTATGCTATTTAATACCCCTCTGATCTTGAGCATGAATATCATTTGTGAGTAGTTACTTTTGTTCTTGAGGTCACGGGAGAAGTCATGTTGCAAGTAATCATGTGAACTTGATATGTGTTCGATATTTTGATGGTATGTATGTTGTGATTCCCTTAGTGGTGTCATGTGAACGTTGACTACATGGCACTTCACCATCTTTGGGCCTAGGGTAATGCATTGTGGAGTAGTTATTAGATGATGGGTGATGCGGCTTGAAACTGCGCCGGTATTTCCCCAAAGAGGAAGGGATGATGTAGTACAGCTATAACAGTTATTTCCCTCAGTTATGAAACCAAGGTATCAATCCAGTAGGAGAACCCATCAACACTATGTAAACAGCACCTGCACACAAAGAACAAATCCTCGCAACCCAACGCGTAAGTGGGGTTGTCAATCCCTCCTCGGTAAAAAGATAGATCGGTTTATATGTTTTTGGATAAATAGATCTGAATAAAACGCGAAATAAAAGATGCAAATAAAAAGTGCAGCAAAGTATTTTTGAGTTTTTTAGAATAATAGATCTGAAAACAAATGCGAATAAAAATAGATCTGAAAGCAATATGATAAAAGATGGACCCGGGGGCCGTAGATTTCACTAGTGGCTTCTCTCGAGAAAATAGCATACGGTGGGTAAACAAATTACTGTTGGGCAGTTAATAGAAGATCGAATAATTATGACGATATCCAAGGCAATGATCAATATATAGGCATCCCATCCAAGATTAGTATACTGACTCTTCCCTGCGTCTACTACTTTTAATCCACACATCGACCGCTATCCAACATGCATCTAGTGTATTAAGTTCATGGAGAAATGGAGTAATGCAATAAGAACGATGACATGATGTAGACAAGATCTATTCATGTAGGAATAGACCCCATCTTGCTATCCTTAATAGCAACGATACATGCGTGCCTTGCTGCCCCTTCTGTCATTGGGAGAGGACACCACAAGATCGAACCCATCACAAAGCACCTCTTCCCATGGCAAGAAAAATCGATCAAGTTGGCCTAACTAAACCAAAGATTCCAAGAAGAAATACGAGGCTTGATACGTCTCCAATGTATCTATAATTTTTTATTGTTCCATGCTGTTATATTATCATTCTTGGATGTTTTACAATCATTTTATAGCAACTTTATATCATTTTTTGGGAGTAACCTATTGACATAGTGCCCAGTGCCAGTTGCTATTTTTTACTTCACAGAAAATCAATACCAAACGGAGTCCAAACGCAGTGAAACTTTTTGGAGATTTTTTCTGGACCAGAAGACACAAGTTGGGCCAAGGAAGTACCAGAGGGGAGCTCCGAGGGGAGCACAACCCACCTGGGCGCGCCTGGGGGCCCAGGCGCACCCTGGTGGGTTGTGCCCACCTCGGCCGCCTCCCGCACCGCCTCTTTTCTATATAAATACCCCAAAAATCCAAAAACCCTAGGGGAGTCGACGAAACACAATTCCAGTCACCGCAAGTTCCAAAACCACAGATCCAATCTAGACACCATCACGAAGGGGTTCATCATCCTCATTGGTGCCTCTCCGATGATGCGTGAGTAGTTCATTGTAGACCTACGGGTCCGTAGTTAGTAGCTAGATGGCTTCCTCTCTCTCTTTTGATTCTCAATACAATGGTCTCTTGGAGATCTATTTGATGTAACTCTTTTTGCGGTGTGTTTGTTGGGATCCGATGAACTTTGAGTTTATGATCAGATCTATATTTTTATCCATGAAAGTTATTTGAGTTTCTTTGATCTCTTATATGCATGATTACTTATAGCCTCGTATTTGTTCTTCGAATCTTTGGTTTAGTTAGGCCGACTAGATCGATTTTTCTTGCCATGGGAAGAGGTGCTTTGTGATGGGTTCAATCTTACGGTGCTCAATCCCAGTGACAGAAGGGGAAATGACACGTATGTATCATTGCTTTTAAGGATAACAAGATGGGGTCTATTCCTACATGAGTAGATCTTGTCTACATCATGTCATCGTTCTTATTGCATTACTCCGTTTCTCCATGAACTTAATACACTAGATCCTTGCTGGATAGCGGTCGATGTGTGGAGTAATAATAGTAGATGCAGGCAGGAGTCGGTCTACTAATCTTGGACGTGATGCCTATATAATGATCATTGCCTGGATATCGTCATAATTATTTGAAGTTCTATCAATTGCCCAACAGTAATTTGTTTACCCACCGTATGCTATCTTTCTCGAGAGAAGCCACTAGTGAAATCTACGGCCCCCGGGTCTATTCTTTATCATATTTGCCTTTGAGATCTATTTTTATTCGCTTTTATTTTCAGATCTATATTTCCAAAAACCCAAACATACCTTGCTGAACTTTATTTTATTCGCGTTTTATCGAGATCTATTTATCCAATCTATCACATTTAGTCTCCCGTCCACGTGACAATTTCTGGCACCGTTACCCGAAAGGGATTGACAACCCCTTTAACACGTCGGGTTGCAAGTATTTGTTCTTTGTGTGCAGGTACCATTTACATAGTGTTGCTTGGTTCTCCTACTGGTTTGATAACCTTGCTTTCATCACTAAGGGAAATACCAACCGTAGCTGTGCTGCATCATCCCTTCCTCTTTGGGGAAATGCCGACGTAGTTCAAGACGCATCAAAAGGAATTTCTGGCACCGTTGCCGGGGAGGATCAAGTCAAGATAGTCTCCCGTCAACATGCGAATTTCTGGCGCCGTTGCCGGAGAGACATCATCAACACCTATCAGGTTCCTAATCACAAATCTCATCTCCTTGCAATTTACATTATTTGCCATTTGCCTCTCGTTTTCCTCTCCCCCACTTCACAAAAAATTGCCATTTTTATTCGCCTTCTTTTTTTCGTTCGCCGTTTTCTCGTCAGATCTGTTTTGAGTGCAATCTTGTTTGCATAGTCACGATGACTCAAGAGAACACCAAGTTGTGTGATTTCTCCAATACCAACAATAATGATTTTATTAGCACTCCGATTGCTCCTCCCGCCACTAGTGCGGAATCTTGTGATATTAATGCCGCTTTGTTGAATCTTGTTATGAAAGATCATTTTTCCGGTACTCCTAATGAGGATGCCGCGTCCCATCTTAACACATTCGTAGAATTATGTGATATGCAAAAGAAAAAAGATGTGGACAATGATATTCTGAAGTTGAAATTATTCCCGTTTTCTTTGCGAGATCGTGCAAAAAATTGGTTTTCTTCTTTGCCTCGCAATAGTATCAATTCTTGGGATAAGTGCAAGGATGCTTTTATTACTAAGTATTTTCCGCCTGCAAAAATTATTTCCCTTAGAACTCAGATCATGAATTTTAAGCAACTTGAGCATGAACATGTTGCACAATCTTGGGAAAGAATGAAATTGATGCTAAGAAATTGTCCTACTCATGGTTTAAATCTTTGGATGATCATACAAATTTTTTATGCCGGATTGAATTTTGTCTCTAGAAATATTTTCGATTCTGCCGTGGGTGGTACTTTTATGGAAATTACTTTGGGTGAAGCTACTAAATTGCTTGATAATATTATGGAAAATTATTCACAATGGCATACCGAAAGAGCTCCTACTAGTAAAAAGGTTAATTTGGTTGAGGAAATAAATTCTTTGAGTGAAAAAGTTGATGCTCTTATGAAGTTGGTTTCTAATAAAAGTGCTCCAATTGATCTTAATGATGTGCCTTTGTCTACTTTGATTGAGGAAAATACTGATCCCGTAGATGTGAATTTTGTCTCGCAAAATAATTTTAATAACAATGCTTATAGAGGTAATTTTAATCCTAGACCTTTTCTGGGAAATTCCTCTAATAATTATGGTAATTCCTATTGTAATTATTCTTATAATAATAGGAACACCTCTGATCTTGAGAATAATATTAAAGAATTTATCAATGCTAAAAAAGTTTTCAACAATACGATAGAAGAAAAGTTGAGTAAGATTGATGATATGTCTAGAAGCATTGATAGAATTTCTCATGATGTAGAAAATCTCAAGTTGAAAGTTTTTGTGCCTAAGGTTGAGGAATCAATTAAAGCTTTATATGTTTCTATGGATGAAAGTAAGAAAAGAACCGCTATGCTTAGAGCTAAAAGAGAATTTTTTAGAAAAAGCGTTTTCTAGTGATTGCTTTCATAAAAGTGATGAAGATCTTAAAGTGATTGGTGTTTCTTCTATTGATTCTTTGTTTAGTAAAATTAAAATTGATGATAAAGGGACTGAAGAAGAGTCAACTTTAGTTAGAAGGTGTCCCGAAAATTTGGAGGGTGAAAATCTTGTTGAGAAAATTGATAAAAGTGGGTTTGGAGAGGTCAAAACTTTAACTAGTGATGTGCACACTCTTTTGGATTACAAAGACTTTAATTATGATAATTGCTCTTTGATTGATTGTATTTCTTTGTTGCAATCCATGCAATCCATGATAAATTCACCCCATGCTTATGAACAAAATAAAGCTTTTACTAAATATATCGTTGATGCTATGATGAAAGCTTTTGAAGAAAAGTTGGAATTAGAGATCTCAATTCCTAGAAAATTACATGATGAATGGGAACTCACCATCAAAGTCAAGATCAAAAATTCTGAGTGTTTTTCTTTATGTGACTTGGGTGCTAGTGTTTCCACAATTCCAGAATCTTTATGTGATGTGCTTGGTCTTACCGATATTGAAGAGTGTTCTTTAAATTTACACTTGGCGGATTCTACTATTAAAAAGCCATTGGGAAGAATTAATGATGTTCTTATTCTTGCAAATAGGAACTATGTGCCCATAGATTTTATTGTTCTTGATATTGATTGCAATCCGTCTTGTCCAATTATACTTGGTAGACCGTTTTTACGTACTATTGGTGCCGTGATTGACATGAAAGAAGGCAATATTAAATTTCAATTTCCACTAAGGAAGGGTATGGAACACTTCCCTAGAACAAGAATTAAGCCACCATATGAATCAATCATGAGGGCATCTTATGGATCTAGAACTAAAGATGACAACACTTAGATCAATGCATTATGCCTAGCTAGGGGCATAAAACGATAGCGCTTGTTGGGAGGCAACCCAATGAATAAAATTTATTTTTGTCTTTTTATTTATGTTCTTGAGTGTTTGCACAATTATGCCTCTTTTATGATTGTGTTTTTTATGTTTTAATTAGTGTTTGTGCCAAGTAAAGCCTTTGGGATAGCTTTGGTGATAGTTGATTTGACCTTGTTGGAAAATAGAAACTTTTGCATCCAGTAAAATAATTCTTTAAAATTACAGATGCGGCGAACAATTCTGATTTTTTTTTAAAATATTTATATAAAAATTTCCTCCGTTGTCCTAATTTTTCAGAATTTTTGGAGTTACAGAAGTATGAGAACAATTCGCATTTTTACAGACTGTTCTGTTTTTGACAGATTCTGTTTTCTTTGCATTGTGTGCTTATTTTGATGAATCTATGGTTTGTATCGGGGGGTATAAGCCATGGTAAAGTTAGAATACAGTAGATATAATGCAATAACAAAATTTGAATGGGTTTTCTACAGTACTTAAAGTAAAGATTGGTTTTCTTATACTAACGGATCTCACGAAGGTTTTGTTAAGTTTTGTGTGATTGAAGTTTTCAAGTTTTGGGTGAGATCATGATGGATGAAGGAATAAGGAGTAAGAAGAGCCTTAGCTTGGGGATGCCCATGGCACCCCAAGTTATTATCCAAATAGGAACAAGCAACTAAGCTTGGGGATGCCCCCGAGTGGCATTCCCTCTTTCTTCTAACGACCGTCGGTATTTTACTTGGAACTATATTTTTATTCGTCACATATCATGAGTTTTGCTTGGAGCGTCTTGTATTATATGAGTCTTTGCTTGTTTTACCTTTTAGTCTAAGTCAAGTATCCTTGCTGAACATACCTATTTGAGAGAGCCAAAATTATGTTATGATTTGTTAGAATTGCTCTATGTGCTTCACTTAAATTTTTTGAGCTATGGAATTGCTCTAGTGCTTCACTTATATCTTTTTGAGCATGGTGTGTTTTATTATTTTTGAAGAAATGCTCTCATGCTTCACTTAGATTTATTTGAGAGTTAGTAAAAAAATTTAAGAAATTCTCTCATGCTTCACTTATATTATTTTGAGAGAAGAAAAATTTTATGCTCATGTTCTTCACTTATATTTGTTCGAGCTATCAAAAGCAACATATGAAACTAGTCACAAAGTGATAGATATTCAAGAGGAATATAATAAAAACTTTCATGAAGATCATTGGACAAAATAATCTTGATTCTTTGTAATAGTTTTGCGATATGATGATAGTGATATGTGAGTCATGTTGGTGAGTAATTATGGTTTAGTAAGAATATTGATGTTAAGGTTTGTGATTCCCTATGCAAGCACGAAAGTCAATAGTTATGCAATGAAATTACATCCTACTTGTGGTGCATTATTTGGTGTTAGTTATGCTTAATGTTCGCTTATGAGATTTTTCATTTCTTGGTTGGATGCTTCTCAATCTTTTGCTAGCCTTCACTTGTACTAAGTATGATCACTACTTGTGCATCCAAAATCCTTAAACCCAGTTTTGCCATATGAGTCCACTATACCTACCTATTTGCGGTATTCTTTTGCAGTTCTAAGCAAATTTGTATGTGCCATCTCTAATCTTCAAAATAAATTTCCTTTTTGTGTGCTCGTACAGCTCATGAAACGGTAGGGGGTGGCGGATATTTTTCCATGCTAGATGTGTTATTCTCAAGATGAGTCTTTATTCACTTGTCATTGCACGAGAGTACGACAAAGGTATTAGGGATGCCCAATCCCGAAATGAAATATGAATTTACTTTATGTTGTCAAATAATAAATTCCTTGGAAAGTGTTGGTATGGACGGCACCCGTGGATTTGGTTAGCCGTGGAATGTGAAAGTATGGTGAAAAAAGGAATAAACTTTACTTTCTGTTTGGGAATCGCCTATTATACATCTAGCATGGAAAGTATTAGGAATTACTCGATCGTTTTTGCTGACAGGAAAGGCATGCCACCCAAAATGTTTTATCTCTTAATTTTTTTGTTTTGAGCTCTAGCACCTCTACAAATCCCTACTTCCCTCTGCGAAGGGCCTTTCTTTTTACTTTATGCAATTTTTATTTTTATTTGAGTCTCCATCTTCTCTTATAAAGCACCAACTAAGGGGCACTATGATCGTACTTGAGCATTGGGTGTAGCTAATATGCGAGTGTGTTTCATGAATGGATCAATGATTGAGCATAATGGGCTAGGGATAACTTGCTTTAGTGTTGATATTTTGAAAGACATGGTTGCTTGTTGATATGCTTGAGTATTGAAATCTTCATGTCAAAACTAAACTATCACTTTGAATCATATAAAAGTCCAAATGTCCATGCTACAAAAGAAAAGAATATGTGATGAACATGTTAGGCAGCATTCCACATCAAAAATTCTGTTTTTATCATTTACCTACTCGAGGACGAGTAGGAATTAAGCTTGGGGATGCTGATACGCCTCCAACGTATCTATAATTTTTGATTGTTCCATGCTGTTATATTATCATTCTTGGATGTTTTACAATCATTTTATAGCAACTTTATATCATTTTTGGGACTAACCTATTGACATAGTGCCTAGTGCGAGTTGCAGTTTTTTGCTTGTTTTTTACTTCACAGAAAATCAATACCAAATGGAGTCCAAACGCAGCGAAACTTTTTGGAGATTTTTTCTGGACCAGAAGACACAAGTTGGGCCAAGGAAGTACCAGAGGGGGGCTCCGAGGGTAGCACAACCCACCTGGGCGCGCCTGGGGGGCCAGGCGCGCCCTGGTGGGTTGTGCCCACCTCGGCCGCCTCCCGCGCCACCTCTTTGCTCTATAAATACCCCAAAAATCCAAAAACCCTAGGGGAGTCGACGAAACACAATTCTAGTCACCGCAAGTTCCAGAAACCATAGATCCAATCTAGACACTATCACGGAGGGGTTCATCATCCTCATTGGTGCCTCTCCGATGATGCGTGAGTAGTTCATTGTAGACCTATAGGTCCATAGTTAGTAGCTAGATGGCTTCCTCTTTCTCTCTTTTGATTCCCAATACAATGGTCTCTTGGTGATCTATTTGATGTAACTCTTTTTGCGGTGTGTTTGTTGGGATCTGATGAACTTTGAGTTTATGATCAGATCTATATTTTTATCCATGAAAGTTATTTGAGTTTCTTTGATCTCTTATATGCATGATTACTTATAGCCTCGTATTTCTTCTTCGAATCTTTGGTTTAGTTAGGCCGACTAGATCGATTTTTCTTGCCATGGGAAGAGGTGCTTTGTGATGGGTTCGATCTTACGGTGCTCCCAGTGACAGAAGGGGAAATGGCACGTATGTATCATTGCTTTTAAGGATAACAAGATGGGGTCTATTCCTACATGAATAGATCTTGTCTACATCATGTCATCGTTCTTATTGCATTACTCCGTTTCTCCATGAACTTAATACACTAGATGCATGTTGGATAGCGGTCGATGTGTGGAGTAATAGTAGTAGATGCAGGCAGGAGTCGGTCTACTAATCTTGGACGTGATGCCTATATAATGATCATTGCCTGGATATCGTCATAATTATTTGAAGTACTATCAATTGCCCAACAATAATTTGTTTACCCACCGTATGCTATTTTTCTCGAGAGAAGCCACTAGTGAAATCTACGGCCCCCGGGTCTATTCTTTATCATATTTACCTTTGATATCTATTTTTATTCGCTTTTATTTTCAGATCTATATTTCCAAAAACCCAAAATACCTTGCTGCACTTTATTTTATTCGCGTTTTATCGAGATCTATTTATCCAATCTATCACATTTAGTCTCCCGTCCACGTGACAATTTCTGGCACCGTTACCCGAAAGGGATTGACAACCCCTTTAACACGTCGGGTTGCAAGTATTTGTTCTTTGTGTGTAGGTACTATCGTGGAATTGTCACGGAAGATGCCCTAGCATGCGGACTTTGGTGTGGAGCCATCGTCACGTAGTTAGCTTGAAGGGCTTAAACGGGACAAAGGACACGGAGAGTTTTACCCAGGTTCGGCCCCTCTCAACGAGGTAAAGGCCTACTCCTGCTTTAGGTTGTATTGCTTGGGTTTCGATTACTAGGGAGCGAATACGCTTGACCTAGTTCTCGACTTATGGTTTCTTGCCTTAACCTACCGCCGGGTCACCCCTTTATATACACAGGTTGATGCCCAGCGGCTTACAGAGTCCCGACCGGCTCATACACAATGTGTCCGGCTCGGTGACCAAACTAAACTTTCCTTAACATACAAGTTAAACATATGGCGGTTTATGCCCGTGGGCCTCAAGTCGCCTCCGGGTCTTGGGCCTTCAGTAAGCTTTGCTTCATGAACCGCCATCTTCAACATCTTCTTGGGCCTTCTCATTATGAACCGCCAGTGGTATGACCCGGCCCCTCCTGGGCGGGTTATACCCAATAGTTATATGCCCAACATAAGGCCCCAGGTTGATGTGAACTTTGTTCATATCAATCTTCAATACTTGACTTTAGAAAAAATCCTTCATCGTCAGTCTTTATGAAATCTTATAACCCACTATGACGTCAGCTCACAGAATTTGTGCTAACCCGCCATAACGTCATCTCACATTAATATCGCACGAGGCCCAAATCTCAATATACCTTCACTTTTAATGAACCTCCGAAAATCGAGGCATCTGTGCTGTCACATAATCATTTTTCAGCCTCCTTGATTCCCGCGCATGCCATCTATCCACTGCCTTATAAATAGGGACAGGGGTCCTTTTCATTTTTCCCCTTGCCTCCTCGTCTTCATCCTCTTCCTTGCAACGCCACACGCGCCCGAGCTCCGCTGCCGTCGACCTCGCGAACTTCCTCAACTCCGGCCGCTGCATCGACCTGAACGCACCAGAGCACCTCCGCGCACCTCCGCTGTCCAACAGCTCCGGTAAGCTCTCCTCTTTTCCTCACCGCAGATCTCCATTAGGGTTTGCTCGAGTTCATCAGAGTTCATCTCCGTCCATCTCTGTTCCTCCCTAGATCATGTAATTTTTGATCTAAGTATAGTACCAATCTTGTGCGGTAGCAGTTTAGCACTCGTTTTTAATATCTGAACGCCTCCCCTCCATAGGAGATCTCATCTGAGCACGTGAACTGTCCTGCTGCCGCCACTTTAGGTTTAGAATTTTTCTTCATTATCTGAACTGCTGTAGATCCAAAATTATAACACCGATCTGTGAAAACCGTTTGTCCAACACTTGGCAATCCTTCACTCATAGATCTGAAAACTGATAGCTGTGTAGGCGGCTTAACTGATAAACCATAACCCGCCAGGTACCATTAGTCCCCTCTTAAGCCGCCAATAGATTGCTCTGCAGCTCAACACTATCCTCTGGCTTAACACACTGCATGTTTATAGTTTTTACCTTTGAACCAATGACCGGCTTAACAACATAATCTTAAACTGGCAATATTTTCTTTTCAAACCTTCATCATCAACAATGACTACGACCTTTACTTCACGCAACTGGGTCGCATCCCAGGTTACCGAGGAAGACTTGAACAATTTTGTTCAGACTGGCGTCTTAGCCAAAAAAGATGACATCCACTGGAGGGTCCCAGGCACTGAAAATCCTCCTGAGCCCAAGGAAGGCGAAATAATCGTTTTTACTGATCATATGATCCGGGGGTTTACCCCGCCCGGTTAAAAATTCTTCCGAGACGTGCTACACTTTTTCCAGTTCCATCCTCAAGATATTGGGCCCAATTCTATCTCCAACATCTGCAACTTCCAAGTTTTTTGCGAAGCTTATCTTCAACAAGAGCCCACTGTCGAACTGTTCGGGGAATTCTATTACTTGAACCAGCAGACCGAATTCACAGACGGACCCAGCTTGGAGCTAGGCGGAGTTTCAATTCAGGAGCGGAAAGAAGCCACCTTCCCATATGCCAAGCTGCCCAGTCATCCTAAATACTGGAACCAGACTTGGTTTTATTGCCAAGATACATCTCCAGAGGGTGAAAATCCCCTGCCGGGTTACCGTGAACACCGGCTTAGCAACACACATCCACTCCCAGAACGGGTCAGCACAAAGGAACGGGCCAAGTATGCGCCCATTTTTTCAAAGATTAGAGCCTTCATGGCTAACGGCTTAACCGGCATCGACCTTGTTCGGTGCTGGGTCGCCTGGAGAATTCTGCTGTTAAGCCGCCACCCCGGCTTAATGTGTGAGTACACTGGCGACTTAAAAGATCCGCAATGCCACTGCGAGATCCAATTGACTGATGAAGATATCAATGAATCGACCAAGGCTTTATTGAATGAAAGCTTACCAGCTTGCAGCAAAACCAGACTCAATCCTTTCTGCACTCTCAACAAGCCGCCTGCTGTAAGTTTTGTACATAATTTTTTAGTTGAATCATGTTTTCATAAAAACTGTCCTCTTATACTCATCTGACTTCCACAGGCCGATTCTCCTTTCTAGAAGAAGAAGCTGCAAGACAAACTGGCCAAGAAGATCCGGACAAAGACCAAGGCTAACAAAAAGCCTGCTAAGAAGAAGACCGACCCCTCCGAGTTACTTAACTTGGATGACGATGATGATGATGAGTCGGAGGTAGAACTTGATTCTCTTGGCTCATTTTTTGTACATCTCATGGACAACGATTATTATCAGGATGACGCGGAAGCCAGCCGTGCGGGTGATGAAGAGGTAACTGTTCTTTCCTCCGGCTCAGAACCTCTGCCAAAACAGAAATCTCGACAAGCAAGCCGGAAAGTAAGGTTTTCTCATGCTTTAGCTCTTTTGGATCCCAACTTTATTTTGAAGAAGCAGCAACATGAAGCTCGCCACACAACCCGGAACAGCGGAGGCAGGATCCTTTCCTCTGGCTTACCGAACACACCAGCCCCTCGCAAACATCGTCCAGAGGTCTCACCAATTTCCGACTTAGCTTATCCCAAGGCTGGTCTTTTTCGACAACCTCTTAATCCTTCTGACTCAAATTATCAGGGAACATCTCATTCCTCCTCTGGCGACTCAACGGGAACTCACATCCCAGTCTTCAAGACTGTGCCTGGGTAATGTTAAATCTCTGCTTTCAATCATATACTCAATTGCTGTGTTAACCTCGTCTTGTGCTGCATTTACAGAGCTATGGTAAAGCCCAGCAAGAAGTTGAAGGTGACAAAAACAATCGAAAATCCTTCTGAACCGGAGAAACAGTCAGTAGAAACTTCCCTCCATGCCACTGAGGCCACCGTTGATGAACCGCCACTGGAAGAACACAACATCCCCATAGATCATATGGATGTTGACCCAGCCACCACCAAGCCGCCAAGTCCCATCACGCCTACTGAAGAAAAGGCTGATGATGTTATCATTACTGGGCTTGGTTATACAGCGCCAGGCAATCCCACTGTCTTGTCAAAGCACAGTGCCAAGGAAGAAATATCTGTTGCTGACAAAGGCAAGTGGTCAGTGAATTTAGAGAGCTATGCTCACTATAGTGCTCAAGAGATCCACTCTGGGTACTTGAACCGTCTGCACACAAGTCGTGCCTTCGAGGCCGGCTTAGTAAATCTCATGAAGGAACATTTTGTGGTAAACGCTAGCCTTCTTCATATAAACATACTTTATCAGCCGCCAAGTTTACTGGACATGATAGAATTGAATGTACTGTAGACTTTAGATAGCCTTATAGATCAAATCAAGTAGCCCCCAAGGGCCGGCTTACAATTTCAAGATAAGCCGGGACTTCAAATAATAATGTTTCAACTTTGCACCTGTAGCCCCCAAGGGCCGGCTTAAACTGTTAAGATTAGCCGGGTCTCATTACCATAGTTGTCAATAAAATCCAAGTATATAGCCCCCATGAATCGGCTATAGCCACAATAGTGTAGCCGAGTCATCACGAAATTGTCTTTGAAAGAGCAATGTGCATTAGCCCCCAAGTGCCAAGTGAAATACTTGTATTGTGCTTGGGACTTTAAACAAAATGATTATAATAGCACCTGTCATTTGCATACTGCAGGCTGAACTCAATGCAAAAGAATCCCAAGTCGCCGATCTTCAAGAAAATATCAAGTCTCAACAATCTGAAACTTCCAAGGCTAAATCAGAACTGACAACCGCCTTGGAAGAAATGGAGAAGTTGAAAAAGGACTTCAAGGCTGACAGGACAAACTGGGAGTCTGACAAAGCAGCTCTGTTGAAAAGAGCGGAAGAAGCAGAGGCGGCCCTTAAGCCGGTGGCTGAAGAGCTTTCCGGTTTAAAACATCAAATTAACACCATGACCGCCACTGTCTTTGGTAAGTAACATTATTCCAATCTGTTTACCATACATGTAGTTGAATAATCATTCAGCCGGCTTATCAATTTGTTTGGTAATGCAGGCTCCAGAATCGCCCATGTTGGTGCAGACATGCGTATGAAGCTGAAAGCCGCCTATACTCTTATCAAGCAATTGTATACTGGCGTGCAACGAGTTATCTCTGCAGCTTCTCATAAAAAACAACCACCAACTCTTATCAAAGACACGCTATAAAAGCTGTCTGTATTGCCCCAAAGAGTGGAGGATCTGAAGCTATCAGCTGCTAGAGCCGGTGCCATCACTGCGCTAACCCGGGCCAAGGCGTGGCAAGCAGATCTTGACCCAGAAGACTTGGCCAATGGCTGCCCAAGTGTAAAGGAGGACGGGTCTCCCTTCAGTACTGAGGACTTTGCGGTGATAGCAAGAGAAATGCGCCCTCTAGCAAGCAAACTGGCTGAAGACATGGACCTATCTCATTACCAGGCAGCTTATAATGCTGATAACAAGAAGGTGAAGGCGCCGGTTCATGACTCCCAGGAGCTTATTCCGCCAATCCGTAAGCACACCTTTGCTCCTGATATTGACCCGTCAACACTTATTGATGACGAAGCTGTGTTCAAAGCTTTGACTGGGATCAATTGGGCCACCTCTGACTTCCAGTCAACGGGTGACGAAGAAGAAGATGAACCAGTGCAGGATGACCTGGAATCCTCTACTCGCCAAGGTCAAGACCATTAATCCAAGGGACAGCTTATTATCTGCCAGTTGGACTACCTTATGCCTCAAAACACTTACTCTTTTGGGTCGTACAGTGCCTTGTAATAGGCTAGTTTGAAAACAATGATCTGCCATGCCATCGTGCATGTTGATTTGCATAATACTTATGAGCCGTTTGATCTTATCTAACAATCCACCGTTTATGCTCATAATCATTGTCATCTTTGCTGATCATGTTTTCTTAAACCCTGCATACAAACAGAGAACAAGTGCCTTGCCGGTTTACCCCAAGGTGGGTCATAACGCCCCATATGAAAACCACTGGTGACTGCATCATCCGTAACCAGGCCCGGTTTATCAAAACTTCATATAATCATAACAAAGCAAATATCATACCTGTGATATTTATTCATACTGCCGGCTTACAACGCCGCATGTAGTAAGGGTAACAGCCCAAAGCCTCAGAGCGCAGCGCTCTGTGTAATTTTATTCATACTGCCGGCTTACAACGCCATAGACAGCAAAGGGTAACATCCCAAAAACTTAAGAGTATAGAACTCCAAGCATATAATCATCACACACTGGCGACTTATCATCCAAAGCCAGGCCGGGTTATCAAAGCACCGGATATTTTCAAATATGAATCATAAGATCAAGGCAACATGGCCCGAATCAACTTTCAACCATATATCAATATGGTATAAACAGAAATCACCAAAAAGATTCAAAGTCAATATAAACCAGAAAACCAAGGCATTCAAAGGCTGCCAAGCCTCAACATCAAGTGCTATTCAAGGGCTGCACAACCACTGACTTACTCCTTAATTCAAACCTGTAAGCCGGGCCTCACATGACCAATCGCCGTTTTAACTTTGACAAGTTCAGGGTTTTTATAAGATTGACTGTTAAGAGTACGGCGAGTCATTCCAGGATTACCTGGTCGGAGTGGCAAGCATACAAAGGCAGGATAACCCGGATTTTTGGTGAATACACCTGGCGTCCAAGCCAATTACAAGGGTCAACAAAGCTCTGTTCATTTAACAAGGAGCCCCCAAGGAATATTCCGATCCAGGCATACAAGCCAGGCCAATAAGGTAGTCATATCTATGCTCAATGAGCAGGAAGCCCCCCAAGTATTTTGCAATCAAGGCATACAAGCCGGATCAAAAGGGTAACCATAGTTATGCTCAATGAGCAGCAAGCCCCCCAGTGACCTTATGAAGTGACAATAAAGACTCAGATTCTCAGAAATGAAACGACAGAGGCCCTGAATCATCAGGGATGCCGGCTTTATTATACTAATCATAATATATACATTAGTAAAAGTATGTACATCACAAGAGCCGGTGGCTCAGGTGTAATAAGGCCGAAGATGAGCAATATTCCACGGCCGGTGGGTCTCCTCCTCCGACGTGCATGAGTCCTTGTGGTCTCGAACATCGATAAGGTAGTATGACCCGTTGTTCAGATTTTTACTGACCACAAAGGGCCCTTCCCAAGGTGGGGATAGCTTGTGCATATCAGTTTGATCCTGGATGAGCCGGAGCACCAAATCTTCTTCTTGAAAAGTCCTGGTTTTAACCCGGCGGCTGTAATAACGACGTAGATCTTGCTGGTAAATCGCTGAATGAGCCGCCGCAAGGTCACGCTCCTCATCCAAAAGGTTAATAGCATCCTGACGTGCTTTCTCATTATCAGCTTCAACATAAGCCGCCACGCAGGGCGAGTCATGACGTATGTCACTAGGGAGAACCGCTTCTGCTCCGTAAACCATGAAGAAAGGCGTGTAACCCGTAGATCTGTTGGGGGTGGTATTGATACTCCAAAGCACTGAGGGCAATTCTTCCACCCAACAACCCGGCGTCCTCTGCAAAGGGACCATAAGCCGGGGTTTGATACCTCTCAAGATTTCTTGATAGGCCCTTTCAGTTTGACCATTAGACTGGGGGTGAGCCACCGACGACACATCAAGCCGGATATGTTCTTGCTGACAGAATTCTTTCATTGCACCCTTAGACAGATTAGTACCATTTGAAGGAAATATGCCCTAGAGGCAATAATAAAGTTATTATTTATTTCCTTATTTCATGATAAATGTTTATTATTCATGCTAGAATTGTATTAACCGGAAACTTAGTACATGTGTGAATACATAGACAAACAGAGTGTCCCTAGTATGCCTCTACTTGACTAGCTCGTTAATCAAAGATGGTTAAGTTTCCTAGCCATGGACATGTGTTGTCATTTAATGAACGGGATCACATCATTAGAGAATGATGTGATGGACAAGACCCATCCGTTAGCTTAGCACTATGATCGTTTAGTTTGCTGCTATTGCTTTCTTCATGACTTATACAAGTTCCTATGACTATAAGATTATGCAACTCCCGAATACCGGAGGAACACCTTGTGTGCTATCAAACGTCACAACGTAACTGGGTGATTATAAAGATACTCTACAGGTGTCTTCGATGGTGTTTGTTGGGTTGGCATAGATCGAGATTAGGATTTGTCACTCCGTGTATCGGAGAGGTATCTCTAGGCCCTCTCGGTAATGCACATCACTATAAGCCTTGCAAGCAATGTGACTAATGAGTTAGTTACGGGATGATGCATTACGGAACGAGTAAAGAGACTTGCCAGTAACGAGATTGAACTAGGTATGATGATACCGACGATCGAATCTCGGGCAAGTAACATACCGATGACAAAAGGAATAACGTATGTTGTTATGCGGTTTGACCGATAAAGATCTTCGTAGAATATGTAGGAGCCAATATGAGCATCCAGGTTCCGCTATTGGTTATTGATCGGAGATGAGTCTCGGTCATGTCTACATAGTTCTCGAACCCGTAGGGTCCTCACGCTTAACGTTCAATGATGATCGGTATTATGAGTTTATGTGTTTTGATGTACCGAAGGTAGTTCGGAATCCCGGATGTGATCACGAACATGATGAGGAGTCTCGAAATGGTCAAGACATAAAGATTGATATATTGGACCATGTTATTCGGACACCGGAAGTGTTCCGGAAGGTTTCGGATAAAACCGGAGTGCCGGAGGGTTACCGGAACCCCCCCCCCGGGAAGTTATGGCCCCTTAGTGGGCTTTAGGGGAGAGAGAGGGCAGCAGCCAGGAGGTGGCGACCCCCCCAAGGGGAGTCCGAATTGGACTAGGGGAGGGGGGCGCAGCCCCTCTTTCCCTTTCCCTCTCCCTCTCCCTCCCTTTCCTTCTCCTCCTAGTTGGACTAGGAAAGGGGGAAACCTACTCCTACTAGGAGTAGGATTCCTCCCCCCTTGGCGCGCCCTATGAGGGCCGGCCGGCCTCCCCCTTGCTCCTTTATATACGGGGGCAGGGGGGCACCCTAGAACACACAAGTTGATTGTTTTTAGCCGTGTGCGGTGCCCCCCTCCACAGATTTCCACCTCGGTCATATTTTCGGAGAGCTTAGGCGAAGCCCTGCCGGAATCACTTCATCATCACCGTCACCACGCCGTCGTGCTGACAGAACTCTCCCTCGGCCTCAGCTGGATCAAGAGTTCGAGGGACGTCACCGAGCTGAGCGTGTGCAGATCGCGGAGGTGCCGTGCGTTCGGTACTTGATCGGTTGGATCGCGAAGACGTTCGACTACATCAACCACATTACTAAACGCTTCCGCTTTCGGTCTACGAGGGTACGTGGACACACTCTCCCGCTCGTTGCTATTCATCACCTAGATAGATCTTGCGTGTTTGTAGGATTTTTTTTTTAAATTGCACGTTCCCCAACAGTGGCATCAGAGCCAGGTCTATGCGTAGATGTTATATGCACGAGTAGAACACAAAGAGTTGTGGGCGATAATAGTCATACTGCTTACCAGCATGTCATACTTTGATTCGGCGGTATTGTTGGATGAAGCGGCTCAGACCGACATTATGCGTACGCTTACACGAGACTGGTTCTACCGACGTGCTTCGCACACAGGTGGCTGGTGGGTGTCAGTTTCGCCAACTTTAGTTGAATCGAGTGTGACTACGCCCGGTCCTTGTTGAAGGTTAAAATAGCACACTTGACAAAAAATCGTTGTGGTTTTGATGTTAAGAACGGTTCTTGCTCAGCCCATAGCAGCCACGTAAAACTTGCAACAACAAAGTAGAGGACGTCTAACTTGTTTTTGCAGGGCTTGCTGTGATGTGATATGGTCAAGACATGATGTGATATAATTTGTTGTATGAGATGATCATGTTTTGTAACAGAGTTATCGGCAACCGGCAGGAGCCATATGGTTGTCGCTTTATTGTATGCAATGCAATCGCCATGTAATTGCTTTACTTTATCACTAAGCGGTAGCGATAGTCGTAGAAGCAATAAGTTGGCGAGACGACAACAATGCTTCGATGGAGATCATGTTGGGGCGCCGGTGACGATGGAGATCAAGCTGGGGCGCCAGTGACGATGAAGATCATGACGGTGCTTCGATGATGGAGATCAAGAGCACAAGATGATGATGGCCATATCATATCACATATTGAATTGCATGTGATGTTAATCCTTTTATGCATCTTATTTTGCTTAGTACGGCGGTAGCATTATAAGATGATCTCTCACTAAATTTCAAGGTACAAGTGTTCTCCCTGAGTATGCACCGTTGCTACAGTTCGTCGTGCCGAGACACCACGTGATGATCGGGTGTGATAAGCTCTACGTTCACATACAACGGGTGCAAGCCAGTTTTGCACACGCAGAATACTCGGGTTAAACTTGACGAGCCTAGCATATGCAGATATGGCCTCGGAACACTGAGACCGAAAGGTCGAGCATGAATCATATAGTAGATATGATCAACATAGTGATGTTCACCATTGAAAGCTACTCCATCTCACGTGAAGATCGGACATGGTTTAGTTGATTTGGATCACGTGATCACTTAGATGATTAGAGGGATGTCTATCTAAGTGGGAGTTCTTAAGTAATATGATTAATTGAACTTTAATTTATCATGAACTTAGTACCTGATAGTATTTTGCATGCCTATGTTGTTGTAGATCAATGGCCCGTGCTACTGTTCCTTTGAATTTTAATGCGTTCCTAGAGAAAGCTAAGTTGAAAGATGATGGTAGCAACTACACAGACTGGGTCCGTAACTTGAGGATTATCCTCATTGCTGCACAGAAGAATTACGTCCTGGAAGCACCGCTAGGTGCTAGGCCTGCTGCAGACGCTACTGATGACGTTAAGAACGTCTGGCAGAGCAAAGCTGATGACTACTCGATAGTTCAGTGTGCCATGCTTTACGGCTTAGAACCGGGACTTCAACAACATTTTGAATGTCATGGAGCATATGAGATGTTCCAGGAGTTGAAGTTAATATTTCAAGCAAATGCCGGATTGAGAGATATGAAGTCTCCAATAAGTTCTATAGCTGCAAAATGGAGGAGAATAGTTCTGTCAGTGAGCATATACTAAAAATGTCTGGGTATCATAATCACTTGACTCAACTGGGAGTTAATCTTCCGGTTGATAGTGTCATTGACAGAGTTCTTCAATCACTGCCACCAAGCTACAAGAGCTTCGTGATGAATTATAATATGCAAGGGATGGATAAGACAATTCCCGAGCTCTTCGCAATGCTAAAGGTTGCGGAGGTAGAATTCAAAAAGGAGCATCAAGTGTTGATGGTCAACAAGACCACCAGTTTCAAGAAAAAGGGTAAAGGGAAGAAGGGGAACTTCAAGAAGAACGGCAAGCAAGTTGCTGCTCAAGTGAAGAAGCCCAAATCTGGACCTAAGCCTGAGACTGAGTGCTTCTACTGCAAAGGGACTGGTCACTGGAAGCGAAATTGCCCCAAGTATTTGGCGGATAAGAAGGATGGCAAGGTGAACAAAGGTATATGTGATATACATGTTATTGATGTGTACCTTACTAATGCTCGCAGTAGTACCTGGGTATTTGATACTAGTTCTGTTGCTAATATTTGCAACTCGAAATAGGGACTATGGATTAAGCGAAGATTGGCTAAGGACGAGGTGACGATGCGTGTGGGAAATGGTTCCAAAGTCAATGTGATCGCCGTCGGCACGCTACCTCTACATCTACCTTCGGGATTAGTTTTAGACCTGAATAATTGTTATTTGGTGCCAGCGTTAAGCATGAACATTATATCTGGATCTTGTTTGATGCGAGACGGTTATTCATTTAAATCTGAGAATAATGGTTGTTCTATTTATATGAGTAATATCTTTTATGGTCATGCACCCTTGAAGAGTGGTCTATTTTTGTTAAATCTCGATAGTAGTGATACACATATTCATAATATTGAAACCAAAAGATGCAGAGTTGATAATGATAGTGCAACTTATTTGTGGCACTGCCGTTTGGGTCATATTGGTGTAAAGCGCATGAAGAAACTCCATACTGATGGACTTTTAAAATCACTTGATTATGAATCACTTGGTACTTGCAAACCATGCCTCAAAGGCAAGATGACTAAAACTCCGTTCTCCGGAACAATGGAGCGAGCAACGGATTTATTGGAAATAATACATACTGATGTATGTGGTCCGATGAATATTGAAAGATGATTTGAGCAGATATGGGTATATCTACTTGATGAAACATAAGTCTGAAACATTTGAAAAGTTCAAAGAATTTCAGAGTGAAGTGGAAAATCATCGTAACAAGAAAATAATGTTTCTGCGATCCGATCATGGAGGAGAATATTTGAGTTACGAGTTTGGTCTTCATTTGAAACAATGCGGAATAGTTTCACAACTCACGCCACCCGGAACACCACAGCGCAATGGTGTATCCGAACATCGTATCCGCACTTTATTAGATATGGTGCGATCTATGATGTCTCTTACTGATTTACCGCTATCGTTTTGGGGTTATGCTTTAGAGACGGCTGCATTCACGTTAAATAGGGCACCATCTAAATCCGTTGAGACGACACCTTATGAACTGTGGTTTGGTAAGAAACCCAAGTTGTCGTTTCTTTAAGTTTGGGGCTGCGATGCTTATGTGAAAAAGCTTCAACCTGATAAGCTCGAACCCAAATCGGAGAAATGTGTCTTCATAGGATACCCAAAGGAGACTATCGGGTACACCGTCTATCACAGATCCGAAGGCAAGACATTCATTGCTAAGAATGGATCCTTTCTAGAGAAGGAGTTTCTCTCGAAAGAAGTGAGTGGGAGGAAAGTAGAACTTGATGAGGTAACTGTACCTGCTCCCTTATTGGAAAGTAGTTCATCACAGAAATTAGTTCCTGTGACTCCTACACCAATTAGTGAGGAAGCTAATGATGATGATCATGTAACTTCAGATCAAGTTACTACCGAACCTCGTAGGTCAACCAGAGTAAGATCCGCACCAGAGTGGTACGGTAATCCGGTTCTGGAGGTCATGTTACTTGACCATGACGAACCTACGAACTATGAGGAAGCGATGATGAGCCCAGATATCACGAAATGGCTTGAGGCCATGAAATCTGAGATAGGATCCATGTATGAGAACAAAGTATGGACTTTGACTGACTTGCCCGATGATTGGCGAGCCATTGAAAAAAAAATGGATCTTCAAGAGGAAGACAAACGCTGATAGTAGTGTTACTATCTACAAAGCTCGACTTGTCGCAAAAAGGTTTTCGACAAAGTTCAAGGTGTTGACTACGATGAGATTTTATCACTCGTAGCGATGCTTAAGTCTGTCCGAATAATGTTAGCAATTGCCACATTTTATGAAATCTGGCAAATGGACGTCAAAAACTACATTCCTTAATGGAATTTTTAAAAAAGAAGTTGTATATGATGCAACCAGAAGGTTTTTTCAATCCTAAAGGTGCTAACAAAATGTGCAAGCTCCAGCGATCCATCTATGGACTGGTGCAAGCATCTCGGAGTTGGAATATATGCTTTGATGAAGTGATCAAAGCATATGATTTTATACAGACTTACGATGAAGCCTGTTTTTACAAGAAAGTGAGTGGGAGCTCTGTAGCATTTCTGATATTATATCTGGATGACATATTGTTGATTGGAAATGATATGGAATTTCTGGATAGCATAAAAGGATACTTGAATAAGAATTTTTCAATAAAAAGGACCTCGGTGAAGCTGCTTAAGTATTGAGCATCAAGATCTATAGGGATAGGTCGAGACGCTTAATAGAACTTTCACAAAGCACATACCTTGACAAGATTTTGAAGAAGTTCAAAATGGATCAGTCAAAGAAGGAGTTCTTGCCTGTGTTACAAGGTGTAAAATTGAGTAAGACTCAAAACTCGACCACGGTAGAAGATAGAAAGAGAATGAAAGTCATTCCCTATGCCTCAGTCATAGGTTCTATAAAGTATGCCATGCTATGTACTAGACCAGTTGTGTGCCTTACTATGAGTTTAGCAAGGAGGTACGATAGTGATCCAGGAATGGATCACTGGATAGCGGTCAAAGTTGTCCTTAGTTACCTAAGAGGACTAAGGAAATATTTCTCGATTATGGAGGTGATAAAAGAGTTCGTCATAAAAGGTTACGTCGATGCAAGCTTTTACACCGATCCAGATGACTCAGAGTCTCAATCTGGATACATATTGAACCTGGGAGCAGTTAGCTAGAGTAGCTCCATGCAGAGCATTATAGACATAGAAATTTGCAAAATACATACGAATCTGCATGTGGCAGACCCGTTGACTAAACTTCTCTCACAAGCAAAACATGATCACACCTTAGTACTCTTTGGGTGTTAATCACATGGCGATGTGAACTAGATTACTGACTCTAGTAAACCCTTTGGGTGTTGGTCACATGGCGATGTGAACTATGGGTGTTAATCATATGGTGATGTGAACTATTCGTGTTAAATCACATGGCGATGTGAAAATAGATTATTGACTCTAGTGCAAGTGGGAGACTGAAGCAAATACGCCCTAGAGGCAATAATAAAGTTATTATTTATTTCCTTATTTCATGATAAATGTTTATTATTCATGCTAGAATTGTATTAACCGGAAATTAGTACATGTGTGAATACATAGACAAACAGAGTGTCCCTAGTATGCCTCTACTTGACTAGCTCGTTAATCAAAGATGGTTAAGTTTCCTAGCCATGGACATGTGTTGTCATTTGATGAACGGGATCACATCATTAGAGAATGATGTGATGGACAAGACCCATCTGTTAGCTTAGCACTATGATCGTTTAGTTTGCTGCTATTGCTTTCTTCATGACTTATACAAGTTCCTATGACTATGAGATTATGCAACTCCCGAATACCGGAGGAACACCTTGTGTGCTATCAAACATCACAACGTAACTGGGTGATTATAAAGATACTCTACACGTGTCTTCGATGGTGTTTGTTGGGTTGGCATAGATCGAGATTAGGATTTGTCACTCCGTGTATCGGAGAGGTATCTCTGGGCCCTCTCGGTAATGCACATCACTATAAGCCTTGCAAGCAATGTGACTAATGAGTTAGTTACGGGATGATGCATTATGGAACGAGTAAAGAGACTTGCCAGTAACGAGATTGAACTAGGTATGATGATACCGACGATCGAATCTCGGGCAAGTAACATACCGATGACAAAGGGAATAACATATGTTGTTATGCGGTTTGACCGATAAAGATCTTCGTAGAATATGTAGGAGCCAATATGAGCATCCAAGTTCCGCTATTGGTTATTGACCGGAGATGAGTCTCGGTCATGTCTACATAGTTCTCGAACCCGTAGGGTCCGCACGCTTAACGTTCGATGATGATCGGTCTTATGAGTTTATTTGTTTTGATGTACCGAAGGTAGTTCGGAATCCCAGGTGTGATCACGGACATGATGAGGAGTCTCGAAATGGTCGAGACATAAATATTGATATATTGGACCATGTTATTCGGACACTGGAAGTGTTCCGGAAGGTTTCGGATAAAACCGGAGTGCCGGAGGGTTACCGGAACCCCCCCGGGAAGTTATGGGCCCTTAGTGGGCTTTAGGGGAGAGAGAGGGCAACAGCCAGGAGGTGGCGCCCCCCCCAAGGGGAGTCCGAATTGGACTAGGGGAGGGGGGCGCAGCCCCTCTTTCCCTCTCCCTCTCCCTCCCTTTCCTTCTCCTCCTAGTTGGACTAGGAAAGGGGGAAACCTACTCCTACTAGGAGTAGGATTCCTCCCCAATTGGCGCGCCCTATGAGGGCTGGCCGGCCTCCCCCTTGCTCCTTTATATACGGGGGCAGGGGGGCACCCTAGAAAACACAAGTTGATTGTTTTTAGCCATGTGCGGTGCCCCCCTCCACAGATTTCCACCTTGGTCATATTTTCGGAGAGCTTAGGCGAAGCCCTACCGGAATCACTTCATCATCACCGTCACCACGCCGTCGTGCTGACGGAACTCTCCCTCGGCCTCAGCTGGATCAAGAGTTCGAGGGACGTCACCGAGCTGAACGTGTGCAAATCGCGGAGGTGCCGTGCATTCGGTACTTGATCGGTTGGATCGCAAAGACGTTTGACTACATCAACCGCGTTACTAAACGCTTCCGCTTTCGGTCTACGAGGGTACATGGACACACTCTCCTGCTCATTGCTATGCATCACCTAGATAGATCTTGCGTGTTCGTAGGATTTTTTTTTTGAAATTACTGCGTTCCCCAACACCATTATCAGTAGTGATACTATGAGGGTATCCAAAATGAAATATCACCTTTTCGATGAATTGAACCACCGTTGCCGCATCACATTTGCTGACCGGCTCAGCTTCAACCCACTTTGTAAACTTGTCAACAGCTACCAGGAGATGAGTCTTTTTGTCCTTGGACCTTTTAAAAGGCCCAACCATATCCAGCCCCCAGACTGCAAACGGCCAAGTAATTGGAATCATCCTCAATTCTTGAGCCGGCACATGAGCTCGTCTTGAAAATTTCTGACAGCCATCACATTTACTGACCGGATCTTCCGCATCAGTGTGAGCCATCAACTAATAAAACCCATGACGAAAAGCTTTAGCAACTAGAGATTTAGAGCTGGCATGATGGCCGCAATCTCCTTCATGAATCTCCCTTAAAATTTCACGGCCTTCCTCAGGAGAAATGCATCGTTGAAACACCCCTATAACACTACATCTGTGTAGCTCACCATTGACAATAGTCATTGACTTAGACCTCCGTGTTATTTGCCTGGCCAAGGTTTCATCCTCAGGTAACTCGCCCCGGGTCAAGTAAGCCTAATATGGAACAGTCCAATCAGGAATAACATGGAGAGCTGCCACCAACTGTGCCTTCGGGTCAGGAATTGCAAGATCCTCCTCCGTAGGCAATTTAACTGATGGATTATGCAAAATATCGAGGAAAACATTAGGGGGCACCGGCTTACGCTGAGACCCCAGCCAGCTTAAAGCATCAGCGGCCTCATTTTTCCTGCGATCGACATGCTCCACTTGATAACCCTTAAAATGACCAGCAATTGTATCAACTTCTCTGCGATAAGCCGCCATGAGTGGATCCTTGGAATCCCAAGTCCCTGCAACTTGCTGAGCCACTAAGTCTGAGTCGCCAAAACACCTCACCCGACTTAGATTCATCTCTTTAGCCATCCGAAGACCATGGAGCAAAGCTTCATATTCAGCTGCATTGTTAGTACAAGGGAACATCAACCTCAAAACATAACAAAATTTATCACCTCGTGGGGAAGTCAAAACAACTCCAGCCCCCGAGCCTTCCAATTGCCTGGATCCATCAAAATGAATAGTCCAATATGTGCTATCCGGCTTATCCTCAGGCATCTGCAATTCCGTCGAGTCATTGATGAAATCAACAAGTGCTTGAGACTTTATAGCCGTCCGAGGCGTATACTTCAAGCCATGGGGTCCAAGCTCAATGGCCCACTTAGCTACCCGACCTGTGTCTTCTCTGTTTTGAATAATATCCCCCAAGGGAGCAGAACTAACCACAGTGATGGGATGACCGAGGAAATATTGCTTCAACTTGCGGCTAGCCATGAACACGTCGTAAACCAATTTCTGCCAATGTGGGTATCTCTGCTTAGATTCAATGAGCACCTCACTGACATAATAAACCGGCCTTTGAACCGGATACTCCTTGCCTGACTCTTTCCTTTCAACCACAACTGCCACACTGATAGCTCTGTTGTTTGCAGCCACATATAAAAGCAAGGGCTCCTTCTCAATAGGAGCTGCATGAACCGGCGGTTCAGCCAGCTGTCTCTTAAGCGCTTCAAACGCCTCATTGGCAGCATCACTCCAGACAAAGTTATCTGTCTTCTTCATCATTTGATACAAAGGGATAGTCTTCTCTCCCAGGCGGCTTATAAACCGGCTCAAAGCCGCAATACGACCCGCCAACCGCTGGACGTCATTGATACATGCCGGCTTAGCCAAAGAAGTGATAGCCTTGATTTTCTCCGGGTTAGCTTCAATGCCTCTCTCAGAAACCAGGAAACCCAACAGTTTGCCTGCCGGCACGCCGAAGACACACTTGGCTGGGTTAAGCATCATTTTATAGACCCGGAGATTGTCAAAGGTCTCTTTCAAATCATCTATCAAAGTCTCTTTCTTCCTGGATTTCACAACAATATCATCCACATAGGCGTGAACATTGCGTCCAATCTGGTCATGGAGGCAATACTAAACACACCATTGGTAAGTCGCCTGGGCATTCTTGAGCCCAAAGGGCATAGACACATAGCAGAAGGCTCCAAAGGGACTGATGAAAGATGTCTTCTCCTGGTCCTTAACTGCCATCTTGATCTGATGATAACCAGAGTAAGCATCCAAAAAGCTCATACGCTCACAACCTGCCGTAGCATCAATAATCTGATCAATACGAGGGAGAGCAAAAGGATCAGCCGGACAGGCCTTATTAAGGTCTGTATAATACACACACATTCGCCAAGTGCCATTTTTCTTAAGCACCAGCACCGGGTTAGCTAACCACTCAGGGTGAAAAACCTCAATGATGAATCCAGCAGCCAAGAGCCGGGCCACTTCTTCACCAATTGCCTTGTGCCTCTCTTCATTGAAACGATGAAGAAACTGCTTGACCGGCTTAACCGGCAATTCTTCTCCAACATCAGGACTGGTAAACCGGCATTGATGCTGTCCGATGAGTGTATAACAGCCGAGATCCGGCGCACCCAATTGGTTGTTGACTCACCTTCACCTTGGACGCAAGAGTCCAAATCCAGAATCGACATAGGCTGCTTGCACGTGTCTTTAAATTTTTGGATAAAACGTGCTTTCAACTCTGCCTATGACCTGCTGGAGTTAGCGGGCAACCCTTTTAACCAAGTATGAGCCAGCCCATCCAAAATCATGGTGAAATACTTAGCTCATGCAGCATCACTAACATCCAACATCTCCATAGCCATCTCATAGCTTTCAATCCAAGCCTTCGGGGGTTGATCCGCCGTGTAGTTAGGCACCTTACGGGGGCGCTTGAAATCCTTAGGCAAGCTCTCGTTGCATAGAGCCGACACTAAACATGGCACGCCCAAGGTTCTAGAAGTCACCCCTGTCTCCACAGACGCTGACGGATAAACCGGAGGTTGCTGTTGAGCCGCCAGCTCAGCCTCACGCCGCGCCCTGCCCTGGTCCACTAAAGCCTGAGCATCATTACCAGCACGCGGCGGGTCAGGCCTACGCGGCTGATTGCGGTGCCGCTCACTGATCGATACAGGCGGTTCATCAATGTGTCTCCTATAACTCCAGCTTGGACGCGGGGTCGAGTGAATCCGTTCACGACTGTATGAATAAGCCGCCTGTTGAGCCACAGTCGTCTGAAGAAGTTCTCCGGCTCGCCGTATTTCCATCGCCGCTGGCGACTCATCCTGAACTGGGAGAGCCGCCAATCGAGTAGCCACAACTATCATGTTATCCAGAGGATTAAAATAATGACTCGGGGGCGTTGGAACATGCTGAGGAGGGGTCAAATTCAAATGTGGGGGGTCTGCAGCACGTGGCTGAACCGGTGCTCCAGCCGCCGGCGCCTCAACGGCCCAATCCACCACAGGCGGGTTACTGGTTCCTGCCCCAGGCGTGTTGAAAAGGTTTCTCGCATCGTAAACCGGGGGTAAACGACTCACATGCCTTCTATTAAAGACAACGTTTGATGCGTCCCGGTCCAAGCTCAAGCGAAAATTTTCTGCTTGAAGCCGTTCTGCCTCCCTCTCCAAGGCGGCTCGCTCCGTCGCCATCCAGGTGTTCTCAGCGTTTAGATCCTCCTTTGCTTGAGCTATCTCATCACGTAACTTTGCAACGTCCACATTATGTTGCATTTGGTTCGCCGGGGTCACCTCCGCCGTCAACAACGTTGCCAGAGCCTCCAACAGTTCAGATAAGACTTGAGCCGGCGGGCGCACAGGGCCTCCTGCCCCAGCTGCCATTGCCGTCGCTGAACCGGAGATCATTGCCGCTGCAGTTGAAGAATTCTGCCCTGGCTGTGTATCGGCCATGAAGATTGTAACCTGGTTTGGCGGCTCATAGGGGTCCGGAATACTGTCGCCATCGGAACAGCCCCCAAGCCCACCATCCTGAACTTGATACATGGAGTTGGTCTCACCGGTTGAGGACTCATCGCCTGAATAGACGGCCGTCTCACCACCAGACTCAGATCCTCCTTTCAGATCTACTCCTTGTGTAAAGCCAACAAAGACATGCTTCGGGGCGGCTTGAACCTTGGCGGGTCGCACGCGCTGAGCCGTCTCGACGATGTCGGCGCAGGTGTCCGACTCAGCTTCTGACTCACCAATCTTGCCGATGAAGACATGAATTCCGCCGAAGGGGACCCGGTACCCGTACTTGATTGAGCCGGCCTCGGGGCCCCAGCCCTTGTCGTCGATGTAGAGCTTGCTGCGATGACTTTTAGTCATCCGGCCCACAGCGTATCCCTTGAGCCTTGCGAAGCTGCCCTTCAAGAACTCGAAACCACCGTGCGCTAGCCCCATGGTGGGTGCCAACTGTCATGGAATTGTCACGGCAGATTCCCTAGCATGTGGACTTAGGTGTGGAGCCCTCGTCACGTAGTTAGCTTGAAGGGGTTAAACGGGACAAAGGACACGGAGAGTTTTACCCAGGTTCGGCCCCTCTCAACGAGGTAAAGGCCTACTCCTGCTTTAGGTTGTATTGCTTGGGTTTCGATTACTAGGGAGCGAATACGCTTGACCTAGTTCTCGACTTATGGTTTCTTGCCTTAACCTGCCGCCGGGTCACCCCTTTATATACACAGGTTGATGCCCGGTGGCTTACAGAGTCCCGGCCGGCTCATACACAATGTGTCCGGCTCGGTGACCAAACTAAACTTTCCTTAACATACAAGTTAAACATATGGTGGTTTATGCCCGTGGGCCTCAAGTCGCCTCCGGGTCTTGGACCTTCAGTAAGCTTTGCTTCATGAACCGCCATCTTCAACATCTTCTTGGGCCTTCTTATTATGAACCGCCAGTGGTATGACCCGGCCCCTCCTGGGCGGGTTATACCCAATAGTTATATCCCAACAGGTACCGTTTACATAGTGTTGCTTGGTTCTTCTACTGGTTCGATAACCTTGGTTTCATCACTGAGGGAAATACCTACCATAGATGTGCTGCATCATCCCTTCCTCTTTGGGGAAATACCGACATAATTCAAGCCGCATCATGGCAATAAATAATCATGCATATAAGAGATCAAAGAAGACTCAAATAATATTCATGGATATAGATCTGGTCATAAACTCAAAGTTCATCGGATCCCAACAAACACACCGCAAAAAGAATTACATCAAATAGATCTCCATTAGACCATTGTATTGAGAATCAAAAAGAGAGAAGAAGCCATCTAGCTACTACCTATGGACCTTTAGGTCTATGATGGACTACTCACGCATCATCAGAGAGGCACCAATGAGGATGGTGAACCCCTCCATGATGGTGTTAGATTGGATCTCGTGGTTCTGGAACTTGCGGCGGCTGGAATTGTGTTTCGTCTGCTCCCCTAGGGTTTCTGGAATATTTGCGAATTTATATGGCGAAGAGGCGGTGCAGGAGACCCCCGTGGGCCCCACAACCCACCAGGGCGCGCTTGGGCCTCCTGGCGCACCCTGGTGTCTTTTGGTCCCCACGGGACTCCTTCCAAGTGCTTTCTTGACCCCCAAGGTGTCTTTTGGTCCAAAAAAAATCTCCAAAAAGTTTTGCTGCATTTGGACTCCGTTTGGTACTGATATTCTGCGAAGTAAAAACAAGCAAAAAACAGCAACTGTCACTGGGCATTATGTCAATAGGTTAGTCCCAAAAAATGATATAAAGTTGCTATAAAATGATTGTAAAACATCCAAAAATGATAATATAACAACATGGAATAATAAAAAATTATATATACATTGGAGATGTATCAGCATCCCAAAGCTTAATTCCTGCTCGTCCTCGAGTAGGCAAATGATGAAAACAGAGTTTTTGATGTGGAATGTTGCCTAACATGTTCATCACATATTCTTTTCTTTCGTAGCATGGACATTTGGACTTTTAGATGGTTCAAAGCAATAGTCTAGTTTTGACATGATAACTTCAATACTCAAGCATATCAATAAGCAACCATGTCTTTCAGAATATCAACACTAAAGAAAGTTATCCCTAGCCTATCATGCTCAATCATTGATCCATTCATGAAACACACTCGAATATTAGCTACATCCAATGCTCAAGTACGATCATAGTGCTCCCTAGTTGGTGCTTTATAAGAGAAGATGGAGACTCAAATAAAAATAAAAATTGCATAAAGTAAATAGATAGGCCCTTCGCAGAGGGAAGTAGAGATTTGTAGAGGTGCCAGAGCTCAAAGCTTAAATTGAGAGATAAAAAAATTGAGAGGCATGCTTTTCCCGTCAACGAAAACGACCGAGTAATTCCCAACACTTTCCATGCTAGATATATAAGAAGCGGTTCCCAAACATAAAATAAAGTTTATTCCTTTTTCCACCGTACTTTCACACTCCACGGCTAGCCGTATCCACGGGTGCCGTCCATACCAACACTTTCCAAGGAATTTATTATTTGACAACATAAAGTAAATTTCTTTTTCATTTCGGGACTGGGCATCCCTATTACCACCATACTCTCGTGCATTGACAAGTGAATAAACACTCATCTTGAGAATAACACATCTAGCATGGAAAATATTGGCCACCCCCTGCCGCTTCATGAGCGGTACGGGTACACAAAAAGGAAATTCATTTTGAAAATTAGAGATGGCACATACAAATTTACTTAGAGTGACACGGAAATACCGCATATAGGTAGGTATGGTGAACTCTTATGGCAAAACTGGGTTTAAGATTTTGGATGCACAAGTAGTATTTCTACTTAGTACAAGTGGAGGCTAGCAAAAAGATAGAGAAGCAACCAACCAAGAAACAAAAATTCTCATAAACGAGCATTAAGCATAACTAACACGGAATAATGCACCACAAGTAGGATGTAATTTCATTGCACAACTATTGACTTTCGTGCTTGCATAGGGAATCACAAACCTTAACACCAATATTCTTACTAAAGCATAATCACTCACCAACATGACTCATATATTATTGTCATCATATCTCAAAACTATTACAAAGAATCAAATTTATTTTGTCCAATGATATTCATGAAAGTTTTTATTATATCCCTCTTGAATATCTATCACTTTGGGACTAATTTCATATGTTGCAATTGCTTTTGATAAGCTCAAAAAAATTTAAGCGAAGAACATGAGCATAAAGATTTTCATCTCTCAAAACAATATAAGTGAAGGATGAGAGAATTTCTTCAAAAATTTACGAACTCTCAAATAAATCTAAGTGAAGTAAGAGAGTATTTCTTCGAAAATATTAAAGCACACCGTGCTCAAAAAGATATAAGTGAAGCACTAGAGCAATTCCATAGCTCAAAAAAAATTAAGTGAAGTACATAGAGCAATTCTAACAAATCATAGCATAACTTTGGCTCTCTCAAATAGGTGTGTCCAGCAAGGATACTTGTGACAAAATAAAAAGAAAAACAAGCAAAGACTCAAATAATACAAGGCGCTCCAAGCAAAACTCATGATATGTGACGAATAAAAATATAGCTCCAAGTAAAATTACCGATGGCCGTTAGAAAAAAGAGGGGATGCCTTCCGGGGCATCCCCAAGCTTACTTGCTTGGTTCTTATTTAAATTTAACTTGGGCTTCCATGGGCATCCCCAAGCTTAGGATCTTTTCACTCCTTATTCCTTCATCCATCGTGATCCCACCCAAAACTTGAAAACTTCAATCTCACAAAACTTAACAAAACCTTCGTGAGATCCGTTAGTATAAGAAAACCAATCTTTACTTTAAGTACTATTGCAAACCCATTCAAATTTTGTTATTGCATTATAACTACTGTATTCTAACTTTACCATGGCTTATACCCCCTGATACAAACCATAGATTCATCAAAATAAGCACACAATGCAACGAAAATAGAATCTGTCAAAAAACAGAACAGTCTGTAAAGACGCGAATTATTCTCATACTTTTGTAACTCAATTTTTTTTTGAAAAAGTAGGAAAACGTAAGCAATTTGCATATCAATCTTGTGTAAAAAATTCAGAAGCTTTCGTCACTTTTGTGAATTTTAACAATTCTATTACAGGACGCAAAAGTTTCTGTTTTTCAACAAGATCAAATCAACTATCACCAAACATAATCCCAAAGGCTTTATTTGGCACAAACACTAATCAAAACATAAAAACACAATCAAAATAGTAGCATAATTGTGTGAACACTGAAGAACAGAAAGAAACAGGAAAAAAATAAATTTTATTCATTGGGTTGCCTCCAAACAAGCGCTATCGTTTTATGCCCCTAGCTAGGCATAATGCATAGATTCAAGTATTGTCATCTTTAGTTTTGGATCCATAGGATGCCCTCATGATTGATTCATATGGTGGCTTAATTCTTGTTCTAGGTAAGTGTTCCATACCCTTTCTTAGTGGAAACTGAAATTTAATATTCCCTTCTTTCATATCAATCACGGCACCTATAGTGCGTAAAAACGGTCTACCAAGTATAATTGGACAAGACGGATTGCAATCAATATGAAGAACAATAAAATCTATGGGCACATAGTTCCTATTTGCAAGAATAAGAACATCATTAATTCTTCCCAAAGGCTTTTTGATAGTAGAATCCGCCAAGTGCAAATTAAGAGAACATTCTTCAATATCGGTAAGACCAAGCACATCACATAAAGATTTCGGAATTATGGAAACACTAGCACCCAAATCACATAAATCAAAACACTCATAATTTTGAATCTTGACTTTAATAGTGGGTTCCCATTCATCATGTAATTTTCTAGGAATTGAGATCTCTAACTCCAACTTTTCTTCTAAAGCTTTCATCATGGCATCCACAATATGTTTAGTAAAAGCTTTATTTTGTTCATAGGCATGGGGTGAATTTATCATGGATTGCAACAAAGAAATACATTCAATCAAAGAGCAATTATCATAATTAAAGTCTTTGTAATCCAAAAGAGTGGGCACATCACCAGTTAAAGTTTTGAACTCTCCAAACCCACTTTTATCAATTTTTTCATCAAGATTTTCACCCTCCGAATTATTGGGACGCCCTCTAGCTAAAGTTGACTCTTCTTCAGTCCCTTTATCATCAATTTTAATTTTGCTAAACAAAGAATCAATAGAAGAAACACCAATCACTTTAAGATCTTCATCATTTTTATGAAAGCAATCACTAGAAAATGCTCTTTCTAAAAATTCTCTTTTAGCTCTAAGCATAGTGGTTCTTTTCTTACTTTCATCTATAGAAACCAATGTTGGGGATATCGCTTATCAGGAACTTATCGGTCGACCCAAGATAAGGGGTAAATCGGCCAGTTTATCGGCAGCCGATTCATTGCCATATCGGCCGATTTATCGGTCAATTTATCTTATCGGTCAGATAGCGATAAGCGATAAATCGGCCGATTTATCGGCATATCGGAAGATATCTTGAACAGTGATAGAAACATATAAAGCTATAATTGATTCATTGATATTAACCTTAGGTGGAAAAACATTTAATCTTGAGATTTTCTACATCATGTGAAATTCTATCAATGCTTCTAGACATATCATCAACCTTACCCAACTTTTCTTCTATTGTAGTGTTGAAAACCTTTTGAGCATTCATAAATTCTTTAATATTATTCTCAAGATCAGAGGGGTTCCTATTATTATTGTAAGAAGAATTACCATAGGAATTACCATAATTATTAGAGGAATTTCCAGGAAAAGGCCTAGGATTAAAATTACCTCTATAAGCATTGTTATTAAAAATGTTTCGCGAGACAAAATTCACATCTACGGGATCACTATTTTGCTCAATCAAAGTAGACAAAGGCACATCATTAAGATCAATAGGAGCACTTTTACTAGGAACCAATTTCATAAGAGCATCAACTTTTTCACTCAAAGTACTAACTTCTTCAACTGAATTAACTTTTTTACTAGTAGGTGCTCTTTTGGTATGCCATTGTCATTAATTTGCCATAATATTATCAAGCAATTTAGTAGCTTCCACCAAAGTAATCTCCATAAAAGTACCACCCGCGGCGGAATCTAAAAGATTTCTAGAAACAAAATTCAATCCTGCATATTTTTTTTGTATAATCATCCAAAGATTTAAACCATGAGTAGGACAATTTCTTAGCATCAATTTCATTCCTTCCCAAGATTGTGCAACATGTTCATGCTCAAGTTGCTTAAAATTCATGATCTGAGTTCTAAGGGAAATAATTTTTGCGGGCGGAAAATACTTAGTAATAAAAGCATCTTTGCACTTATCCCAAGAATCAATACTATTGCGAGGCAAAGAAGAAAACCAAATTTTTGCATGATCCCTCAAAGAGAACGGAAATAATTTCAACTTCACAATATCATTGTCCACATCTTTTTTATTTTGCATATCACACAATTCTACGAATGTGTTTAGATGGGACACGGCATCCTCATTAGGAGTACTGGAAAATTGATCTTTAATAACAAGATTCAGCAAAGCGGCATTAATATCGCAAGACTCTGCACTAGTGGCGGGAGGAGCAATCAGAGTGCTAATAAAATCATTATTATTGGTATTGGAAAAGTCACACAACTTGGTGTTTTCTTGAGACATCGTGACTACACGCAAACAAGATTGCAAACAAAAGATAGATCTGACGAGAAAAAGGCGAACGAAAAAGAAGGCGAAAAAAAGGCAAATTTTTGTGAAGTGGGGGAGAAGAAAATGAGAGGTAAATGGAAAATAATGTAAATTGCAAGAAGATGAGATTTGTGATTAGGAACCTGATAGATGTTGATGATGTCTCCCCGACGACGGCGCCAGAAATTCCTTTTGATGCGGCTTGAAACTGCGTCGGTATTTCCCCAAAGAGGAAGGGATGATGCAATACAACTACGGTAGGTATTTCCCTCAGTTATGAAACCAAGGTATCAATCCAGTAGGAGAACCAAGCAACACTATGTAAATGGTACCTGCACACAAAGAACAAATCCTCGCAACCCAACACGTAAGAGGGGTTGTCAATCCCTCCTCGGTAAAAAGATAGATCGGTTTATATGTTTTTGGATAAATAGATCTGGATAAAACGCGAAATAAAAGATGCAAATAAAAAGTGCAGCAGAGTATTTTTGGGTTTTTTAGAATAATAGATCTAAAAACAAATGCGAATAAAAATACATTTGAAAGCAATATGATAAAAGATAGACCCGAGGGTCGTAGATTTCACTAGTGGCTTCTCTCGAGAAAATAGCATACGATGGGTAAACAAATTACTGTTGGGCAATTGATAGAAGATCGAATAATTATGATGATATCCAAGGCAATGATCAATATATAGGCATCACATCCAAGATTAGTAGACTGACTCCTGCCAGCATCTACTACTATTACTCCACACATCGACCGCTATCCAGCATGCTTCTAGTGTATTAAGTTCATGGAGAAACGGAGTAATGCAATAAGAACGATGACATGTATAGGCATCACGTCCAAGATTAGTAGACTGACTCCTGCCAGCATCTACTACTATTACTCCACACATCGACCGCTATCCAGCATGCTTCTAGTGTATTAAGTTCATGGAGAAACGGAGTAATGCAATAAGAACGATGACATGATGTAGACAAGATCTATTCATGTAGGAATAGACCCCGTCTTGTTATCCTTAATAGCAACAAACATGCGTGCCTCGCTGCCCCTTCTGTCACTGGGAGAGGACACCGCAAGATCAAACCCATCACAACGTACCTCTTCCCATGGCAAGAAAAATCGATCTAGTTGGCCTAACTAAACCAAAGATTCAAAGAAGAAATATGAGGCTATAAATAATCATGCATATAAGAGATCAAAGAAGACTCAAATAATATTCATGGATATAGATCTGATCATAAACTCAAAGTTCATCGGATCCCAACAAACACACCGCAAAAAGAGTTACATCAAATAGATCTCCAAGAGACCATTGTATTAAGAATCAAAAAGAGAGAAGAAGCCATCTAGCTACTGCCTACGGACCCTTAGCTCTATGGTGGACTACTCACGCATCATCGGAGAGGCACCAATGAGGATGGTGAACCCCTCCGTGTTGGTGTTAGATTGGATCTCGTGGTTCTAGAACTTGCGGCAGCTGGAATTGTGTTTCGTCTACTCCCCTAGGGTTTGTGGAATATTTGGGAATTTATAGGGCAAAGAGGTAGTGCAGGGGACCCCCATGGGCCCCACAACCCACCAGGGTGCGCCTGGGCCTCCTGGCGCGCTCTGGTGTCTTGTGGTTCCCACGGGACTCCTTCCAGGTGCTTTCTTGGCCCCCAAGGTGTCTTCTGTTCCAAAAAAAATCTCCAAAAAGTTTCACTGCGTTTGGACTCCATTTGGTACTGATATTCTGTGAAGTAAAAAACAAGCAAAAAACAACAACTGGCACTAGGCACTATGTCAATAGGTTAGTCCCAAAAAATGATATAAAGTTGCTATAAAATGATTGTAAAACATCCAAAAATAATAATATAACAGCATGGAACAATAAAAAATTATAGATATGCTGGAGACGTATCAATGGGTTGCTAGAGTTACAGAAGCTTAAACCCTAGTTTATGCGCTACTTCGTAAGGGACCGATTTGGATCCAAATGTTTAATGCTATGGTTAGATTTTATCTTAATACTTTTCTCGTAGTTGCGGATGCTTGCGAGGGGGTTAATCATAAGTGAGAGGCTTGTTCAAGTAAGAACAGCACCCAAGCACCGGTCCACCCAAATATCAAATTATCAAAGTAGCGAACGCGAATCAAACCAACATGATGAAAGTGACTAGATGAAATTCCCGTGTGCCCTCAAGAACACTTTGCTTATTATAAGAGACCGTTTTGGCCTGTCCTTTGCCACAAAAGGATTGGGCTACCTTGATGCACTTTATTTTAACATTACCATTACTTGTACGTTACAAATTATCTTGCTACCAAACTACCTGTTACCGACTATTTCAGTGCTTGCAGAAAATACCTTGCTAAAAACCACTTGTTTATTTCCTTCTGCTCCTCGCTGGGTTCGACACTCTTACTTATCGAAAGGACTACGATTGATCCCCTATACTTATGGGTCATCAAGACTCTTTTCTGGCGCCGTTGCCGGGGAGTGGAGCGCTCTTGGTAAGTGGAAATTGGTAAGGAAAATTTATTACTACGTGTTGAAATTTATTGTCACTTGTCACTATGGAAAACCATCCTTTGAGGGGTTTCTTCGGGGTATCTTCACCTCGACTGGAAGCACAATTAGTTGCCCCTCAACCTACTGCACCTACTAAAAATATTGGTTATGAAATTCCTTCCGGTATGATAGAACAACTGCTAGCTAATCCTTATACAGTAGATGGAACAGAACATCCTGATATGCACTTTCTATATGTGGATGAAATTTGTGGATTATTTAAGCTAGCAGGTTAACCTGGAGATGAAGCTAAGAAGAAGGTTTACCCTTTATCTTTGAAGTGAAAAGCATTGACATGGTATAGGCTACGCGATGATATTGGATCTTGGAACTGGAATGGATTGAAATTGGAATTTCACCAAAAAAATTATCCTATGCATCTAGTTCATCGTGATCAGAATTATATATATAATTTTTGGCCTCGTGAAGGAGAAAGTACCGCTCTAGCTTGGGGAGTCTTAAGTCAATGTTATATTCATGCCCAAAACATGAGCTCTCGAGAAAAATTATTATTCAGAACTTTTATGCTCGGCTTTCTCGTGACGATCAATCCATGCTCGATACTTCTTGTACTGGTTCTTTTATGAAGAAGCCTATTGAATTCAGGTGGGATCTTTTAGAAAGAACTAAATGCAACTCTAAAGATTGGGAACTCGATGAAGGTAAAGAGTCAGGTATTAAGCTTGAGTTTGATTGTGTTAACTCTTTTATGATACCGATGCCTTTCACAAGTTTAGCACTAAATATGGACTTGACTCTGAGATAGTAGCCTCTTTTTGTGAATCATTTGCTACTCATGTTGATCTCCCTAAGGAGAAGTGGTTCAAATATCATCCCCCTATTAAAGAAGAAATTAAAGAACCGGTTAAAGCTAAAGATGAAACTATCATTTATAATGTTGATCCAGTTGTGCCTACTACTTATATTGAAAAACCACCTTTCCCTGTTAGGATAAAGGAATATGCTAAGGTATCAACTGTGGTTCGCAAGAGTAATATTAAAGCACCTAAACCCTCTGAGCAAATCAAAGTAGAACCTAGTGTTGCTATGGTTAAAGATCTCCTGGTAGAAAATATTGATGGGCATGTTATTTATTTCTGTGATGAAGCTGCTAGACTTACCAAACCCGAAGAAAAAGATAAACATAGACATGTTGTTGGCATGCCTGTTGTCTCAGTTAAAATAGGAGATCACTGTTATCATGGTTTATGTGACTTAGGTGCTAGCGTGAGTGCTATTCCTTTTACCTTATACCAAGAAATTATGAATGATATAGCACCTACTGAAATAGAAGACATAGATGTTACTATCAAACTTGCTAGTAGAGACACCATCACACCACTTGGGATTGTTAGAGATGTTGAAGTCTTATGTGGGAAAATAAAATACCCTACTGATTTTCTAGTTCTTGGTTCCCCACAAGATGACTTTTGTCCCATTATCTTTGGTAGACCTTTCTTGAACACTGTCAATGCCACTCTAGATTGCCATAAACAAACTGTCAGTGTTAGATTTGGTGATGAATCTCATGAGTTTAATTTCTCCAAGTTTAGTAGACAACCTCATAAGAAAGAATTGCCTAGTAAGGATGAAATAATCGGTCTTGCTTCTATTGCTATGCCTCCTACTGATCCTTTAGAACAATATTTGCTAGACCATGAAAATGATATGCACTTGCGTGAAAAGAAATGAAATACATAAAATATTCTTCGAACAACAACCTCTGCTTAAACACAATTTTCCTATTAAAACTCTGGGAGGTCCTCCTCCACCTAAAGGTGATACTATGTTTGAATTAAAACAATTACCTGACACTTTGAAATATGCTTATCTTGATGAGAAAAAGATATATCATGTTATTATTAGTGCTAACCTTTCAGAGCATGAAGAAGAAAGATTATTAAAAATTCTGAAGAAGCACCATGCTGCTATTGGATATACTCTTAATGATCTTAAGGGCATTAATCCCACTCTATGTCAGCACATGATTAATATGGAGCCTGATGCTAAACCCGTTGTTGATCACCAATGACGTTTGAATCCTAAGATGAAAGAAGTAGTAAGAACTGAAATACTAAAGCTTCTGGAAGCAGGTATAATCTATCCCATAGCTGATAGTAGATGGGTAAGTCCCGTTCATTGTGTCCCTAAGAAAGGATGTATTACTGTTGTTCATAAAGATAAAAATGAACTTAATCCACAAAGAATTGTTACCGGCTATAGAATGGTAATTGATATTAGAAAATTAAATAAAGCTACTAGAAAAGATCATTACCCTCTGCCTTTTATTGATCAAATGCTAGAAAGATTATCTAAGCATACACACTTTTGTTTTCTTGATGTATATTCTGTTTTTTCTCAAATACCTGTTTCACAATCTGATCAAGAGAAAACCACTTTTACTTGTCCTTTTGGACCCTATGCTTATAGACATATGCCTTTTGGTTTGTGCAATGCACCTGCTACCTTTCAAAGATGTATGATTGCTATATTCTCTGATTTTTGTGAAAAGATTGTTGAGGTTTTCATGGATGATTTGTCCATTTACGGAACTTCTTCTGATGATTGCTTAAGCAACCTTGATCGAGTTTTGCAGAGATGTGAGCAACTAATCTTGTCTTGAATTGGGAGAAGTGCCACTTTATGGTTAATGAAGGTATTGTCTTGGGGCATAAAATTTCTGAACGAGGTATTGAGAGGGATAAAGCTAAAGTTGATGCAATTGAGAAAATGTCGTGTCCTAAAGATATTAAAGCTATTCATAGTTTCCTTGGTCATGCTGGTTTCTATAGGAGGCTTATTAAAGATTTCTCTAAAATTTCTAGGCCTCTTACAAATCTTTCACAAAAGGATATTCCATTTGTTTTTTATGATGATTGTGTAGAAGCCTTCGAAACACTTAAGAAAGCCTTAACTTCTGCACCTATAGTTTAACCACCTGATTGGAACTTGCCTTTTGAAATTATGTGTGATGCTAGTGATTATGTTGTTGGTGCTATTATAGGACAAAAGAATTGATAAGAAATTAAATGTTATCCATTATGCTAGCAAAACTCTAGACAGTGCCCAAAGAAACTATGCTACTACTGAAAAAGAATTTTTAGCAGTTGTGTTTGCTTGTGATAAATTCAGGTCTTACATTGTTGATTCCAAAGTAATTGTTCACACTGATCATGCTGCTATAAAATATCTTATGGAAAAGAAAGATGCTAAACCTAGACTCATTAGGTGGGTTCTCTTGCTACAAGAATTTGATTTACATATCACTGATAGGAAAGGAGCTGAGAACCCCGTAGCTGATAACTTGTCTAGGTTGGAGAATATTCTTGATGACCCACTACCTATTGATGATAGCTTTCCTAATGAACAACTAGTTGCAATAAATGTTTCTCATAATACTCCTTGGTATGCTTACTATGCTAATTATATTGTTGCTAAATACATACCACCTAGTTTCACATACCAACAAAAGAAAAAAATTCTTCTATGATTTAAGACATTACTTTTGGGATGACCCACATCTTTATAAAGAAGGAGTAGATGGTATTATTAGACATTGTGTACCTGAGCATGAACAGGAATAAATCCTACGGAAATGTCACTCCGAAGCGTATGGAGGACATCATGCGGGAGATAGAACTGCTCACAAGGTATTGCAATCTGGCTTTTATTGGCCTACTCTCTTCAAGGATGCTCGTAAGTTTGTTTTATCTTGTGACGAATGTCAAAGGATAGGTAATATTGGTAAGCGTCAGGAAATGCCTATGAATTATTCACTTGTTGTTGAACCATTTGATGTTTGGGGTTTTGATTACATGGGACATTTTCCTTCCTCTAATGGGTATACACATATTTTGGTTGCTGTTGATTATGTTACTAAGTGGGTAGAAGCTATTCCAACTAGTAGTGTTGATCATAACACTTCCATTAAAATGCTTAAAGTTATTTTCCCAAGGTTTGGAGTCCCTAGATATTTAATGACTGATGGTGGTTCACATTTTATTCATGGTGCTTTCCGTAAAATGCTTGCTAAGTATGATGTTAACCATATAATTGCTTCACCCTATCATCCTCAATCTAGTGGTTAAGTTGAACTTGGCAATAGAGAAATAAAATTAAAATTACAAAAAACTATCAATAGCTCTCGAAAGAATTGGTCTAGGAAATTAGATGATGCACTTTGGGCCTACAGAACAGCATATAAAAATCCTATGGGTATGTCTCCATATAAAATGGTTTATGGAAAAGCTTGTCATTTGCCTCTTGAGTTTGAACATAAAGCATATTGGGCAATTAAAGAACTCAACTATGATTTCAAACTTGCCGGTGAAAAGAGGTTATTTGATATTAGCTCACTAGATGAATGGAGAACCCAATCTTATGAAAATGCCAAACTATTCAAAGAAAAAGTTAAAAGGTGGCATGACAAAAGAATCCAAAAGCAGAAATTCAAAGTTGGTGAATATGTTCTTTTGTACAACTCTCGTTTTAGATTCTTTGCAGGAAAACTTCTTTCCAAATGGGAAGGACCTTATATTATCGAAGAGGTTTATCATTTTGGAGCCATTAAGATCAATAACACCGAAGGCACTAATCCAAAGGTGGTCAATGAGCAAAGAATTAAGCACTATATCTCAGGTACGACTATTAATGTTGAAACCAATATTATCCAAACCATGACACCGGAGGAACACATAAAAGAAACTTGCAGAACACTCCAGAACCCTGAAAAAGAGGAGGTACATGATACGGTAAGTAAACGGACTCCAAAAAATTCGCAAAAATATTTTCTGTCAATTTTGGAATATTAGAAAAATTAGGAAAATAAGAAACAACCAGAAAGGTAATCAAGGTGGGCACGATACACCAAGGCACGCCTGCCCTTCCTGGTGTGCCCTGGTGGGTTGTGCCACAACGGGCACCTTCCCGACTCTGTTTTCCTTCCATTTGCTTGTTTCCCAAGATAAAAAAAATCTTTATATACCCCCGGGACGTATTGACCTCCGCATCGCAGAGAAACCTTATGTTCTTGTTTCTTGCTGTTTTTCCTGTCAGATCTAGATCTCCATGGCTCCACCAAGCTCCTCCAAGGACAAGTTTTTCGAGAAGGTCATCAACCTGTACTTGTCGGAGGTGATGAAGCACCCTCAAGCCATTGAGATGCGTGAGGGGGTGCTCCACATCCGGGATGTTCAGGGGCCCAAAAGGACATGGACCGTGGAGGCCAGGCTTGAGGCGGTGGAACAAGACATCTTCAAGTGCCAAGGGATGGTGGAGCGTGGACTCAGCGCCAATCACTCCATGATCATGGAATTCACCAGTGATCACACGGTGGATGGCCGGTCTATGAAGGACATCATCTTCACCTTCAACGAGCAAATCAATTTTCTGCAAAGCCAAATCTGTGATCTCCAAAACCAAGCTTTTGAGTATGAAGCAAGGTTTAAAGGTATGAGTTTAGCTGCCAGTTGTAGGACGCGGGAGACTCATGCATCCTCTTTTGATGGTAAGCCGCTGCCCTGGAAGTCGGAGGATAAGCTCGCTACTACTTCTACACCACCACCATCATCATCTTCACCACCAAAGGAGATTTAAAGTACACGTGTATGGGCACTCCCCTTGGCTTTTGCCAAGCTTGGGGGAGATGCCCCGTTATTGTATCACCATCACTTTTAATGCCTTTACCTATCTTAGTTCGGTCTTTAGTTATCTCTTGAATTAGTTGAATAAAAGTTTAGCATGGTTTATTTTCGAGTCTTAGTTTCGTGATCTATCTATCTATGTAATCGGGTGAGAGTTATATAATAAAGTTTAGTTTGCGTTTTTCTTCTTTACTTTTATGTTTCAATCAAATAAAAGAAAATAATGAAAAAGATCATATGCTAATCTTATGGTAAGTAATGACATCACATAAGGAAAAGTACAAGTGGTAAAATTTGTTGAAAGTTAACAAACATAGCATTGGTCAATGATGCAATTCATGAAAGAATTAATAAGGGAAGAGAAGATTCACATGCAAATACACTACAGTGGACATCTTTTATGATTGTGAGCTCTCATTAAATATTATATGCCAAAATTGTTGACGTTGGTCAAGGAAGACAACATAATGATTTATGTTTGTTCATATTCACATAGAAGTTATATTGTCCTAGATCCTTCAACATGTGGTGCTTGCCTAATATCTTTGCTAGCCAAAAATCCACACTAAGTAGAAATACTACTTGTGCATCCAAAAACCCTTAAACCCAAATCTTGTTTTGAGAGTCCACCATACCTACCCATGGATTGAGCAAGATCCTTCAAGTAAGTTGTCATCGGTGCAATAAGGCAATAAAAATTGCTTCTAAATGTGTTCGACCATTTAGTGTAAGATAAAATTGAAAGTTGTACGAACTTATGATGACAAAGTAATAAAAGCGATGGACTGCATAATAAAGGTTGCTATCATAAGGGGCAATATGATGAGGACATGACTACCTTGGATACGACCAAAAATATTGCATACATGTGTATGGGAGATTTGTACAATCCACATATGAACATAAGGGAAAAAGAGAAGTTTATGTGCTGTTCAAAAAGTCCTCTCACGTCACTTTTGGGCCAAGAGAAGATAGAGTCCAAGTCTCTCACGTTCTGGATTCAGATTCGGACTGCACAGACATACCTGACTCAAAACGCCAAGAACTATTTCATACGGACTCCGAATTGGGTGATTCTTTTTTTGTTGGAATGTAGATTTCGTGCTCTTTCTAACCCAATTGGTTTCACCTTCAAATTCATCCGGAGCGTTGAGTTGTCATCGAAACAATCTGACGTTGTAGCAGAATCCGAGTCAAACTACAAGTCCAAAGGTGTTGCATCACCTCAACTTGGGCCCATTGGCCTTGTACGACCTAGGGTTAGTTTTAGGCTGCCTTGGGACATCCTCCCACCTCCTTGGCCGCCACCCCTTGCTCCTATATAAGTAGATCCATCTAGTAGCTTTTTGCTTGGGTTTTGTTTAGATTAAAAGTTCGCCATAGCTGCAACTTCGCGTACTTCGTTTGTGTTCAACGACCAGACCAACACGTCACAGGACCCCACCTTGATCAATAAAGCTTTCATCTTATATTCGCAATATCCAGATTGCAAATCTTAGTTTCTTGCTTGTTCTTCGTTTGCTTGCAGGAGATAGACCCTCGTGGTCAGGTTGATTGTGCTCCGGCGTGGTCAATAACCTCTCGGAGTTGGTTTAGCAATTGCTAAGGCGCGACGTCCTCGCACATTCGTAGTCGGATCGTCAAAGTCTACTCCACCAAAAATGATAGCTATCATCTCATCGAAAGATCGGGACACCCTCGCCTCTATCAAGTGGTATCAGTTTTCAGGTTGCTCGGTGAGAATTTCCAGTTATCCCTAGATTAGATTTATTTTATTACCTATTGTCCAAAGAAAAAGCCACAAAAAAAGTTAGATCTGTTCATCCTTTATCCAAGCCAGTCTGAGCCTTCACATTTTTCTTTTCAGTGCTTGTATAGTTGAATTATCGGTTGCATCGTCGTGTCGAGTTGCTGGTCTTAGTGTCTAGTTCGTTTAGAGTTTCGAGTTCTATTCACATTAGTCACGCCACCGCTGCATCATTATTCCTTCCGCTATCCACCATCCCATCCATCAATTTCCACCACGTGCTACCCACCGTTCATTGTCATAATCATAGTTGAGGTCATTCACATCTGTGCTTGATCCAATCAACATCTTATCTAGTTTGTTTTGGAAAGAGGGAGAGAGAAAAAAGAGAGAAAAAAAAAGTTAAAAAAAAGTCAGAGAAAAAAAAGAGAGAAAGAAAAAGAAAAAAAAAGGGTGAGAAAAAAAAAGAGAGAAGAAAAAAAAATCAAAATTCGGATCTATCTAGACTCAATCTCGTAGCTGAATTCGGATTGGAATCTGTTTTGCGCAGTGTTCAGTAAAACAGGCATATCTTTTTTATACGAAGTCTGTTTTGGCTCCGTGAGTACTCAAATTAAAGCTAGCAACGAGCTGCATCTAAATAGTTGCAGAAGCTAGTTCAATATTTGACACCTCAAAATCGGCTTCTAAATAGGTCTTTTTTCCCTCCGAAGTTCGCGAACACAGCCTGTTCCAGTTTTTCAGGCCAGTTTTAGAATTTTTTGACTCCTCATATCAACTCGGAATTGAGTGATTCTTTTTGAATTTGAAAGCTTGAGTCAGTGCCATTCTTGAGAAAAATTATCATAAAATTGGCACAAACTTTTATAGAGTAAATTTGGAGAGAGAATTGTTGGTATATCCTACTTGGTAGTTGTTTCTCATCATTATCTTTACTGCCATTGTGATCTTCACTTATATCTTGCTGTCCAGAGCTACTTCATATCCTTTATTGATTGCTAGTTGTGCAACGCCGTGACCTCATTAGTGTTCTAGGCTCGCGTCTCTACTCCGGTCTAGCCTAGGACCAGCACAGTACCGTCGTTGAGCGTTTATTCAACATTGCATCTCTGAATTGATTATTACTAATCTTTTGCTACCAAATATTTAAGCCTTCCGAGCTCCACATATTTCTACACCATGTATACGTACGTTCCCCTGGCAATCATTTTACTCAATCTTCGGAGTTATTTGACACCGCTGGTTGCCTGTCACCACCTGCTGCATGGTAAGAACTTGTAAGATATTGATATTTGCTACACTGTGAGCGTTTTACCACCACATCCTAGTAGTTCATAGGAACATTATTCTTGGATTTTGTTTCTTGTTTTCTACTAACTATGGCAGGTTCCGGAGTTGTTAGTTCTTGGGCTTCATCGATCGTGGGAGATTTGCCATCACCTAAGAAAATACAACAACCGCCACAAGAGGAGCAATTACATCAGAATGCACATAATCAGGTTAAAGTTTCCATGCCACCATTTACTAGTCGTTTTAGGCCTGATTTATATATTGAATGGGAGTACGAAATAAATGCTATATTTGCTTCCCATAATTTTGATGAGGGTAGAAAATTTCAAGCTGCGGTTAGTACTTTTAGTAGCTTTGCTTTAGTTTGGTGGAGTGAATATTGTCGGTTAAACCCTGATCTTATACCTACTACTTGGGATGATTTAAAACTTGTCATGAGAGATAGATTCGTTGATGTTTATTATACTCGTGGCATGATTAAAAAATTACAACATTTAAAACAAGGCACTGACACGGTAACAAAATACTATGATGATTTACAAACTACATTATTGCACTCATTTTTAGAAGAAAGTGAAGAAGATTTTATGGATAGATTTTGGGGAGGATTAAACTATGATATTCAAGAGATTCTAATTCATGAAGAGTGTTATCCTATGGACCATTTGTTTCGTCTTGCTTGCAAAGCTGAACAGGAAATAAAACGACGTGTTGGCCACAAGGAGAACAAGCGCACAGTGCACATTCCAAGTGTTGATACAGATGTTTCTTCAACTACTAGGCGTACTATGACAACCACATCCGTTGTTGCGAGGACTACATCATCTCCATCATGTGACACATCACCTCCAAGAGTGCCTACATCGTCTGAGTTGATCATAAGAGGTAATGACAAAGGTACAGATTTTCAACTTGCATATAAGAATGATGCATGCCTAGTTAACTTGAATACATCATGTGTTGTGTCACCTATTGATTTGAGCACACCAGCTATTTTAGAGAATTGTGTTACTGTCATGAATGCGTCATGTGATCAAAGAGTTGAAGTATCAACAATTTTGAGTGCACCCAATGAATTAAATGTTGATGCAAAAGAAACAATGTTTAATCATTTTGATATGACCTCTAATCTTGGTGATGATTTTGTGTCAAATGACTTATTGCATGTTTGCTTATTTAAGCATGTTGTAGCATGTAAATTTGATGCAAGTAAGGTTTATTCACCAATGTTGGGATGGTTTAATGATGAACATTGTCAATCCTTTGATATGAATAAGAGCTTCACTTATATGTGCAAATTGAGTTGCAATATTTTCGTGTCTTCTAATACTTGTGATAATATTTTGGCTTTAGATTTTATGAACTATGAAGGTTACTCATGTATACATGTGTCATATATGCAAAAACTAAGGGAAGTAAAACTGGATGACATATACATATACAACATGTACACCTTGTCTCTTTTGTTAGCCACATTTCAGCTTAAGCAACACCGAGGACGGCTTTGTTTTCAAGAAGGGGAGGATGATGAGGACATGACTACCTTGGATACGACCAAAAATATTGCATACATGTGTATGGGAGATTTGTACAATCCACATATGAACATAAGGGAAAAAGAGAAGTTTATGTGCTGTTCAAAAAGTCCTCTCACGTCACTTTTGGGCCAAGAGAAGATAGAGTCCAAGTCTCTCACGTTCTGGATTCAGATTCGGACTGCACAGACATACCTGACTCAAAACGCCAAGAACTATTTCATACGGACTCCGAATCGGGTGATTCTTTTTTTGTTGGAATGTAGATTTCGTGCTCTTTCTAACCCAATTGGTTTCACCTTCAAATTCATCCGGAGCATTGAGTTGTCATCGAAACAATCTGACGCTGTAGCAGAATCCGAGTCAAACTACAAGTCCAAAGGTGTTGCATCACCTCCACTTGGGCCCATTGGCCTTGTACGACCTAGGGTTAGTTTTAGGCTGCCTTGGGACGTCCTCCCACCTCCTTGGCCGCCACCCCTTGCTCCTATATAAGTAGATCCATCTAGTAGCTTTTTGCTTGGGTTTTGTTTAGATTAAAAGTTCGCCATAGCTGTAACTTCGCGTACTTCGTTTGTGTTCAACGACCAGACCAAGACGTCACAGAACCCCACCTTGATCAATAAAGCTTTCATCTTATATTCACAATATCCAGATTGCAAATCTTAGTTTCTTGCTTGTTCTTCGTTTGCTTGCAGGAGATAGACCCTCGTGGTCAGGTTGATTGTGCTCCGGCGTGGTCAATAACCTCTCGGAGTTGGTTTAGCGATTGCTAAGGCGCGACGTCCTCGCACATTCGTAGTCGGATCGTCAAAGTCTACTCCACCAAAAACGATAGCTATCATCACATCGAAAGATCGGGACACCCTCGCCTCTATCACAATATAATGTGACGTTCTTTTGCATTAAGAGATTGAGTATACAAACCAAAAAGCGCATGACAACCTCTTCTTCCCTCTGCGAAGGGCCTATCTTTTACTTTATGTATTTACTTTTCATGCAAGAGTCAAAGTATTCTTCCCTATTCCTTTTTATTTTCTCTTTTTGCAAACATCATGTGGTGAGGAAAGATCTAGGAACATATATCCAGTTGGATAAGAGTGAGCATGAGTTATTATTGTTGACATCACCCTTGAGGTGAATACGTTGGGAGGCGAAACTATAAGCCCCTATCTTTCTATATGTTCGGTTGAAACTTTTTGCTCATGGGTATGCTGTGAGTGTTAGCAATCATAGAAGATTAAATGATGGTTGAGTATTTGGACTTGCCAAAAGGCTCCGATACGAGACCCTTCCTAAAAAGATGATGAATTGTAGTTGCAAAGTTGACTGAGAACATAGTTTGTTGGTTTTCAATAGAGTTTATGCTTTTACTTCGATGTTGTGATGAATTGTTACTTGTTCATGAGAAGTTACATGAAAAGTTATATGATAAAGTTATGTGATAAAGTTTTATGATAAAGTTTGTTGCTGTTATAATAATAAGCATGATGCTACTATGTCCGTATTTTGTTTTTATCGACACCTCTCTCTCTAAGCATGTGGGCATGTTTTTTTATATCGGTTTTTCGCTTGAGGACAAGCGAGGTCTGAGCTTGGGGGAGTTGATACGTCCATTTTGCATCATGTTTTCCTACTGTTATTTATAATGTTTTTATATGTAATAATGCTTTATGGAGTAATTCTAATGCCTTTTCTCTCATAAAATGCAAGGTTTACACAAAGAGGGGGAGTGCCGGCAGCTGGTATTCTGGACCTGAAAAAGATACGTCAGAGCTACCTATTCTGCACAACTCCAAATGAGCTGAAAATTCATGTAGAATTATTTTGGAATATATAAAAAATACTGGAGCAAATAACTATCGGAGGGGGCCCACTGGTGACCACAAGACACCAGGGCGCACCAGGCCCCCCAGGCGCGCCCTGGTGGGTTGTGGTCAGCCCGGCCCACCTTCGGTGCCCATCTTCTGGTATATAAGTCATTTTGACCTAGAAAAGATAAGGAGAGAACTTTCGGGACGGAGCGCCGCTGTCTCGAGGCGGAACTTGGGCAGGAGTAATTTTGCCCTCCGGCGGAGTGATTCCGCCGGGGGAACTTCCCTCCCGGAGGAGGAAATCGAAGCCATCGTCATCACCAACAACCCTCTCATATTTGGGAGGCCAATATCCATCAACATCTTCAACAGCACCATCTCCTCTCAAACCCTAGTTCATCTCTTGTGTTCAATCTTTGTATCGGAACCTCAGATTGGTACCTGTGGGTGACTAGTAGTGTTAATTACATCTTGTAGTTGATTACTATATGGTTTATTTGGTAGAAGATTATGTGTTCAGATCCATTATGTTATTTACACTACTGCAGGATGCTGCTAACATGACACTATGATCAGAGACCCTTTGACGAAACTATGTGCGATGCATTAATCGCAAACGGTGATGTAAAAAACCCGTGAAAAAAGATGCAAAACATTTGCGATGAAGGATACATCAAACACGGTTTAGATTTTAGTTGCGTGTGTGATGCGGGGCATACGGTTGATCCATACGAACTATTTGCGATGAGACAGAACAACAGAAATGGGCAGCCATATCAAGGTGTGTGTGATATACGGCATATAGTTCGCTCCGATGAACTGTTTGCTATTAGGGAATGCAACGGAAACGGTTAGCCAGATCAAGGTGTGTGTGATATACGGCATACGGTTCACTCGGACAAACTTTTTTCGATTAGGGAACACAACAGAAATGGTTCAACTTAACAAGATGTGTGTGATATGCGGCATACAGTTCACATAGATGAACTGTTTGTGTTGAGCCAAAAGAACACAAATGATTCATGTAAACAAGATGTGTGTGATACGCGGCAAACAGCCCACTCGGATGAACTGTTTGCGATGAGAAATTAAAACACAGACGGTTACTACAGTTAATTCGTGTGCGATTCTGTGTGTACAAAAAACTTTGAAAAATGCATACTAGTTGCTTGCAGTGGCTAGGAGTATTGCACATAGATGTGTCTACGAGTACTCGTGTGCGATGATAAGTAAGTTACACATACGTTTCCTTATGTTAACACGTGTGTGATAGATAACACGTGACACCGCATACGGTATTCGGGTTGTGTGCTCCACTTAGTCTTCCCGCGCTCCAGCGAATGCTTCCCGTGCTCCACATGGGTGAATTGTAAAATCCCCAATCCCCTGTATGTCAATTGTATGGGCTGGTCTGTCTGTATATTATCTAAACTTGAATATTGACAATTAATATGCAAATGCCTTCTGGACATCGGTGCTGATCGCCACGTCAAAAACATGGAAGTCCTCTACTCTACCGCTCTACCGGGCACACGCTTAAACTCAATGAACTGTGTACGATACTAATACTTTCCATGAAAATTTAAGAACTTGGCTAACAACATTTGAGTAACATATATATAGTGGTTACACCATTCGACAAAAGGTGGATCTTCGTAACACGGTTTTGACAACCATATGGTCCATATCAACATACTTAACATAGTAACAACTATCACATTTTAAGAGGCTGAGGGCCAACAACCATATGGTCCATATCTACATACTTAACATAGTAACAACTAACACATTTTAAGAGCCTAGGGCCAACAACCACAACTATCTGCTGGAAGCAGCTTGATCACGATGACTCGGCATCTCGTTAATGAAAAGGAAGAACCCTCCTGTGCCTTGGTAGAGCATGAGTAGAATAGTGTCTCCAATTTTTCAATAAGGATGCATTGCCACGACAAGCGAGAACTTGTTAATTTGAATGGTTCCATTTCAGCCGGAAATGCAGTACCTTGCAATCACTTTGGCGTTATTAGCAGGCACAAGTGTAATTTGACCACGCCGGGAAATCGATTCAGGAACAGCTACAGCGGGAAATTTCTGTTGAAAAGTAGAATAAAAACCAATTGTAACATATCGTTCAAGATATATATAGTTTATGAGCATCAACATAAAAATAAGACTTTGTACCAGCGTTTTGTGCACACAATTGTTCTTGTTCAATGTGAGCACCATAGGTATAAATAATCCCATCCAATATCCAGCGTTCATACGATGTGCTATCTCTGTCAGATTATCAACAAATTTTATGACATGCTTCAAGTCTTTCCAGTGAAATTTGGTACGCTGAGTAACATATAGATCATTAACTATGCATCCAACACATCCTGCTTAAAAGGTGGAAAGGTATTATTTATTCAGAACATGGCAGAAGAATATATAGTGCGCATAAATTGGTAAATAGAATTTGTTACTGCCTAGGAACGGAGTCAGAAAATGAAATCACAATTGGTTGCTTAAATAGTGATCAATTAGTCAGAACAAATACCCCGATTTTGCTAAGTAATATGCCAGCATGGAGAAAGTTGAAAGAACACTAACCTCGATCAGACTTTGACCGGCTGATGACGTTGGGGAAGTAAACATCCATGTTAATTAGACCAGGTTGTGGTGCACGCACTAGAATTTTATTGTCAGCTTTCAGTTCATAAAACTTAGAATTTTTTCTCCAAAGGTCCGCATCAAAATAGGAGTGACCATCTTTATCAAGTTTTATGCTAACTGTCATTGTAAATCCATACTGCGTTGTCAATATGACATCCATGGAGTCATCAACAAAGTAAAGCCCAAGATTTCCTTCTACTCGTGTTCTTGCAAAGCAAGGGATGTACTACTTGAAATGAAAAATAAGAACGTAAATTAGATATATTAAAATAACAGAGCAAGATGCAAATATGGGAGTAACTGATAGAACAGAACAATATATAGCTGAAAGCAAAGTACAAAAATATATAATAAAAAATGTATAATGTAACAAAGATTTGATGCAAATATGAGAGTAACTAAATGAACAATACTTCATTAATTTGCCTAATATAGGGAAAAAATCGGCTTCGACGTCTAGGCTGCATGTGGCAGCGTACCTTTTATCCAAATGTAGCAATAGACGGTATATGTTCACAAATTTAGGCCATGCCGACCGTGGTAGGGTGAGATTGAACATACCGAGCGCTCCCTAAAGTCATCCGGAATGGTGAGATAGAACTTCGTTTCCGACTGGCCACGACCACACTTGCCCGATTTGTGCTTGCACTGTGGACACATGAATGAAAACCCTCGAATCAACTAGAAGAAAAATGAATCCACGGCAATTTTCGCCGGTTGATTAACAGTGACGGACGGACTGCGATAAGAGATGAGTGAATATTGTGCTAAATTGATTACCTTCTCCATGAGAAAAATCCCCGGCCCAATCCGGCAGAAAACCTCAATCGACCAGAGTCTAGAATGTCGGTGCAAGTCGGTGTAGATAGGCGGCGGCAAGCGGTAGGGGCGAAATCCTGTGCCGTTTGTAGCGCGACCTCCGCCCGCCGACGACAGCCGTCGAGCTTAGGATGGCCGCCGCGATAGAAGTTGATGAGGTGTAGAGTTGCGGAGGAGTCCACGGCGAGTGGGTGGGGACGAAGTGGGCAGGGGGGCAAGGGTTTTCTTTTTTCCTTTTGCATGTGTGGGTGAACACACACGGTTCGCAGAGGCGACGGAGATGAATCATGTGTGATAGTAAATCACCGAGATTGAAGGGGATTCCAAATTTCCTTCGTCCTTTGTCCATGAGTTTTTTTCTATGATGAACATACACCCTGCAAATCACCGTGTTCAAATTTGGCACTTTTTCGGGGTCTTTTACCATATATAGGGGATTATGCGCACTTTCTAGGCATTAATGCACATAATTCAAATTCAAACAATCGGTGCATGAAAAGGTGCACGAGAATGGTATGGAAAACCATGCTCGTGCTATTTAGTAAATTCTCATGCCTTTTACAAGGAATGGGCAGAGATTTCAACGAAATGTGTGGCAATAGTCAACCACGAATGCGTCGTTTATTGGTTTTCCAACTATAGAAAAATGAAATACATGCTTGAAAAACATGACGGCTGGCATGGTGCCATGGTATGGCCTTATCGTGCCCTAGTAAAAATTTGAGAAGGTTTGGCTTATGTCGTCGTGCACGCCCTTCATAAATCGAACCATCACCGAGGAAGTTTCATGGTTTCGAGGGGGAAATCACCAAGATTGAAGGGGGCGGGAATCCAAATTTCCTTCCTAGTTTGTCATTCCGTTTTTTTCTATGATCAACATACCCCCTCCAATGCAACGTGTTCAAATTTGGCATTTTTCCGGGCTCATTTACCATATTTAGGGGATTATGTGCATTTCCTAGGCATTAATCCACATAATTCAAATTCGAACAATCGGTGCATGAAAAGGTGCATAAGAACGGTATGAAAAACCATGCTCATGGTATTTAGTAAATTCTCATGCCTTTTACAAGGAATGGGCAGAAATTTCAAGGGAATGTGTGGCAATAGTCAACCACAAACACGTCGTTTATTGGTTTTTCAACTATAGAAAAATGAAATACATGCTTGAAAAACATGACGCCTGGCATGGTGCCATGGTATGGCCTCACCGTGCCCTGGTAAAAAGCTAAGAAGGTTTATTTTATGTCATCATGCACGCCCTTCATTAATCTAACCATAATCGAGGAAGTTTCATGGTTTCGAGGGGGAAATCACCAAGATTGAAGGGGAATACAAATTTCCGTCCTAGTTTGTCATTCAGCTTTTTTCAAACAATCAACAAACCCCCTCCAATGCAACGTGTTCAAATTTGGCATTTTTCCGGGCTCATTTACCATATTTAGGGGATTATGTGCATTTTCTAGGCATTAATGCACATAATTCAAATTCAAACAATCGGTGCATGGAAAGGTGCACAAGAACGGTCTGGAAAACCATGCTCATGCTATTTAGTAAATTCTCATGCCTTTTACAAGGAATGGGCAGAGATTTCAAGGAAATGTGTGGCAATAGTCAACCACAAACGCGTCGTTTATTGGTTTTTTAACTATAGAAAAATGAAATACATGCTTGGAAAACATGACGCCTGGCGTGGTGCCATGGTATGGCCTCACCGTGCCCTGGTAAAAATTTGAGAATGTTTGGCTTATATCGTCATGCACGCCTTTCATAAATCGAACCATCACCGAGGAAGTTTCATGGTTTCGAGGGGGAAATCGCCAAGATTGAAGGGGAATCCAAATTTCCTTCGTCCTTTGTCCATGAGTTTTTTTCTATGATGAACAAACACCTTGCAAATCACCATGTTCAAATTTGGCACTTTTCCGGGTTCATTTACCATATTTAGGGGATTATGTGCATTTTCTAGGCATTAATGCACATAATTCAAATTCAAACAATCGGTGCATGAAAGGGTGCACAAGAACGGTCTGGAAAACCATGCTCGTGCTATTTAGTAAATTCTCATGCCTTTTACAAGGAATGGGCAGATATTTCGATGAATTGTGTGGCAATAGTCGACCACAAACATTTGTTTATTGGTTTTTCAACTATAGAAAAATGAAATAAATGCTTGAAAAACATGACGCCTGGCATGGTGCCATGGTATGGCCTCACCATGCCCTGGTAAAAATTTGAGAAGGTTTGGCTTATGTCGTCATGCACGCCCTTTATAAATCGAACCATCACCGAGGAAGTTCCATGCTTTCGAGAGGGAAATCACCAAGATTGAAGGGGAATCCAAATTTTCTTCATTCTTTGCCCTTGAGTTTTTTTTCTATGATGAACATACACCCTGCAAATCACCATGTTCAAATTTGGCACTTTTCTGGGCTCATTTACCATATTTAGGGGATTATGTGCATTTTCTAGGCATTTACCACATATAAATCCAATCCAGCTATAGCTGCACGGGTGTGATGTGAGGGATGTGGATTGTCGTTCGATCACGGCGCATCCTACGGTGCACACACGCGATCCGCGTGGCTAGGGTTCCGGCCAATCATAACGCAACACACAATAGGCTCAGCGCACACTGTTTCCGGAGGTGACGGAGATGAACCGTGTGCGATAATGGATGAGCAAGATTGTAAGGGAAGCCAAATTTCCTTCGTCGTTTGTCATTGAGCTCTTAAAAGCAAAACCACCGCATTGCGGCTGTCCGCCCACTCCATCCCAGAGCTCTCTCCAAGCGTCGTTCATGGCACCGCGGTGCATAGTAACTGGTAAGGAAGCGATGGCATATCGCCGCGCCGAGTTCCTCGCCGCCCGCGACCGCACACATGGTAAGGAAGCGATGGCATCCCGGCGCGCCGAGTTCATCGCCGCCCGCGGCCGCACAAGTACGTAGGCGGACTTTGATGCTGCCATGGCTGAATGGGCGATGGATCTAGACGCGGTCAAAGCCGCACAGAAGGAGCGAAAAAGGCAGAAAGCAGTCAAGAAAAGAGAGTCTCGCCGCCGCAAGAAAGAAGAGGCCGCATGCCGTGCTAAGGAGAGCTCGGCGGAGATTGAAGCATGGTGGGCTGCCGCCGACAAGGCCGGGAAGGAGAATGACAGCGTCTGGCCAGCATGCCCTGATGCCAGCATGTGAGAAGTAGTTAGTGCGTGTGTCGCCCGTAAGTTTGTATAATTAATTACGAGCATCTACCAATACTACATACGTACTTGTTCTAGAGCAAATTACCAGTAGTACTTTAAGTTGGTACTATCTATTATTAACGTACAATGTTGGTAAGTGCATCCTTTGTGGGCTTTGAGCGATGATTAGCATGTGTTCACTGAAGTTTTGTAGCCGCACCTAGGCCCTAAATACTCCTGAAACGTCTGCCCGCAGCCACCGGAAGCCACCGGAGACTAGAGCTGGCCGCAGCTGGTTTTTAGTCCCACCTCACCACGCGAGTTGGCTACACACCGACTTAAATTGTCGCGCCAGCAGATGGCAGCAAGCTTCTCTCTTGTTGCATAGGATCAAATCTAGCTATGCGAGCGAGGCAGGTTGACACTTGATTACATTTCATAAACCGATGATTGTACATCGGGTGTCACCTTGCCTCGTTCATGTACATTGAATAATCCTGATACAATGAAAGATATTTTTTAAATTAGGTGCGGCTGGAGATGCTGATAGATATAAGAATTATTAGAAGATCACAAAACACACGGTTTCTATGGCGTACCCGTGTGCGTTTTTTTTTTGCGTTAATGATCCATAAGTCAGTTACCTGTGTGATGTATCCTAATAAAGCAAGCGTACCATTGACCCAAAAAATCAACTACACGTGTACATTTTCTTGGAGATGGGATCTGCCAATTTTATCTTTTCTCGCACATGAGTATTTTACGCGCTTCGTCTACGTTGTGTGTTTCCCCCACCCAAGTTTCAAGTTTTGTAGCGAAATTTTCATTAGGCTCGTGATTTCAGAATTTATTCCTCCCACCACATCCCCACCCATCAAATTTCCGCAGTATCTCCCCCCTCCCCCCTCCCGGCAGCTCAAGCCGCCGCCACCGCAACCACAACTTCAACCACATCTACGTTCTCCCTGAGCATCGTCGATCAGTCAGGTAACCCACCGATCTCTATCACAGCCCCGACCTGATTGCTTAATGGCACATGCAAAACATGCTCATGCCTCCAAATCCCCACCGCCCCTACCTCCAGAGCATCGCTGCGCAAGCCCAACCACATATCACGTGGAGGTCGAGGAGCTGATGGCGGTCGATGGCGCGATGGCCGCTATGCTTGTTGACCCGGAGGAACACCTCGCCTCCGCCGACTTGGTGCAGGATCTGGCCCAGATGAAGTGCCCCAATGACTACCCCCCAGGACTTGTCGTGGTAGCGGATCTGACAGTAGAGATGGGGGTACATAGGAGGAGGCAGTGCCTAGCTACGGCGAGGTTGTACACTCGGATTTTACGAGTTCAGGCCCCTCTCGGAGGAGGTAACAACCCTACGTCTTGGTGCTGCGGAGGCTTGTTGATTGGAGTGTTGAGTTACAGGGGGTGCGAACCCTTGTGCCAGAGGGGAGGGGTGGCTTATATAGAGTGCACCGACCCCTCGCAGTCCTGAGTCACGCAAGGGTTCAATGAGAGAGTAATGCTACAAACGTTACTGGTAACGCCCGTGTTTAATGACCTTTAAGGTGTCGGAGTGAACGCCTGACCGTTGCTATCCAGAGGTGACCCTAGGTCTTCTATCCTTCGAGTGGATTCTTGTATTCCGAGTGAATGGTGACGGTCGAGTAGAACCGGGGTATCCGAGTGGATCTTCCGTCGAGTGGATTGCACTCTGAGGTGATTCCAGTCGGTATCTTCTTTCTGTCTTCATAGGTCTTGGCCTTTGATGTAGTGTCCTTAGGTAGGGCATATAGGTCAGGCCCATGACCCTACCCTAGGTACATGTCATCGTTATTAGCCCCCGAATGGATTGAGGACCGAGTGAAGAAGGATTGAAGTTGACTTCGACCCGACTCAATGTCTCGGAGACACTTCCTTGGGGGTCCGAAAGTATGCTAGTAGTTCAACCCTTCGTCAGTCGCCTTGATCGATTCTGGCTTCTTGAACTTCTGAGTGAAATATGTAACATAGCATCGAGCAGATTGGATTTGGATATCCTCGGCGCGATCGACTGATTTGCTGGCCCGGATTTTGCGGGATTCAAAATTTGGAGAAGTGCGTAGGTCGGACGCAGCGCTGTAAGCGGGGCAAGTGGGGAGGGACTCCTCGATCTTTGCTCCACCTTTTTTTGCCATGTATCGGGCTGGCATCAGTTGCGGGATACACTGGGATCGCATGGGCCCACAGCTCAGTCACTCGATCGCGAGGGTATAAAAATCGATGCAGCCGGTGCGTGCAACAGTGTCCACCATTTTTCCCCTTTCTTCTCCGCCTCACTGCCTCACCTCCTTCAGCGCAGCGCCACCACGCTCTCCCCGTCGACCACCACGGAGCTGGTGAAGGACAAGACGAAGGCACTCGAGCGCGCCAAGAAGGGAGGCGGAGGGAAGAAGGCGACGGGCTCCCGGGCCACTCTGCCGCCAGGCTGGATCCAGGGCGATTGGATCCGCTTGACGGTCACGCAGACGGATCTTGAGGATCTCGAGACCGATGGCCTCGTGGTGCCTGGATCTTGGAGAGTGCCGGGGAGGGAGACAGAGCCTCCAGGGATGGAGCCAAGAATTTGGGATAGGGGGGTGAGTTCCTCACTTGAGCTCTTGCAAACTAATGAGCTTAGATGCAGCCAAAAAACATTAAGACCGTGTAAAAGGCCAAAACTCAAACCATGTTTTCATTGATGTAAACACTAGAAGAAGACTATATCTTTGACAAGACAACTTAATTTTTTATTAAATTTATATAGCAAAATTTGTACACTGTACTGCAAATAATTCATTTCAATCTGATTTTCATGCCCATCAATCAACGATCATTCATGTTAGACAATTTTTTTTAAATATTTGAAGTTGATGAGAGGAGTCGAACCATGGAGGCATACAGGAAGTCATGCATCGTTATGTCCATGGTGGCTCCTTGTGATGGTTCTTCCCCTAATCCACTTTATGCTGACAAAAACAATGATCAGTTGATAACCATCTTCAGCAGGATTGGGGTAGTTCTCTTGGCTAGGTTGCAGATCGTTTGCAATAGCATCATGTTCACATGGCCGACAGCTTGAACCAATTGGCATAAAAAAATTATGAATTGGTTCATCTCTCTTCATCTTCGTGTCTACACAAACACAGTTAGAGAATCAAAAAATTTCTAATTAGTTTTCCTTGTATGTAGTTCTACGACTACATTACAAGACACAAACTCATCTAAATCCTAAAAAATAAACTAACCCTTTTTCCTCGCTTGGTTGCTGTCGGCCGGCCAGAATGTGTCGGTGGATCTGCACGACGGCGCTTACTTGTCTGCCTACTAGACGGAGGCGGTGGTGGCGGCGGCAGTGACGGCGGCGGTGGAGGCAACAGTGGCAGCGAGGTTTTTCCGATCGCAGGAACTAGCAGATTGGAAATAAGCGACCAGATAAAACTACCGTGTATGCGACGTGCGTGAGCCAGCTGGGTCCTCTTTCACGGTGGGCTATTTTTCTTTTCCTTTTCTTCTCCTAATATTTGGGCCTTTAACCTGCTACCTACAATCACTACGTGCATATACATGGGCTTTGACCTGTTGCCTGCAATCACTACGTGATATATACATGGGCTTTCACTATGGGAGGCACAGGGGGGGCGAGGCAACCACAAATCATGTTCGACACACAAAAATCTGCTAATACATCATCGCTATTAAGGGGCAACATGATCGTTGGGGGGGGGGGGGTCTAGCCCCCCCTCGCCCCCCCTTGGAATTGTCCCTACGAGCCTCAGCCTCAACCCGACGAACGAGTTCTCCTTATCACCCACGTGGAGAGAGGTTTTTCTCTGCCCCCTCATCCATTTTCCCGCGGTTTTCTGAACTTCTTCGGTGCCCAAATCCACCATTTTCCTCCGAACACCATCTCGTACTTAACGGCCTATGTGTCCATGTGTGAAAATTTCTTGGGGTGTAGTCCTCATTGAGGCTTGTTCAAACACATCTTCACATGCCGTTCTCAATCGGTTAAAAAGGCGAATCTGAGTGATTCGAGGACCCATGTGATTCAGTTGTGTGGGGGCTTGGGAATCCAAATGAGAGGTAGGAGTGCTTTTCCAGCCATGAATTTTCCCGAGTCAATTCGTGGTTGGCAGTCGACTTGGTTCTACTGCAAAGATGTTCCCACTCCCGGCTCGTCGACTGGTCTTCCTCCCTTCACGTTGGACAGAGCCCATTCCCCTCGCTTGCTGACTGTTGACGAGGATGAGAAAGCTGAGGTGGCGATTCTGGTGGAATCTATGGTCGAGTTGATCCGGGGCAGAGTGACAGGCTTGGACCTATTGGAAGCGTTTCTCAGTCGATGCATCCAGCCCCTTCAAGCTCGCGACCATCCCATGTGGTTATATTCAGGTGCAGATGACTCCACTCGGACCCACCCGGAGGAAGTCAATGAAGAGACGGTGGCGCAGTGGCTCAGGAGCATCACTGGGGCCCGTGACAACCCACACGGGGCCAAGCGAATTCTGCCCTTCGACTCTGAGCACCCCCGAGGAGAGGTGAAGCTCACTTTGTCGAGTGTTTGTTTCCTTTGTTTCACTGTGTAAAATTATTGAAAACCAACTGACTTGGGTGTTTGTGTTTTGCAGGCCTTCACGAAGATGTACTCACCCATGCCGAATGGAGAGCAGCTCACTGGAGGAGAGGAGAGTGAGGGCGGGAGCGCCGACATCGAATATGCTGACGATAGTGAAGGTGACAATGACGACTCTTAAGACAGCGAGGAGGTCGAGTCACCACCGCGCACTGAACGTCGTTCCAAGCAGACTCAAGATCCCGCGGCTAGCCAGGGCAAGGCTGGAGTGTCGAGTGCCAGTGCCCTGAAGCGCACTCGAACGCCAACCCCTGACCTGATTGAGAAGACTGCTAAACAAGCCAAGGTCGTTCCACCTAAACCTTGGAAGGCTTTGCCCAGGATCAAGGTTGCTGGGCCTATCGCTTCGACGTAAGTGCTTTTGTTGCAAATCGTTTCACTTTCTGTCTTATTCTCGCAGACCTTTATGTTTTTGCTGACCGAGTGGAATTCTGAATCCCAGGGAAGCTACCTCTGCAACGTCCCAAATGGGGATTGATGATGAGCACGCAGATGCAGAGACTGCGGACGCAACAACTTCCCGGGCAGGTATGATCAACTCACATCTTGCTCTGTCTCGCTATTTGTTCTGGCGGTCGACTGAGATCTAACTGTCGAGTGACTGCAGCGCCAACCAATGTCATCACTCTCCCAGACGACGAGGAGGAACCTCCAAGAAGCACAGGAGGAAGAGGCAGGCGAACTTCCTCACGAAGCCATGCTAGGAGAACGCCTTCAAGCCAGACATCTCGTACGCCGCCTGAACTTGCTTTTCAAGAACCTAGTGGTTCATCTCAGACTGGCGCTATCTCTACCGCTCCACTGTCGACTGCTCTGCTGTTGTTATCAACTCTTCCAACCTCTGGACCTGCTGACCAGACTCAAGCGCCGATCGTTCCGACTGTATCATTAGCTCCGCCGTCGACTGTATCCGCTCTGCACCATGTCCCAGAGGACCAGACCGGAGCCAGCAAAGAGGCTATGATCCAAGTCGGCTTGATGATGCATCGCCTGAAGGAGGTATATGAAAGCAGCAAGCTAGCTTATGACGCCAGCACAGCCCTTCAAGCGAATGTCCGAGTAAGTGCGATAGTAAGTTGATTTCCGATTGAATTTTTTGCGTCTTGATTCTGTTGAATCTGTACACCCACTGGGTGTTTTCTTTTGTTCCACATTCCATCCACTCAAAATGGTCAGGCCGCACCGAGTGGGGAATCGATCCAGTGGGGGCACGCTGAGTGCACCCACTAGGTGTAGTCCCCGAGACCGCCGTCGAATGTTTGATTCGGCGGGGGTCTTAGAATATTGTTTTGCTTGAAGCTCTTCACTCGAATCGGTCAGGACGTACCGAGTGGGAAGTTGATACAGTGGGGGCACACTGAGTGCACCCTCTGGGTGTAGTCCCCGAGACCGCCGTCGAATGTTTGATTCGGCGGAGGTCTGAGAACGCCTTTGCTTGAAACTCTTCACTTGGACCGATCGGATCAGGCCGAGTGGAAATCTGATCCAGTGGGGGCACGCTGAGTGCACCCACTGGGTGTAGTCCCCGAGACCGCCGTTGGATGTTTGATTCGGGGTCTTAGAATATTTTTGGTGGCAGCGATCTGGATTCGCTCTTCTCCACTCGGAAGTGGAGGAAATGTTTTGGAGATCTTTCTCTTCGTTGACTGAATTGTCTTTTTGTCAATCTCAAAAATCTTGTGAACTTGGGACTTAGTGCGTTGCCCTGGAGAAGGCGAAGATCCAACTCCAACTGGATCTAGAACTTGCCAAGAACAACCTGAAGGATGCTCAGGATGAAGTGAAGACCATGGGAGGTAACACTTTGCTGACTGTGTGCTTTGTCATTTCTTCTTTCTCGTCCTTTGAACCGAGTGACTCCACTCGAACAGATGTACATAGTGAAAACCGCCAACTCCAAGCACGACTGAATAATGTTATTTCTTTAGACACTATGAAGCAGGCGCTGGAGAGAAAAGACAATGAACTCGCGGGGGCGCAAAAGGTGGCTCGGGAGAAGGCTGAAGCAGCTGAGAAGAAGCTAGCCTCAGTCGGTAAGCTCGAAGAGGAGAACGCGACACTGAAAACCGATGTTGATGAGGCAAAGAAGGAAGCTACTCAGCTGAGGGAGGAGAAAACCGTCTTGTCCGACAAGGTGGACCAGCTCACTCGGAAGAGGGATGAACTGGAGGAATATTTGGGGGGCCTTGCGAAGAAGATGTACGTCATGCTTGAAGGTATTCTCCCCTGCCTGAGTGAACTCTTGAGAGTATTATCGATTTTTTTTGCCAGAATAGTATTGCTCACTCATTCTTTCTTCTTTGTGTAGAATTCTGTCAGAACTTCGAGCAAGAAACAGAACAAATTGAACCAGGTCTGGACCCCACCAAGTCACTCGTCAAAGATGATGCTGCTATGAATGTACTACGACTTGAAGCTCGTCTCGACAGTGTCTTGGGGTACATTGCTCGACTAAAGGTTGCACTGGCAAGGATTGACAAGGAGCTGTGGCCAGAGGATACGCTTCAGAACGACCTCGAGTCACTGATGACTCGGCTCAATGAAATCCCTGGTCGAGTGCAAGCGTGGAAAAAATCAACTGCCCGCTGTGGAGCCGATGTGGCGCTCTCACTTGTTCATGCCCACTGCAAGGAGGCTAGAGAGGACAAACTGAAGGCTCTTCAGGTGGCAAAAATGAAGAAGCTCCAATTTGAAGATTTCATGGAGACCTTCATTGATGCAGCCACTCGGATTGCAGATGGCATTGATCTGGACACCTTTGTCGAGCCCGCGAGTCCTCCTGCCGAGTGAACAAAACTTCATGATCCAAATTTATTTGCCTCGGAATGCCGAGTGATCCTATAATTGTAAAACTCGTTCGGGCTCGTTGCCCAAGTCCTTTTGCTTTCATTTCAGAACTTGATGGACATATCCGAATATTGCTTTTCTGCTTTCAGCACGCTTTGAGTGAACGGATTTTTTAACTTAGGCGAAACTGGTTCGCGGCTAAGTCCCCGAGTGGGAGGGATGCTCTCCACTCGGAGCGATTTTTAACTTAGGCGAATCGGGCTCGCGGCTAAGTCCCCGAGTGAGAGGGATGCTCTCACTCGGAGTAGTTTTTTAACTTTGGCGAGGACGGGCTCATGGCTAAGCCCCCGAGTGAGAGGGATGCTCTCACTGGAATAGTTTTTTGACTTAAGAGAGGACGGCACTAGTACAGCGAGGTGCTATACAAACGGTTTTTAACCCCTTTCCGCGACGGCGTTCTGAACCGTCACCTAGTGAGTGACTGCGATAGGGGGGTCCTTCCCACACGACCCAGAAACCGTCGGGGATATGCCCTCCTGGCACATGTGCTCGGCAAAATGAGGTCGTGTGCGACCGGCGAGCGATCAAATACGGTTATACGTATGGTAGTGCTAAAAAAATACAATTATACAGGTGAAATCATTTCCGGTCGTAAGTACATCCCACACAGTCAGTCCCCGCTAAACATTTCCGTTCATATATACATCCCACATAGTCGCTCCAAGGAAAACGTTTCCGTTCGCAGGTACATCACACACAATTTTCCCCATTAAATCATTTGTGATAGCGTTGCCATTGCATACGATATTAAAAAAATTATCATTTGCGTTATTGAATGCATCACACACGGTGCGTAGAAGAAACTGTGTGGCAAAGGCTGTCCATCACACACAGTTTTTATGTGGTAAACATTTGCGCAAGGTGGCCTAACGCAAACAGTTTTCAAGAGAATGTCGTGTGTGATTGTTCATTGATCCAACACGGTTTATTCCTAGAAACTCTGTGCGTTGCCTAAGGTCATCGCCCACGGTGTTTTCTCAATAACCGTTTGCAATAGAAAAACCCAATTACAATTAGCAGGCTAATTGGCCATTAGCAGGCTAATTGCCCTATTATTAATAATCCATTTATTAATCTAATTGACATTCATATTAAGCACATAATATATTTCATTTCCATATTAAGGAAGCAGGATTTCATAATTGAAATACATCAGAGTACAACATGATATAGCTTCAGCACTCAGCTACCCCATTACACAACTGCACCAGCGCCAAGTTTCACATGCAACATCTAGAACCTTTCAAAATTAGCATCATAGACGGTACATAGACAGATGCATCTCATCTGGAAAACTGCTGAAGCAGAAGGCGAATATTGAGCCTTCATTCATGTTGAAGGTCTTTGCAACTTTAGGACAGTGCGTGTGGATGATTGACCGTCCATCCTTCGTCCTCTTCAGGAACACTTCAATATTGAACCATGGGTGTTGTATGAAAACCTTCCTCGCCTCCTGACCATAGAGGTGCTTTGAGAGGTAATCATCAGTGAACTGCTTTGGAAAGGCCTGAAAATAAGGATGTGCGTTAATATCTTCTCTATATTGGAAATGGGGCAAAGGAATAAAAAAGGCAAGGTATAATAGTTAGTACCATCTTGTAGTGAACTGATGTCTTCTTCATTGTGCAGACAAAGATCTTGTTGTTTTTTGTCGCTAATTTCTTTATCCTAACAATCTTTCTGTGTTTCTTGACTTGATTGATATTCATGGACAACTCATTTCCCCATATGCAAAAAGGGTCGAACAGTGGGTCAAAACCTTTGACAGCAAGACCTACATGTGCAAGACCAAATTGTTAAAAACCTAAATATTAGAATGATTCCTACAATTGCACAATAATGTGCTATTAGACAACGGACCATGCACGTGCTAACCTTGATTGTAAACCTTAGTGCTTCCCATTGTTTCCCTGCAACACATATAAGGTAGTTAGTCATCAGGTTAAGTAAGGGTTCGCATGCTATCAGTAAAATATGTTGATGAAAAATAAGCACATTGCAGATTCATCAGATTAATTCAAGCCACATGGAAAACCCATGTATCCAAACCAAGCATGATTAAGAACTAGGAAATATAGCACTTGTATATGTTTCTCATGTATTAAGTGCAGCAAAATTTGATTTATTCCTCACATGCACAACAATACAAAATTCTACCCACGACAATTGGACATCGCATTGCAGAATCGAACCAAGCAGTTAACTAAACACCACAACAAATGAACCAAACATTAACTGAGCACCACATTGCACAATATAACATACTCCTAATAGAAGATCAGACAGTTAACCAAACCAAGCATGCTTAACAACTTGGAAATATAGCAATTGTATTTGTTTCTCATGTATTTAGTACAGCCAAATTCGATTTACTTCTCACATGGTATACAATAACAGAATGCACCCACAACTATTAAACATCGCATTGCAGAATTGAACCAAACTGTTAACTAAACACCACAACAAATGAACCAAACGTTAACTGAGCACCACATTGCACAATGTATAACCAAACCAAGCATGCTTGACAACTAGGAAATATAGCAATTGTATTTGTTTCTCATGTATTTTGTAAAGATAAATTCGATTTATTTCTCACATGGAAGACAACACAAAATTGCAGCCTGAAGAATTGAACATCACATTTGCAGAATTGAACCAAACAGTTAACTGAAGACGACAACTAATTAACCAAATAGTTAATAAGTGAGCACCACACTGCACGACATATAGAACATATACACTAGAGCAACAGATTGCATGGTAAAATTAGATAGCACAATTCACTAGAATTTGTTAAGGAAAGGCAGGAGCAGGACACGCAACGGGTAAACCGAGCATGCTTAACCGGCGTAACTAGCAAATGGCAAGGTGCTCCTCCAAGATCTAGGGGTCGGCACGAATGGCAGCCATCGCGACCTCATCCGCGCGTGCGGCCGCGATTTGCTTCTCCGCTGCCAAATGCTCCTTGAGCTCCTGGCTATACTGCGTGCACCATGGCTTAGGGCGGCGCTTATTTGGTGGAGGGGTCGGTGATTTGGGTGGAAGGTGTCACATCGGCGGTCGGGGCATGTGGGATGTGGAAGGAGGAGGAGGATGGGGGTCGGGTGTGGATTACCTGCCTGGATAGATGAGGCCGAGCAGTGTGAAGGAGGGTCGCCGGCGAGGAGGCGGCGCTGCAAGCAAGGAGTGAAGGTTTCAACTTGGAAAGGAAGGCGGAAATAGGGGAAAGGTGGCTTTTGGTAAGGGGGAGGGGGCGGGGAGGTAGATATTTCCGCGGAAGCAGAAAATTTTGAATCGGTTCAGCGAAAAAACTGGCGCGCAAAGTGTCATCAGACATGGTCCCTTATTCAGAATTGTGTACGGTATGTGAACATCACAAACGATTTAGATAGCTTAACCCGTGTGTGATCAGTTTGAACGTAAAAAAATTTGGTTCGAATTTCCCTGGTTACAGTGGTCATCCACGTCATTGCATAATTTGGGTACACAAAGGAGACTACAGCACACCCACACTTCTTAATCGAGCAAGTTCAGCAATTAAACAGAGCTAGCTAACCTAAACATTACTCTAACAAATTAAAGACCGGCGCTCTTAATTAAACAAAACAAAGAGTACTACTACAACTGGTGCTTGTCGATCTCCGCCGCCTCCTCCATGTCCAGCTCACGCCCGACAGTCTCCTGGGGAAGGGGCTCCATGGCATCCATCGCACCATACTCGGCAAGCATCTCGCCATCCGCGCCAGCCATCTCTTTGGAAAAGGCCGCTACGAGCTGGGCGTGGACGGCCGTGATCTGGGCTTGGACGGGCTCCGTCATGGCAAGGTATGCGGCGAAGGAATGGACAGCTGCTCGAACGCTCTCGGCGATTGCCAACTCTTCGGCCGTGGGTTGCCGACCGTTGTCCGAGAAGCTTCGTTCGATTTGTGCGGTGACCGCCACGAGCTGGGCGTGGGCGGCCTCGACATGGTCGTGGGCGGCCTCCATCAGAGCTAAGGCCGCCGCTGCGGAACGGACAGCTGTTGTGCCGCTCTCGCCAGTTGCTATCCCCGAGGCAGATGTTGCTGCCGCCACCTGAGAAGCAACAACGGCCATTTGGGCTGCCTTGACCGCCCGGTCGCAGATTGCGGCCGTGCTCATGCACCTTGTTAGCACGTGCATGGCGGCTGCTGATACATCTCCATCATATCTACTTTTCCAAACTCTTTTGCCCTTGTTTTGGACTCTAATTTGCATGATTTGAATGGAACTAACCCGGACTGACGTTGTTTTCAGCAGAATTGCCATGGTGTTATTTTTGTGCAGAAATAAAAGTTCTCGGAATGACCTGAAACTTCACGGCGATCATTTTTGGAATTAATAAAAAATATTGGCGAAAGAATCAACAGAAGGGGGCCCACACCCTGTCCACAAGGGTGGGAGGCACGCCCACCCCCCAGGGCGCGCCATCTGTCCTTGTGGGCCCCCTAGACCTCCACCGACCTCAACTCCAACTCCATATATTCATGTTCGGGGAGAAAAAAATCAAAGAGAAGGATTCATCGCGCTTTACGATACGGAGCCACTGCCACCTCCTGTTCTTCCTCGGAAGGGCAGATCTGGAGTCCGTTCAGTGCTCCGGAGAGGGAAAATCATCGCCGTCGTCATCATCAACCATCCTCCATCACCAATTTCATGATGCTCACCGCCGTGCGTGAGTAATTCCATCGTAGGCTTGCTGGACGGTGATGGGTTGGATGAGATTTACCATGTAATCGAGTTAGTTTTGTTAGGGTTTGATTGAATTGACAACTCAACTACCAATACTTGAGCATATTCTTTGGCTCCCCATGTGTCGAATCAATAAATTTGGGTTGAATACTCTACCTTCGAAAACTGTTGTGATCCCCTATACTTGTGGGTTATCAAGACCTTATTCTGGCGCCGTTGTCGGGGAGCATAGCTCTATTCTCTGAGTCACTTGGGATTTATATCTGTTGATCACTATGAAGAATTTGAAAGATACTAGAACCAAGATTTTTCCCTCTACTACGAGGTGAGGTAAGGAACTGCCATCTAGCTCTGCACTTGATTCACCTTCTGTTTTGAGTAAGCTTGTGACACCTACACCTGCTAGTAATTCTGATATGTCGCAAGTAATTGATGGTGCCACTTCTACTATGCATGATGCTAATGATGATACTACTGCTTTGCTTGATAATACTGTGCCACTAGGTGAATTTCTTGATGAACAACTTGCTAGGGTTAGAGAAAATATTATTGAAACTGAAGATTATGATTCTCCCCCTAGATATGAATTGCCTGTTGTACCTGAGGGTTATATTATGGATGAAGAAACTGCTAGAGACTTTCTTGCTTGCAATGATAGAGATGATCTTAAGAAACTGTTAGCTAAACTGAAAGAAAAATCCTTGAATGCTAGAATGAAATATGATCCCAATTTTGCTACTTCACCTATTTTTGTTACTGATAAGGATTATAAATTCCCTGTCGATCCTGAGTTAATTACTTTGGTTGAATCTAATCCTTTCTATGGTTATGAATCTGAAATAGTTGTGGCACACCTTACTAAATTGAATGATATAGCCACCCTATTTGCTCATGAGGAAAAAATTTGCTATTACTATATTCTTAAGTTGTTTCCTTTCTCGTTAAAGGGTGATGCTAAGTTATGGTTTAATTCTCTTACTCGTGGTTGTGTGCGTAGTCCCCAGGACATGATTTATTACTTCTCTCAAAAATATTTCCCTGCTCATAAGAAACAAGCTGCCTTACAGGAAATATTTAACTTTGTGCAAATTGAAGAAGAGAGTCTCCCACAAGCTTGGGGGAGGCTTCTCCAGTTACTTAATGCTTTGCCTGATCATCCTCTCAAGAAAAATGAAATACTTGATATCCTTTATAATGGACTAACTGATGCTTCTAGGGACCACCTAGATAGTTGTGCTGGTTGTATTTTCAGGGAACGAACTATTGAGCAAGCTGAATTGCTATTGAATAATATATTGAGTAATGATAATGATTGGACACTTCCTGAACCAACTCCTAAGCCAACTCCGAAGAAAAGGGGTATTCTATTTCTCAGTCCCGAAGATATGCAAGAGGCAAAGAAATCTATGAAAGAAAAAGGTATTAAAGCTGAAGACGTTAAGAATTTACCGCCTATTGAAGAAATACATGGTCTTGATAACCCGACACAGGTAGTAGAGGTAAACTCTCTTTATAGATTTGATGAAGGTGATATTCCTCATAATAAGTCTGCTAGTCAATGCTTGGATGAGTTCGATAATTTTATCGTTAAACAAGAAAACTTCAATGCTTATGTTAGTAGACAATTGAAACGTAATGCCTACATGCTTGACCACTTGGGTGATTATATGAGTAGAACTGTTAATGATCTTAAGCTTATTAGTAAACATGCTTCCATGGTTACAACTCAAGTAGAACAAGTACTTAAGGCACAAGATGATTTGCTTAATGAGTTTAATAGTAAGAACAATGATAATGTTGTTAGGGTTATGACTAGAGGTGGTAAAATGACTCAGGAACCTTTGTATCCTAAGGGCCATCCTAAGAGAGTTGAGCAAGATTCTCACAGAATTAATACTGATGCACCTAGTCCTAGTAATAAAAAGAAAAAGAAAACTGATAGGACTTTGCATACTTCTAATGAACCTGTCATAGACACACCTGAGAATCCAAATGATATTTCTATTTCTGATGCTGAAACACAATCTGGTGATGAACATGAACCTAGTGATAATGTTAATAATGATGTTCATGTTGATGCTCAACCTAGTAATGATAATGACGTAGAGATTGAACCTGCTGTTGATCTTGATAACCCACAATCAAAGAATCAACGTTATGATAAGAGAGATTTCGTTGCTAGGAAACATGGTAAAGAAAGAGAACCATGGGTTCAGAAACCCATGCCCTTTCCTCCTAAGCCATCCAAGAAAATGGATGATGAGGATTTTGAGCGCTTTGCTGAAATGATTAGACCTATCTTTTTGCGTATGCGTTTAACTGATATGCTTAAAATGCCTCCTTATGCCAAGTACATGAAAGATATTGTTACAAATAAAAGGAAGATGCCGGAAGCTGAAATTTCCACCATGCTTGCTAATTACACTTTTAAGGGTGGAATACCAAAGAAACTTGGAGATCCAGGAGTACCAACTATACCATGCTCCATTAAAAGAAACTATGTTAAAACTACTTTATGTGATCTTGGAGCCGGTGTTAGTGTTATGCCTTTCTCTTTGTATCGTAGACTTGAATTGAATAAGTTGACACCTACTGAAATCTCTTTACAAATGGCTGATAAATCAACTGCTATACCCATCGGTATTTGTGAGGATGTGCCTGTTGTGGTTGCAAACGTTACTATCTTAACGGACTTTGTTATTCTTGATATTCCCGAGGACGACAGTATGTCGATCATCCTTGGTAGACCCTTTTTGAATACTGCAGGGGCTGTTATTGATTGCAATAAAGGCAATGTCACTTTTCATGTTAATGGTAATGAGCATACGGTACACTTTCCGAAGAAACAACCTCAAGTTCATAGTATCAATTCTATTGGAAAAATTTCAACTATTACTATCGGAGGTTTTGAATTCCCTCTTCCTACTGTCAAAAAGAAATATGATATTCTTATTGTTGGGGACATGCATATCCCCGTTGAGGTAACCTAGTGTTATTCAAAAATTCTCCGGTTTCATGTCATTCGAAAGAAGTTTGTTAATAAGACTTGATCAACCTTGTTAACGGATTCCTTTTGATGAGCATGAGATGGATGAATCTAGAAGGCACAACTTTCTGTACCTACTTTTTACTTTCTGTTATTTAGAATGAATAAATCAAAAATAGTATTTTCCGTCTGTTTTCTGAATTATCCATGAAATAAAAATGTCCCGTAAATAAAACTTCTCCAAATGCCCTGAAAATTTAGTATGATTTTTTATAGAATATTTGAGAATTTCTGGCACTGAGAACACACCAGGGGGACCCACCACCTGTCCACAAGGACGGAGGGCGCGCCCTACCCCATGGGCACGCCCCCAGCCTTGTGGGTCCCACGTGGCCCCCCTTCACTTATTCCAGCACCCATCCACTTTGTCTTCCTCCAGAAAAAATCACTCCATAGCTCAAACTCATGTTCTTGCTCATTTTGCTGCCATTTTCGATCTCCTTGTGTAAAGCTCCATTTGCAAAACTGTTTTGGGGGATTGTTCTTCGGTATGTGACTCCTCCAATGGTCCAATTAGTTTTTGTTCTAGTGCTTTATATATTGCAAATTTTTGCTGCTATGGTGACCCTGTTCTTGAGCTTGCATGTCAAATTTATATGGTCCAAAGTAGTTTTGATGCATGATATAGCCTCTAGGCACTTGTAGGAGTAGTTGCCATCAATTTTGTTGAGTTTGGTTCACTTTTATTTTGAATTACTAAAAATTTCAGAAATTTTTCAGAGGAAGAAAATGATGAGGAGATTGTTGAGAGGCTCTTCGAGCCGGGGTTCAAATGAAAAAGAAAATCAGGAGAAGGAAAAGCCCAAGTACAATCTTCCTCGTGCGGTGGAGATTCAGCCATGTGAATGGCCATGTGATGCATTCTTGGAAGCGGCCGGAATTTATGAGGATTTCTATTATTTGGCTGAGAATGCAGGCATCACTGACTTCCTCCACGACCAGTGTGATCTGTATCTCCTACTCACTAATACTTTCGTGGAAAATTTTCATTTTCATGCTAGGAGATCACCACCCACGGTAGAGTTTCACTTATATGATGAGTATAAGGAGATGACGCTTTATGACTTTTGTGAGGTTTGTAAATTACCTTATGAGGGTAGCGTCGAGGAACCACGTCCTACAGATGTGGAAGGTTTTATTGATGAAATTATCATAGGGGAAACAAGAGGAATGTCGAGAGCGAGAGTGGCTAGTATACATTTCCCTGTTTTATGTTATTATTCATTATTTGCTGGGAGATGTTTAATTGGTCGAGGAGAGAGTGGAGGCCTTAGTGGCCCTGACCTTGCCATTTTGCGCCATGCCTTACATAGAGATAGAACCTACAGTTTAGCCGCTATAGTTGCTAAACGGTTGAGTTTAAACCGTACAAAGGGTCCTATTTTTGGAGGTATCTTCGCCTCCCGCCTTGCTAAACACTTTGAGATACCTATTAGGCACTATGAAAAAGAGGAGAAATTGCTACCTATTATTTACTTAGATTATGAGAGCATGGTAGCACATAAGATTATTTGCCATGATGAGGAAAAAAAGACTTATTTATAACCTGGTATTTAGCGAGGTCACTTTTCAGATTATTACCCTGCCTGCACCTACTTTGTTCGATATGCATTCAGGCAGGTACTTCATTATGCCTGAGGACATACACGCTTACTGGGAGGGAACGCGATCCCCAGCTCCTGAGCCAGAGCCATCACCAGATCCATATAATGAGTCTATTTATCAGTGGGAGCCGCAGGAGCTCGCTAACCAGTGGAACCCCCAGGATCCTCCTCAGTGCACTGGAGAGAACCACTTTGACCCATGGCCCTAGACCAACTTAGGCCAAAAGCCTAAGCTTGGGGGAGTACGTATTTCTCACCGACATTACATTCATGTTCACACACTCATTCTAGTTGTCGGTGTTCATACTTTTTCATTGTATTATCCATGTTAGGTTATTTCTTTTTCTCGCTTTCTTCTTGAGTATTTGAAAAAGCCTTTGAGAAAAACAAAAAAAATAGTTGTAGCTTAGTTTACCTTCCATGCTTAGTTGAAGTATTAAAGAAAACCCAAAAAGGTTTCTCGTTTATCTTTTACTTGTTGGGAGCTTTCCCGTGTAAATAGTTTTTCTCATTCTTGTTTTACTTTCTTCAGAAAAACAAAAACTCCAAAAACATTTCAGTGTGTTTCTTTGAAATTCTTTTCTTTTCTTTGGGGGTCGAGGAGAGAAGACCACGATGAAAATGTTGAGTGGCTCTCATATGCATTATTGTTGATCTAACAAAGAGCCCATATTACCTTGTCTTCTCCTTTGAATAAATGTTTGTAGATTCCAGCTTAGTCCAATGCACGTGCACTATTATTATTATTCACATCGTTCGGTCGTGCAAGTGAAAGGCAATAATGATGATATATGATGAAATGATTGAGATGAGGAAAAAGCTGGTATGAACTCGACCTATCTTGTTTTTGTAAATATGATTAGTTCATCGTTTTTGATTCAGCCTATTATGAATGAAATATGTTTGCAATGACAATTAGAGATTATAGTTACTCATGCCATGCTTAATTAGCTAGGAGTTTATAATGGTTTACCTTGCGTGCCAACATGCTTTTAAAATGGTTGTGATGTAGTATGACAGGATGGTATCCTCCTTTGAATGATTCGAGTGGCTTGACTTGGCACATGTTCATGCATGTAGTTGAAACAAGATCAACATAGCCTCCACGATATTTATGTTCATGGTGATTTATATCCTACTCATGCTTGCATTCAATGTTGGTTAATCTCAATGCATGTTTATGACTGTTGTCGCTCTCTAGTTGGTCGCTTCCCAGTCTTTTTCTAGCCTTCACTTGTACTAAGCAGGAATACTGCTTGTGCATCCACTTCCATAAACCCAAAGTTATTCCATATGAGTCCACCATACCTTCCTATATGCGGTATTTACCTGCCGTTCCAAGTAAATTTGCATGTGCCAATCTCTAAACCTTCAAATGATAATCTGTTTTTTATGCCCGAATCGCTCATGTAGCGACTGGGGGCTGTCAGTATCTTCCATGCTAGGTGGGTTATTCTCACAATGAGTGGACTCCGCTCATCATTCACGAGAAAATGGCTGGTAATTGGGATGCCCAGTACTATGATCAAAAGATCAGAAACAAAATTTCAAATAATTAAACAAAACTCCCCGAGGAAAGTTGTTGGTATGGACGGCACCCGTGAATTCGGCTAGACGTGGAGTGTGATTGTTGGTGGAGAGGGAGTAAAAACTTTACCATTCTGTCTGGGAACTGCCTATAATGTATGTAGCATGGAAGATATTGATATCTCTTGGTTGTTGCGTTGACAATGAAAGCATACCGCTCAAAATATTATATTCATCTTTGTTTTAAAAACTCGAGCTCTGGCACCTCTGCAAATCCCTGCTTCCCTCTGCAAAGGGCCTATCTATTTACTTTTATCTTGAGTCATCATCCTCTTATAAAAAGCACCAGTTAGAGAGCACCGTTGTCATTTGTATGCTTTGTTATTAATTGATATTGAGTATGACTGTGACTGGATCTCATTTACCATGAATTACAATGTCTAGTCAGTCCTTGATCTTCAGGAGTGCTCTGCATTTATGTTTTGCGGTCTCAGAAAGGGCTAGCGAGATACCATCTTGTTATATCATATCATGATTGTTTTGGAAAAGTGTTGTCATCCGACATTTATTATTATTGCTCGCTAGTTGATTATGTCATTGATATGAGTAAATGTGAGACCTAAATGTTATTGTGAATATGGTCAGTTCATAATCTTTGCTGAAAACTTGAATACTGGCTTTACATATTTGCAACAACAAGATCAAACAGAGTTTGTAAAAGTTTTTCTTTATCACTTTTAGTTTATCAACTGAATTGCTTGAGGACAAGCAATGGGTTAAACTTGGGGGAGTTGATACGTCTCCATCGTATCTACTTTTCCAAACTCTTTTGCCCTTGTTTTGGACTCTAATTTGCATGATTTGAATGGAACTAACCCGGACTGACGCTGTTTTCAGCAGAATTGCCATGGTGTTATTTTTGCCCAGAAATAAAAGTTCTCAGAATGACCTGAAACTTCACGGAGATCATTTTTGGAATTAATAAAAAATATTGGTGAAAGAATCAACAGAAGGGGGCCCACACCCTGTCCACAAGGGTGGGAGGCGCGCCCACCCCCCCCCCCAGGGCACGCCATCCGTTCTTGTGGGCCCCCTGGACCTCCACCGACCTCAACTCCAACTCCATATATTCATGTTCGGGGAGAAAAAAATCAGAGAGAAGGATTCATCGTGTTTTACGATATGGAGCCGCCGCCACCTCCTATTCTTCCTTGAGAGGGCAGATCTGGAGTCCGTTCAGGGCTCCGGAGAGGGGAAATCATCGTCGTCGTCATCATCAACCATCCTCCATCACCAATTTCATGATGCTCACCGCCGTGTGTGAGTAATTCCATCGTAGGCTTGCTGGACGGTGATGGCTTGGATGAGATTTACCATGTAATCGAGTTAGTTTTCTTAGGGTTTGATCCCTAGTATCCATTATGTTCTAAGATTGATGTTGCTATGACTTTGCTATGCTTAATGCTTGTCACTAGGGCCCGAGTGCCATGATTTCAGATCTGAACCTATTATGTTTTCATGAATATATTTGTATTCTTGATCCTATCTTGCAAGTTATAGTCACCTACTACATGTTATGATCCGGCAACCCCGGAGTGACCATAGTCGGGACACTTCCCGGTGATGACCGTAGTTTGAGGAGTTCATGTATTCACTAAGTGCTAATGCTTTGGTCCGGTACTCTATTAAAAGGAGGCCTTAATATCCCTTAGTTTCCAATAGGACCCCGCTGCCACGGGAGGGTAGGACAAAAGATGTCATGCAAGTTCTTTTCCATAAGCACGTATGACTATATTCGGAATACATGCCTACATTATATTGATGAACTGGAGCTAGTTCTATGTCACCCTATGTTATAACCGTTGCATGATGAATGCCATCCAACATAATTATCCATTATTGATCCATTGCCTACGAGCTCGTTTCATATTGATCTTTGCTAAGTTACTTTTCCGTTGCCACTGTTACGATTGCTACAAAACTGCTACTGTTACTTTTGCCACCGTTACCGTTACTTCCATACTACTTTTCTACTAAATACTTTGTTGCAGATATTAAGTCTTTCAGGTGTGGTTGAATTGACAACTCAGCTGCTAATACTTGAGAATATTCTTTGGCTCCCCTTGTATCGAATCAATAAATTTGGGTTGAATACTCTACCCTCGAAAACTGTTGCGATCCCCTATACTTGTGGGTTATCAGCTGCGGTCACGCTCTCGCCGGAGTGAGCCACCGAAGTTGCCCTCATGACGCGGGTCCACGTCCCCATCTTTCACCGGCGACGATTGAACAGTGAAATGATATTTGGGGAGCGAGCTAGTGTGCTTGACACGCCGGCTGTGGACTGTAGCTGACGCACCTTCTCACGTAAGCCATAGGCGTACTATACACCGACGGTGCTCCAGGATATTTTGTACTGCATCTCACACGGTTGGTGATAATAAACTGTGTGGGATCTACTTGATTTTTCATCTTGATTTGAATTACATAATGGGGTCACAGCGGCAATGGACGGTGTTTGAATTGCTAGAACTTTTATCTGCAGTGAACATGCAACTATATGTGTGTCTGAAAGTGCGTTATATCGACTAGAGGGGGGTGAATAGGCGATTTTTACAAATTCGTCATTGAGGAATTCCAAGGTGAGGAAATTCCTAAGCAACGAACTACTTAGCAGCGGAATAAGTACTCAGATGCAAACATAACATGGCATAAGTACAATCATCATGATGAAATGAAATAGGCACAGAGTACAGGTAGCGTGAAACACAGGATAAGCAGGCTGGAGACTAAGTGACTGAAGAAATAGGATTGAGGAAATTGAGAAAGTCTTCAGTCAAAGTCTTCACACAGTAACGATCAAGTAAATCAACACATGAATGAGGAAATGAAAGAGTTGAGGAAATAGAACCAGTAGCTCGGTGAAGACAATGATTTGGTAGACCAATTCCAACTGCTATGACAGTTGCACGTCTGGTTGGAGCGGCTAGGTATTTAAACCTGAGGACACACAGTCCCAGACACACAGTCCTCACCGTATTCTCCTTGAGCTAAGGTCACACAGACCTCGCCCAATCACTCGTGGTAAGTCTTCACAGGTGACTTCCAAACCTTCACAGACTCGGTCACTCGGCGATCCACAATTCCTCTTGGATGCTCTAGACCATGACGCCTAACCGTCTGGAGGATGCACAGTCCTCAAAGGTAACAAGCGTCGGTTCCACACTGGAACAATCTCTTCAGTGATGCTCAATCACTTTGGGTTTGTAGGTGTTTGGGTTTTTGGGTTTTTCCTCACTTGATGATTTTCGCTCAAAGTCCTCGGAGGATGGGATGCTCTAAATGACAAGTGTCAGTTTCTCTCGGAGCAGCCAACCAGCTAGTGGTTGTAGGGGCGGCTATTTATAGCCTAGGGAGCAGCCCGACATGATAATACATAAATGCCCTTCAATGATATGACCGTTAGGTGGGTAGGATATTTGGACAGCTGGCGCGTAGCACAGCAACGGTCGGAAATTTGAGCTTTCAAATTCCTCAGGGCTATCATGTTCCTCACTTGTAGGCAATCCGCACTGGCGAATTCCTAACTCCTCAGTCAGAACAAATTCCTCAGAGAACAGAAGAACTTCGTCTCTGTCACTGAAGAAATTGACTGAACTTTATGAGATTTCCAATGGCTTCACTTGAAAGGATTGGGTAGGTGTAGGATTTTGAGATGAGCATCACTTGGAAACTTTTCCTTAGTTTTACCTCGACCCCCTTTAACAGTACGGTGTTTCCTATGACTCAAGAAGAAGAAAATGAAACTACGAAAACAAAAGTCTTCACGCTTCATAATCCTCGCATGAATATCAAGTCTTCAAGGTCACACCAATTTCTTCACTTTCAAAGTCTTCAACTGAAGACATTCATTTTTAGGGGTCGACTTTCATCGTAAATAACAAACTCCTCATAGACTTATAGACCTATGTACACTCATAAACGCATTAGTCCCTTAACCTATAAGTCTTCAATACACCAAAATCACTAAGGGGCACTAGATGCACTTACAATCTCCCCCTTTTTGGTGATTGATGACAATATAGGTTAAGTTTTCAACGGGGATAAACATATGAAGTGTAAATACTGATAATGAGGAATTTGATTGCAAGATATAGAAGAACTCCCCCTGAAGATGTGCATATTTGAGGAATTTGCTTTGAATAGCAAATGCACATTGTAGAGTTATATCATGGAGATCTCCTCCTATATCTTGTAATTCATACACGCATTTAACATATGATATGAAGAATTTGAAATGCATGATGAAATATGGTGTCTGACGAAATTCAGCATGCGTGCATTAAGGTACTTGAGGAAATAAGCATGCAGAAAGCAGTTCAAAAGTATCAGACCACCATAGGACTTAAGTTTACAACTCATCAGAGCAAACACCTCAGAAAAGCAAGAGTTGTAACTTAACAGAAATATAGCCCATATATAAGACCCGCTTGAAGACTAACTCAAATTTCTCCCCCTTTGTCATCGAATGACCAAAAGGGACGAAAAATGAGGACTAACGCCCCTGAAGAATATCATCATGATGTTGATGGAGGAGCGCCAGCGTTGTTGGGGTCGTCCGTTGAGGTAGGGCCTGCCGCGGTGTCGTTCAATTCTTCAGCTTCATCCGTCTCGCGCGATGAAGAATATGAACTGGCAACAAGCTGAGGAACTTTGACCTTTTTGAATTTCTTCGAAGGTGGCTGAGACCAGTCAAAGTCCTGTTGGAAGCCCATCTCCTTGAGATCTTCAGCACTACAAAGATTCGACAGAATAGCCCAAGTGCGGTCAAAGACTTCATGCAAGTAGTAGTGATTCTTCTTCATAGTATTTTGAGTGACTGTCATGTTCTGAAGAATTGCACCAAACTGACGCTTGACCCACTTGTGATTTCGATCAACTTTCTAATGAAGACTAAGGAGAAGTTCACGATCAGTCATCACACGCGGAGCTGTGGCTTGAGGATTTTGTTCTGAAGCTTTGGCGGCAGAATCTTGTGTTGCCGAGTCATCATTGGTGGAATATGAAGTAGCTTTGCGAAACTGTCCATCCAATGGACGAGTACCTTCATCAATAACCGCAGCCTTGCCCTTCTCGTTAGCTGAGGAAATAGTCCGTTTGAGGACTTCAATAGGAGGCAAATAGCTGAGATGATTTTGAAAGTCAGCCTTATAATGAATTGAAGACCTTGATCTGATGAAATTCATGATCTAGGGAGCATAAGGCTTCAACTCAAAAGGTGACAGAGCAGCATTGGCCAAAGTCCTCATGAAGAAATCGTGGTAGTTGATAGGAATACCATGAATGATATTGAACAGCAGATTCTTCATAATGCCAACAACCTCTTCGTCATCAGAGTTGGGCCCTTGATTGGACTGAGGGTTTTGGTTAATATGCGATAAACTGTCCTTGGCACATAGAGCAATTCCTTGACAAGGAATTTGGTCCTTGGAGCTTGGCCTGGCTTCAAAGGCTTCATCAGCACTTGCATCAGATGATCGGATAGTTCAGGTTCAACATAGAGAAGCCTTGCACCTTCAGTGGGAGGACTGACTGGGACGGCATGAAGCAATTCAGAGGCCGGTGCTTTGAAATGAGTATTATCGGTCATCCAGTCGAATACCCATGAATTGACATCATCAACATTTCCAGTAATATGCAGCGTGGCGAAGAATTGAAGAATGAGTTCTTCATTCCAATCGCAGATGTCGGTGCAGAAGTTGAGTAACCCAGCGTCATGAAGAACACTGAGGACTGGGGTGAAGCATGGCAGCGATTCCATATCCACATGAGGAATTTGTTCATGTTCAAAGATCTTGTCCTTATCAAACAACAGTGAGGAATAGAAGTTCATCTGGCTAGCAGTCCAGAAGTGCTTGCGACGAAGTCGAGCAGAGTCATAGGGATTGTAATCAGTGAAGAATATGTGCTCATTGAAGAAATCTACAGCATTGAACTTCTGCTTCTTGGAGTGAGGGTTCTGTGGCTTGGGCTGAAGATTAACAGTTGAAGTCTTCACAGCCTCTTGAGGTATAGCCACTGGAGCCACAGGCTGAGGAATTTCAGGAGCAAAGGCATCAGCAGCAGCCTTGGCCTCCATTTCAACAGAAACATGTACATCAGCACTAGTGGCTGGAACTTCTTCAGTTTGAGTAGGGGACTGAGGAATTTTTTGCAGTGGAGTCGTCAGTGGTGAATTGGGGTGATGACTTTCCCAGTAGTCATCATTCAGAATTGGTGTAGTACACCCAATGTCCACATCTTCATCTTCATCATCAATTTCCTCAACGCCTGCCTCTTCAGTTGTGAACAGAGGCATGGGCGATGATACCAGCGGAGTTGAAGTGATATTGTCCACTTCAATTTCTTCATCTAACTGCTCTGTCGAAGCAGCAGAAGAATCTTCTTCATCAGATTCACTTGGAATTGCATATTCCTCACCAAAGGGAATAATCTCCTTTGATGACATGCTTGATATTGGAACAACATCTATAGAATTTGTATAAGAGCGCGTCAAAGTCTTCACTTTCTTTGGAGCTGAAGACTCTGAGGAGGCAGATGCTTTCCTTTTCTTCACAGCTGCTCGCTCCGCAGCCTTGGTTTTCTTCGCTTCTGTTGCAGAAGGAAGGTTAATGCTTGTCATCACTGCAGGAGGAGCAGCGGAAATTGGTTGAAATCCTTCAGGCACAACTGATGTAGTTGCCCTGGCATTTTCTTCAGAGACTGGAATTTCTTCATCAGCCCTGGTGCTTTCATTTTCTTCGACAGCCTAATTTTCATCAGCTGTGCTTGCATGTTCTTCAGTAGGCTGAGCGGATGTTTTAGTCGAAGGAAATTTGGGTTGCGATGAAGCTGCAACATTTGGAGTGAATCCCTTTGCCATTCTGACGAATCTGACTTTGGCACCTAGCCAATCTGCACGATAAGCGTCAAATTCATCATTGAGTGTTTTGATCTTAGCCTGCATAGTCACAAGTTCTTCAGGAGACATTTTCACAACATTTTTCTTCAGAAAGCGCTCCTTCTTGTATTGAGCTTTCTTGACTTGCCTGGCCTTCTCAAATTTCCATTTTTCTTCGGCTATGAAGGCCGTCAACATGTGGCTTTGACCAGGAGTGAGGTTTAATTCAGGCAAAGGTGTGTTAGGGTTCTTGTGCCATAGATCAATGAAATCAAGGATCTTCCTTGGATCCAGCATGAGGGGTACAGCACTGCCTTTGGCACTAGCGGCCCTTTGTTGTCGATCTCTGATGATCTCAGCTAATTCTTCATCATCAGCTTTGTCTTCGCTTGACGGAACCTGAAAGGCGACCTGCTTCTTGTGAGGACTTGGCCTTGTGCCTTGTCCAGCAGTGGCCTTTTTCTTTAGCAAGGTCAGAGCTGTTAAAGACTGAGGTGGAGCTGAGGAACTTGCAGAGACTCCTGAAGCAATTGAGATTCCAGTAGTCCTTTGGCATGTGGCAAGATGCACAGGTGCTGAGGACTTTGCAGGAGCAGCTGAGGATTTTGCAACTGAGGGAGTTGGAGCTGCTTTTGAAGGAGTTGCTTGAGGATCAGGCCGTGAGGGCTTTGAAGAGCTTGGCCGTGAGGGCATTGCAGCTGAGGATCTTGTCTTGATAGCTGGTTTCTTTGTCATAGCCTTCTTAGGCTTGCTAGCAGAGGCCTCAGCAGCGGCAGTAGCAGAATCTTCATTAAATTTCTTCACTGCCTCTTTAGCCATTTTGGCCAGCTTGGCTTGACGCTTAGCCCACTCCTGAGGAAATTCCTCACCTCTTCTGATGCTTGTGGGATCAGCTTCTTGGCCTGGAGCCAATGGAGGTCTTGGACATGGAGGGTTGATAGCGAATTTCTTCATGTACTTTGGAGTCACATATCAATACTCCCTCCATTCTCTTGCCCATCTCCTCTCAATCTTCTGAATGTGCACTTTGCGCTAATTTTTGTTCTCCTTGCCATGAGTTGCTTCATCAGGAGTACAATATTCATCATAGATGTCATCAGGGATCTCAAAAGCAGTATTTGTCTCTGGCCTCTTTCCTCCCTTCTGAGGTCTTTTACCATCAGCCATCTTCTTCACTTGAGGATTTTGAACAATCAAATTTTATGACGAGGTATGCAATTTTTCTTCAAGGAACACTGCAAATGAGTTAAGTTGATGAGAACCTAGTGATTCAGCAGTGGACATGTGTACCTGTGAACAGAATATAGGTGCGAAGAATTTGGAGAGGTCATATGCGTTCTCAGAAGTTTTTCAAAAGTATCAAGTTTGAGGAATTTGACCAGGGGTGTCTTGAGGAATTTCACTAAGCGTTCTTTGACTTAGGTTCTAGAGTTGTATAGATTGAAAATCCACACAATTGAGGAATCTTGAAGAAAAACGTTGCTTAGAGAAACAGATCAAGATCAGAAGCAAGTTGGTGTTTAAGAACATGAAAGTTGAAGAATAAACACCTTTTGAAGATTTTGTGGAAATCATCAGAATCAACAAGGGCAGTAAAAATAGATTTTATTTACCCTTGACGAAGAACACGATGAACTGAGAGTAGCAGTGGAGAAGCTCGTCCGTTCAGATCTTCCACGCCCTAACTTGGCGATGGAAAACAGCTACGGCAGCGACGGAGTGAAGATTTCCGCGGCCGGCGTGAGTACGACGGTGACGAGGTCGAGGCAGTGAAGCTCTTCCTCACCGGCGACGATGGAGTGTAGCGGTGGTGCTAGGTCTGAGAGCTCGAGCGAGGGGAGTAAGATCGAGCGGGGTAAATGAGATCTGAGGAGGGCGAGGGGTATTTATAGCCGAGCTGAAAAACCGCTCGTCCGAAGAAAATGGACGAACGTGCCCCTGACCCTTCTCATCCTAACGACATGTGTCACCCACGTACTGTGAAGTGGAGATCGTGTTAGATCGTGGGTGAATAGATAAATCTTATCGAGGGATATGGAACGGTTTGAGCGGCAAAAGCCGAAAATTCAGATAACAATATTTTAATGTTTCGTTCGCAAATTCTTCAGCTGTCAAGGACACAGTGAAGACTTTGAACGGGTTTCAAATAGAACGCACATGAAGAATTTGTGAACAGACTGGGTTGAGTTTAGCATAGAGGGGGAACGGGTCCGATCACATTCACTTAGAAGAAAATAAACTTGAAGAATTAGCAATAAGTGAATGATGTTGAGGACATGAAAAACTCAATTATATATATATAGTCAATGAAGAACACAGTCGGAAAGAGTGAAGACTTTGCAATGTTGAAGAATTTGAAAATTTGAAGAATTTGCAAAATGAAGATTTTCAATTAGAAGAAAAACTCAAATTGAAGATTTTCAACTTTTTGTGGTGGCGTGACCCACCGTGTAAGAATGGTGATTTCAGACGCCGCGTACAATTGTCGTAGGGCTCTGAGAATCAAATTCTTCGTTAATTTCTTCACACTTAGAGGGTTAGTCTTCATTGATTGAAGAAAAACATTTCTTCGTGTGTTGCACATCTAAGTCATCAATTTGCATAAGTGTTAGGATGTGTGTCCTTTTCAAAGAACATTCAAAGATTCAAAGATATTTAGCTCACACCGCAACTTGCTAAATCTCTTCTCATCCAAGGGCTTTGTGAAGATATCGGCTAGCTATTCTTCAGTCTTCACGTGCTCGATTGAGATGTCGCCCTTCAACACATGATCACGAAGAAAGTGATGATGAATCTGGATGTGCTTTGTCTTTGAGTGCTGAACTGGGTTATGAGCAATTTTGATGGCACTCTCGTTGTCGCAGTAGAGTGGCACATTCTTCACATTGATGCCGTAGTCCTTGAGGGTTTGCTTCATCCATAGCAATTGAGCACAACAAGAACCAGGAGCAATATACTCAGCTTCAGCAGTAGAGAGTGATACACAGTTCTGCTTCTTCGAGGACCAACATACTAAGGATCGTCCGAGGAAATGGCATGTGCCTGATCTTGACTTGCGGTCCACACGATCACCAGCATAGTCAGAGTCAGAATATCGAGTGAGATCAAAAGCCGAGCCCTTGGGATACCATAATCCAAGTGTTGGAGTGTGAGCAAGATATCGAAGAATATGCTTCACAGCCTTATGGTGTGATTCCTTCGGTGTAGCTTGAAAACGGGCACACATGCAAACACTAAGCATAATATCTGGCCTAGATGCACATAGATACAGTAAAGAGCCAATCATGGAGCGGTATACCTTTTGATTGAAGTCTATACCATTTTCATTAGTGCATAGGTGGCCATTTGTGGGCATAGGGATTTTGACGCCTTTGCATTCTTGCATACCAAATTTCCTCAGAACATCCTTGAGGTATTTTTCTTGAGAAATGAAGATGCCATTGCGTTGTTGACAAATTTGAAGACCTAAGAAGAATTACAATTCTCCCATCATGGACATTTGATATTCCTCACTCATCATATAAGCAAATTCGTCACTGTAACGTTGGTTAGTACAGCCAAAGATAATATCATCAACATATATTTGGCACACGAATAATTCATCATCATATGTTTTGGTGAAAAGAGTTGGGTCGAGTGAACCGGGTTTGAAGCCTTTCTTCATGAGGAATTCCTTCAGAGTATCATACCACGCCCGAGGGGCCTGCTTGAGGCCATAGAGGGCCTTATTGAGTCTGAATACTTGATCAGGATGCTTAGGATCTTCAAAACCTGGGGGTTGAGCAACATATACTTCTTCCTCAAGCTTACCATTGAGGAATGAACTTTTCACATCCATTTGATATAAGTTGATATTATGATGGTTAGCATAAGCAAGCAATATGCGAATAGCCTCAAGTCTAGCAACAGGTGCAAAAGTTTCATCGAAATCAATTCCTTCAACCTGTGTGTAGCCTTGAGCTACAAGACGAGCCTTGTTCCTCACCACTAGGCCATTTTCATCTTGTTTGTTGCGGTAGATCCATTTGGTGCCGATGATATTGTGCTTGCGTGGGTCTGGTCGCTTGACAAGCTCCCACACATTGTTTAGCTCAAATTGATGTAATTCCTCTTGCATCGCTTGAATCCATTCAGGCTCCAGAAATGCCTCATCGACTTTGGTGGGCTCTGTGATAGAGACGAAAGCAAAATGCCCACAAAATTTAGACAAATGTGAAGCTTTTGAGCGAGTAAGAGGACCTGGTGCGTTGATGTCGTTGATGATTCTCTCAATCTGTACTTCATTTGCAACGCGAGGATGAGCAGGTTGGCGACTTTGATTTGGCTCAGCATTTTCTTCATAGCCATTTTCTTCAGATGCACCAGCATGATTTTCTTCATGATCTGGAATGACTTCTTCAGCAGATTCTTCAGTAGGTATGACATCCTCAGTAGCCTTTAGCTTGATGGATTCCTCAGGAGTCATTTCATCTAGCACAGGAGGTAGGTGCTCTCTTTGCGAGCCATTAGTTTCATCGAACCGTACATCTACAGTTTCAACAACCTTGTTGTGATAGGTGTTGAAGACCCTGTAGGTGTGCGAATCCTTTCCGTAACCAAGCATAAAACCTTCATGTGCTTTCGGTGCAAATTTAGAAATGTGATGGGGATCTCTAATCCAACATTTAGCACCGAAGACTTTGAAATAACTCACATTGGGTTTCTTGTCAGTGAGGAGTTCATATGAGGTCTTCTTGAAGAATTTGTGAAGATATACCCTGTTGATAATGTGGCATGCAGTATCAATTGCCTCAGGCCAGAAGCGACGAGGTGTCTTGTATTCATCAAGCATAGTGCGAGCCATCTCAACAAGAGTCATGTTCTTGCGCTCCACGACTCCATTCTGCTGAGGAGTGTATGGGGCAGATAACTCATGAGTAATACCAAGTTCATCGAGATAGTCATCAAGACCAGTATTCTTGAACTCGGTCCCATTGTCACTACGTATATGCTTGATCTTCACACCGAAGTTCGTCGAAGCCCTTGAGGAAAATCGTCTGAAGACTTCCTGCACTTCATTTTTGTAAGTAATGACATGCACCCAGGTGTAACGAGAATAATCATCAACAATGACAAAGCCATATAGAGATGTTGCATTTGTTAGTGTGGCATAATGAGTAGGGCCAAAGAGATCCATATGAAGCAATTCAAAAAGACGAGAGGTGGTCATGATAGTCTTCGAGGGGTGCTTGGCTCTGGTCATCTTTCCAGCCTCACAAGCCCCACAAAGATGATCTTTGAGGAATTTGACACCCTCAATGCCAATGACGTGCTTCTTCTTCACGAGCGTGTGTAAGTTCCTCATGCCAGCATGACCTAGTCGTCGATGCCATAGCCAGCCTTCTGAAGCTTTTGCAAGTAGACAAGTGGCAGGCTGTGGTCCTGCAGAGAAATCAATAATATACAAGTCTCCTCTCCTAAAGCCTTCAAAGACTTTGGAATTGTCAGATTCCATGAGCACTAAGAAACCATATTTGCCAAAGACAACAACCATATCAAGATCACAAAGCATTGAGACAGACATGAGGTTGAATCCGAGGGACTCAACAAGCATGACTTTGTCCATGTGTCGATCCTTTGAGATTGCAACCCTACCTAGACCCAATACCTTGCTTTTGCCTTTGTCTGCGTAGGTGATATGCTTCAAATGTGATGGAGATAAAGGAGTGTTCATCAGTAAGCTCTTGTCACCAGTCATGTGATTAGTATATCCACTGTCGAGGACCCACTCAGTAGCTTTGGGTAAATCATCCTGCAGATGAACTAGTGCATCTTACGAACACATATCTTCAGAGTGAAGAATATGACATCAATTTCATCAGACATAAATTCATCATTTAATGCAACATATGTATATATAGTAGTATGAGGATGTGAGAATGAATGAATCATTTCTTCATGATTAGCTTGCGTCCTTTCAAGCATTTCAGGTCTCCAGAAAATTCTTCAGACGATTTAGTTTGTCTGGAGACCTGACCCTGCATAAGAGGTTAGTTCTTTTTCTTCACCACCCACATCTGGAGGGGTGGCAAAGAGTTCATCATTCTGCGAGCTCCATAAGAGAAAGGTGGCATTGAAGCCAAAGCGCTTCGTTTCACAGAAGAGGGATTAGTATAGGAATATGAGTAAGCAGAGAAATTCTTCGAGGACTTATGAACATAATGATTTGAAGAATAATGCACATAATCAGAACTCTTAGATTTTCCCTGCGAAACAGAAGCGTTAGCATGATGATGATCATATGAGGACTTGGATCCATGTGAGGAATTTGATCCATAAGAGGACTTGGATCCATATGAAGACTTTGGTCCATATGAAGAATTTGATCTGGGGTTCTTATTCTTCACAGGTGGTGTCATGAGGACATTCACCTGAAGACTTTCAAGGCACCTTTTGGGAACCCAGATTTTCTTCATAGGGGGACCATTCCTGCAGTTAGTTCCAACATATCTAGCAAATACTTCACCATTCTAATTTTTGAATAGTTTATAGTTGGAGTCAAATGACTCATCAGATGAATGTGAGAATTCACAAGTAAAGCCAGATAAAGTGGATGGATCGATGGGAGGTCCCTTCGCAGCAACCCATGAGGTTGTGGGATACTGCTCTGGTTTCCAGTAGGTTCCATCAGCATTGAGTTTCCTCTCAAAGGCAATACCCTCTTTCCTAGGGTTCCTGTTCAAGATCTGCTTTTTGAGCACATCACAAAGAGTCTGATGCCCTTTGAGACTTTTGTACATGCCTGTCACATACAATTCCTTCAACCCTGCATTTTCGTCAGTGATACTAGTGGTATCCGCAGATGAGGAATTTGTGACCACAGAGATAGTTGAAGAATTTGCAGCAATAGAAGCATTTGAACTTTCAGGTGAAGAATTAGCAGTTTCACGTTCAATGCATTTCAAGCATGGTGGAATAAATTCTTCCTGAGCGGAACTGATCTGTTGAGCAAGTAATGAATCATTTTCCTTCTGAAGATCTTGATGACTCACCCTTAGCTTATCAAGATCTTGCTTTCTTTGAAGAAATTCATAAGAAAGCTTCTCATGATCGGCTAAGAGAGTTTCATGACGACTTTGAAGGTTGTCAAACTTAGACTGTAGTTGCTGAAGATTATTAGTCAGTGTTTGAGTTCGATCCATTTCCTCACCTAACAGGTCATCGCTTTTGTCTAGCATATTGTGAACCTTTTCCAAAGCCTTTTGTTGTTTAACAGCAATATTAGCAAGTTTGGAATAGCTGGGTTTGAGGTTATCATCAAATTCATCCTCACTTGATTCAGAGAAGGGATATTTGAATACCTTGGCAACTTTTACCATGAAGCAATAGGTGGGAGCATAGTCATCGTTGTCGTCATCAGCAGTGTTGGGGAAGCCATTTTCCTCAGTGTTGAAGATGGACTTGCTAACGTAAGCAGTAGCGAGGCCTAGGCTCGCCACACCAGATTCTGACTCCTCAGATGCCTCCTCTTCCTCATGTTCCTCAGATTCAGCTTCAGAGTCCATTTCCTTGCCAATGAATGCCCGAGCCTTCTTGGAACTGCTCTTCTTGTGAGATGAAGACTTTGAAGATTTTGATGATGAGGACTTTGAAGATTTCTTCTTCTTCTTAGAGTCATCTGAACTATCATCCTTGTATTTCTTCTTCTTTGATTCCTTTGCCCACTGAGGACAATCAGTTATGTAGTGACCAGGTTTCTTGCATTTGTGGCAAGTCCTCTTTTTGTAATCACGGGATGAGGAATCTGATCTTGTGTCATCACCTTTTGAAGATTTTACAAAGCGACCACGCCTTGAGAACTTATGGAATTTCTTCACGAGCATTGCTAGCTCCTGGCTTAGTTCTTCAGGGTCACCAAGGCTGCTATCAGAATCTTCTCCTTCAGATGAGGAAACTGCCTTGGCCTTCAGTGCGCGTGATCTTCCATAGCTTGGCCCGTAGAGATCTCTCTTTTCAGCTTGTTGAAATTCATGAGTGTTCAGCCTCTCAAGAATATCAGCACGATCAAGTGACTTGTAGTCTCCACGTTCTTGAATCATCAGGGCCAGTGTATCGAATGAAGAATCGAGTGACCTCAGCAATTTCTTCACCACCTCATGGTCGGTGATGTCAGTGGCACCCAGTGCTTGAAGATCGTTTGAAATGTCAGTGAGGTGATCAAAGGTTTGTTGGACATTCTCATTGTCGAGTCTTTTGAAGTGGTTGAAGAGATTGCGAAGAACGTCAACTTGAGAATCACGTTGAGTTGAGATTCCTTCGTTGACCTTGGACAACCTGTCCCAGATAAGCTTTGCAGACTCCAAAGCACTCACTCTGCCGTACTGTCCTTTGCTCAGATGACCACATATGATATTCATCGCTTGAGAGTCGAGTTGCTTGAATCTCTTCACATCAGCAGCGTTCACGGAAGGAGTGACAGAGGGAACGCCATTTTCCACAACGTACCAGAGATCGTTGTCAATTGCCTCAAGATGCATGCGCATCTTATTCTTCCAGTAGGGGTAGTCCGTCCCATCAAAGGTAGGACACCCAGCCGAGACCTTGATCATGCCTACAGTCGACATAACTAAAACTCCAGGTGGTTAAACCAAAATCACATAGAACAAGGGAGTACCTTGCTCTGATACCAATTGAAAGTGCGTTATATCGACTAGAGGGGGGTGAATAGGCGATTTTTACAAATTCGTCACTGAGGAATTCCAAGGTGAGGAAATTCCTAAGTAACGAACTACTTAGCAGTGGAATAAGTACTCAGATGCAAACATAACATGGCATAAGTACAGTCATCATGATGAAATGAAATAGGCACAGAGTACAGGTAGCGTGAAACACAGGATAAGTAGGCTGAAGACTAAGTGACTGAAGAAATAGGATTGAGGAAATTGAGAAAGTCTTCAGTCAAAGTCTTCACACAGTAACGATCAAGTAAATCAACACATGAATGAGGAAATGAAAGAGTTGAGGAAATAGAACCAGTAGCTCGGTGAAGACAATGATTTGGTAGACCAGTTCCAACTGCTGTGACAGTTGTACGTCTGATTGGAGCGGCTAGGTATTTAAACCTGAGGACACACAGTCCTCACCGTATTATCCTTGAGCTAAGGTCACACAGACCTCGCCCAATCACTCGTGGTAAGTCTTCACAGGTGACTTCCAAACCTTCACAGACTCGGTCACTCGGTGATCCACAATTCCTCTTGGATGCTCTAGACCATGACGCCTAACCGTCTGGAGGATGCACAGTCCTCAAAGGTAACAAGCGTCGGTTCCACACAGGAACAATCTTTTCAGTGATGCTCAATCACTTTGGGTTTGTAGGTGTTTGGGTTTTTCCTCACTTGATGATTTTCGCTCAAAGTCCTCGGAGGATGGGATGCTCTAAATGACAAGTGTCAGTTTCTCTCGGAGCAGCCAACCAGCTAGTGGTTGTAGGGGGCGGCTATTTATAGACTAGGGAGCAGCCCGACATGATAAGACATAAATGACCTTCAATGATATGACCGTTAGGTGGGTAGGATATTTGGACAGCTGGCGCGTAGCACAGCAACGGTCGGAAATTTGAGCTTTCAAATTCCTCAGGGCTATCATGTTCCTCACTTGTAGGCAATCCGCACTGGCGAATTCCTAACTCCTCAGTCAGAACAAATTCCTCAGAGAACAGAAGAACTTCGTCTCTGTCACTGAGGAAATTGACTGAACTATATGAGATTTCCAATGGCTTCACTCGAAAGGATTGGGTAGGTGTAGGATTTTGAGATGAGCATCACTTGGAAACTTTTCCTTAGTTTGACCTCGACCCCCTTTAACAGTACGGTGTTTCCTATGACTCAAGAAGAAGAAAATGAAACTACGAAAACAAAAGTCTTCACGTTTCATAATCCTCGCATGAATATCAAGTCTTCAAGGTCACACCAATTTCTTCACTTTCAAAGTCTTCAAGAAAACCAAAGTCTTCAACTGAAGACATTCATTTTTAGGGGTCGACTTTCATCGTAAATAACAAACTCCTCATAGACTTATAGACCTGTGTACACTCATAAACGCATTAGTCCCTTAACCTATAAGTCTTCAATACACCAAAATCACTAAGGGGCACTAGATGCACTTACAGTGTCGTAAAAGAATTGGAATTATTCAGGGTTCGTTTACACATTTTATACATTAAATTGGTTTTCTAGCCATTTCAGGTGCACAATTCAAAATTAAACTACATGCACATGCTCCGGTGCACCAACATGGGTTGTAAAATCATATATGTGTCCATGGGTTTATGCTTATGTCCCATGCAAGAAATGGGGATGAATTTCGAACACCGCGGCACCGTGGCTCTCCGACAAACGTTGAGGTACTTGCTTTTGTAATTCTAGTAAATCCAAAACCCGTCTGAAATTCATGAACCTTGGCATGCTATCATGGAATGGCATCAACATGCTCGGGTAAAAAATATTGTCCCATTTGGGGCGGGTTATGGTATAAGCTTCTCACAAACCAGAGCTTCTCAGAAGAAGCCTCATGGTTCTGTTAGGGAAATGTGTCACCTTTGTGGACAAAACGATATTCGTTGCCTCTTCTGCCATTCAATTTTTTTCCTGGTGTCAACATAGAACAACAGGAGTGTCGTGTTAAAATTTGGATTTTTTCGAGGTTTGTTTGGACATTTTTATACGTTAACTGAGTTTTCTAGGCATTTATGTGCATAATTCAAAATTGAACTACATGCACATGCTCCAGTCCATAAAAACGGGTTGCAAAATCAAATGTTTGTCCTTGGTTGCAAGCTTAGGTCACATGCAAGAAATGAGAATGAATGTCAAACACCTTGACACTGTCGCTCGGCCGCTAACATTGAGATACATGGTTTTAAAATTCTAGTAAATCAAAAACTCATCTGAAATTCATGAAACTTGACATGATATCATGGAACGGCATCGACATGCCGTGGTAAAAATATTGTCCCATTTGGGGCAGGTTTGGGTATAAGCTTCTCGCAAACCAGAGCTTCTCTCACAACAAGCCTGATGGTTTCGGTAGGGAACGTGCCACCTTGGGGGATGAAACGATATATGTTGCCTTTTCTTACTTTGAAATTTTTTCTCGTGTCAACATAGAACAACACGAGTGTTGTGTCAATTTTTGGGATTTTTCGAGGTTCTCTTGGACATTTTAATACATTAACTGAGTTTTCTATGCATTCATGTGCATAATTCAAATTTGAACTACATGCACATGCTCCAGTGCATATAAATTGGTTCAAAATTGGAATGTGTGTCCTCGGTTACATGCTTAAGTCCCATGCAAGAAATGAGAATGAATGCCAAACACCTTGCCACCGTCGCTTGGCCGCTAACATTGAGATACTTGGTTTTTAAATTCTAGTAAATCGAAAACGCGTCTGAAATTTATGAAACTTGACATGCTAGCATGGAACGACATCAACATGCAATGGTAAAAATATTGTCCCATTTGGGGCAGGTTGGGGTATATAAGATTCTCACAAACCAGAGCTTCTCACAACAAGCCTCATGTTTACGGTAGGGAACGTTTCACCTTTCTGGACGAAACGATATCCGTTCCTCTTCTTGATTTCAATTTTTTTCTAGTGTCAACATAGAACAACATGAGTGTTGTGTTAATTTTAGGAATTTTTCAGGGCTCGTTTGGACATTTTTATACACTAACTGGGTTTTCTATGCATTTATGTGCATAATTCAAATTTGAACTACAGGCACATGCTCTAATGCATATAAATTGGTTGAAAATTCAAATCTGTTTCCTTGGTTGCATGCTTAGGTCCCATGCAAGAAATGGGAATGAGTGCCAAACACCCTGCCACCGTCACTCGGCCGCAAACATTGAGATACCTGGTTTTTAAATTCTAGTAAATCCAAAACTCATCTAAAATTCATGAAACTTGGCATGCTATCATGGAGCGGCATCAACATGCCGTGGTAAAATTTTTGTCCCATTTGGGGCAGGTTTGGGTATAAGCTTCTCACAAACCAGAACTTCTCACAACAAGCCTCATGGTTTCGGTAAGGAGCGTCCCACCTTTGGGGACGAAACAATATCCGTTTCCTCTTATTGCTTTCAAAAAAAAATTAGTGTCAACATAGAACAACAGGAGTGTTGTGTTAAATTTTGGAATTTTTCGGGGTTTGTTTGGACATTTTTATACATTAACTGGGTTTTCTTGGCATTTTATGTGCATAATTCAAATTTGAACTACATGCACATGCTCCAGTGCATATAAATTGGTTGAAAAATAAAATTTGTGTCCTTGGGTGCATGCTTAGGTCCCATGCAAGAAATGAGAATGAATTTCAAACACCAGGGCACTGTTGATTGCCCGCAAAACATTGAGATACTTTGTTTTTAAATTCTAGTAAATCCAAAACTCGTCTGAAATTCATGAAACTTGGCATGCTATCATCGAATGGCACCCGACATGCTGTGGTATTTTTCGTGTCCATTTTGAGAGAAGGCGCACTCGAATAACAGCCAACAAAGGCATTTTGAAAAAATAGCTGCCACTTTAATATCTCAAACGTTTGTATAATTCAAATCGTGTGCGTTCTATTAACCATTCACGTGATGCCACGTGTCTTGGTTTTTAATGGCTATAGGAGGTGCCGTGCGGACAGCTACTTGACTGAACGGGAGGCGTGCGAGCGCAGTCCGGTGCGCAGGCTGACCGAGAGGTGTGCAAGCTGTCCTCCAATGCGCAGGCTCACCGGTAAGCGTGCGAGCTGTACGCTGCGTAGGCTAACTGGGAAACGAGCCCTTTGACTTCCATGGCCGCCCACCTTCCTCTACATTAATGGCGCCCGAGCCGCTGTTTAATACGGGCGGCCTTACTGTTCGCCTCCCATTCCCCTCCCTCCCGCAGACCTCCACCAACGCCATGGCACAGAAGGAACATCTGCCACTAGTCTTCAAGTTTGGTGAATTCGACTCCAAGCCGGAGGAGATAGAAAATAAGGAGGAATGGGGCCTCATGGACATGGCCCTGAACGAGCTGGCCGCGGCGGTTGCTGCCCCCGCTCCCGTCCCAGCTCCCATCCCCGCGCCCGCGCCAGCAACCATCCCCGTAGCATTGACGGGCTGGTCGCCGAGCACTATCGCAGAGCTGGAAGCCGCGGGCGTCAGCGAGGTCTCCGCGGACCCGCGCGAGCTCATGTACATGCCAGCGCCCGTGCCCGTGCCCGTGCGCGCCCCTCCACCCACCGCGGCGCCGGTCCCCCCGCGTTTGGCTGCACCACCGTGCCTGTGCCCGTGCGCGCGCCCCCCCTCAGCGGCATGGGACGCCGCCATCGACCGCTACCTCTCAGCGCCGCAAGTTGTCGTCCTCCCGCGCCCCACCCGTCGATCACGCGATGACATCATGTTTGATTTACAAGTGAAGAACATTATGTGCTGCCTTGAAGACTTCAACTACGGCATCCCGGAGGACGACAACGACAACGACGGCTCGGCACGCTGCCTCCGCCGCCGTCAGAAATAGTATTTTTTGGGGTTTAATACTGTATCTCGATCATATGAATATAAATTCACAGTGTGACTGAATGAAAGATATGGTTTGAACGACCTTGCGTTTTTCTCTCTTAATGTACAGACTTATCAAATGATTTTCTTTTGAAAAAAAGGTCAATGGTTTTTAAATATAAAACACTCATCACAAATGTTTTAGTTAGAACACCCGTATGCAAACCGACAACTTCCCCAGGAAGCCAAGGGAAAATGTGTCGAGCAGGATTTGTGCAGCTCTTGATCGCAAACGTTTTAGATAGAACACCCGTATGCAAAGTGAGAGCTATGGTCTTCCCCATTAAGTCAAGGGAAAATTCGCAGCGCAGGATTTGTGCATCTCTTCAATGCAAATGGTTCAGATTGAATACGGTATGCAAATCAAGACTTCGGCGCTAAGCCAAGAGAAAATGTGCCAAGCAGGATTTGTGCATCCCTTCAACGCAAACGGTTGTTTTGGATGACCCGTGTGCAACCACGTACAAACAATTTGGTAAGATTTGCATCTGTCATATTGGGTATGTTGCCATTTGTCAAACTAGAAAGATAGACATTTGTTGATCTAGTAACATTGCCATTTGTCAACCTTGTAACACTGCGATTTGTCAAAATATGCAGCTAAAAATCACTAGCACTATCTAATTTTTGCAACTAAAATTCAGTAATTAAGCATAGATTTCATTCATAGATTAAGCAGTCGTTCTTTATACAAACAGTTCAACTCGACAGCTGAACCAACCAAACTTTTCCCCAAATGTTGCCAACCACGTACTGAAATAGCTAGTTCAACTATATATACTAGCTAATTTTAAGTACGTTGTACAGTTCCACCACATCTATAGTCAGATGAACTGAACAAAATAGCCCCTAAATACTACTACTACTATGGAGGGGCTTTGTACTACTTCCGGCAGCCTCTCCTCTACCGAGCGCGCTCAGTAAGAGGCAGAGGAGGAGGAGCCTACCGACGAGCTGGACAACTGCAATACGGTGCCTGCCGATGCTGCACCTTCAGCGACGCTCACCTCGAACGCCCTCTGCCGCTCCAGACGACCCCTCTCGAAGCGGTGGTTCTCCTCGTAGATCTCCTGATTCCTCGCCTCTTAGCAAATCACACGGCTTATTAGTAGCAATCGTCTGTGTTATTATTGGTCTTCGCACACATTTCTGATTACGGACCTGTTTGCCGCGTATCACACACATCTTGTTCAGTTGAACCGTTTCCATTGTGTTGCCTAATCACACACAGTTCATCGTAGTGAACTGTATGCCGTATATCGCACACACCCTCATCTGGCTGCCCGTTTCTGTTGTTCTGCATCATCGCAAACAGTTCTTCTGGATTAACCGTTTGGCACTCATCGCACACGCAAATCTAATATGAACCGTGTTTGATGTCGCCGCCATCGCAAACGTTTTGCATCTTTTTTGACGGTTTTATTACATCACCGTTTGTGATTGATGCATCGCACACAGTTTCGTCGAAGGGTCTCTGATTCGACTGTCGCGTTTGGACCATCCTGCAGTAGTGCGGGCTTGCGGCTAAGCCCCCGAGTGGGAGGGATGCTCTCACTCAGAATAGTTTTTCGACTTAGGTGAGGACGGGCTCACGGCTAAGCCCCCGAGTGGGAGGGATGCTCTCACTCAGAGTAGTTTTTTAACTTAGGCGAGGACTGGCTCGTGGCTAAGCCTCCGAGTGGGAGGGATGCTCTCACTCGTAGTAGTTTTTTAACTTAGGCGAGGACTGGCTCGCGGCTAAGCCCCCGAGTGAGAGTGATGCTCTCACTCGGAGTAGTTTTTTGACTTAGGCGAGGATGGGCTCGCGGCTAAGCCCCCGGGTGGGAGGGATGCTCTCACTCGGAGTAGTTTTTTAACTTAGGCGAGGACTGGTTCGCAGCTAAGCCTCTGAGTGGGAGGGATGCTCTCACTCAGAGTAGTTTTTTAACTTAGGCGAGGACTGACTCATGGCTAAGCCTCCGAGTGAGAGTGATGCTCTCACTCGGAGTAGTTTTTTAACTTAGGCGAGGACTGGCTCGCGGCTAAGCCCCCAAGTGGGAGGGATGCTCTCACTCGGAGTAGTTTTTTTAACTTAGGCGAGGACTGGCTCGCGGCTAAGCCCTCGCATGGGAGGGATGCTCTCACTCGGAGTAGTTTTTTAACTTAGGCGAGGACTGGCTCGTGGCTAAGCCCCCGAGTGGGAGGGATGCTCTCACTCGGAGTAGTTTTTTAACTTAGGAGAGGACTGGCTCGCGGCTAAGCCCCCGAGTGGAAGGGATGCTCTCACTCGGAGTAGGTTTTTTAACTTAGGCGAGGACTGGCTCGCGGCTAAGCGCCCGAGTGGAAGGGATGCTCTCACTCGGAGTAGGTTTTTTACTTAGGTGAGGACTGGCTCATGGCTAAGCCCCAGAGTGGGAGGGATGGTCTCACTCGGAGTAGTTTTTTAACTTAGGCGAGGACTGGCTCGCGGCTAAGCCCCCGAGTGGGAGGGATGCTCTCACTCGGAGTAGTTTTTTTTTAACTTAGGCGAAAGCAGGTTTCGCAGCTAAGTCACCCGCTGGGGGTTTTGAACACACACTTATGCGAGAGAAATCATCATAGGACTACGAGAGTCATGTCTGGATAAACAATCTAAAAAAGTGCACTTATTACATCTCGACATTCCGAGTGTTAGGTATAAAATCGTCGGAGAAGATCTGCACTCCAGGAGCATGGCTCGTCGATCTTCTTCGCGAGGTTGTAGAGGTGGTAGGCCCCATTGTGTAGCACCTTGGTGACAATGAAGGGGCCTTCCCATGCGGGGGCAAGCTTGTGAGGTCGATGTTGATCCACTCGGAGCACAAGATCTCCTTCTTGAAATGCTCGACCTCTGACGTTCCTGGCGTGGAATCGACGAAGATCTTGCTGATAGTCAGTCGACCAAATCAGGGCCATCTCACACTCCTCTTCTAATAAATCCATGGTGTCCTGACATGCCTGCTCTGCCTCTGCTTCCGAATAGAGCTCCACTCGGGGTGAATTGTGGAAGAGGTCACTCGGCAGCATGGCTTCAGCTCCATACACCATGAAGAAAGGGGTGCGATCCGTCGACCGATTTGGAGTCATCCTCAAACCCCATAGGATAGATGGCAGTTCGGTCACCCAGGCTCCAGCTGCATGTTCCAGATCACGCATGAGTCTGGGTTTCAATCCTTGGAGGATAAGACCATTCGCCCTCTCAGCCTGTCCATTCGACTGCGGGTGCGCAACAGATGCGTAGTCTACCCGAGTGCCTTGGGTGGCGCAGAAGTTACTGAATTCTTCCGAGTCGAAGTTTGAGCCATTATCTGTGATAATACTATGAGGAACTCCATATCTGAATATCAATTCTGTCAAGAACTTGATGGTTGTTCCTGAATCTAACTTCTTAATAGGCTTGGCTTCAATCCACTTGGTAAATTTGTCGACTACTACAAGCAAATGAGTGAAGCCACTCCTACCAGTCCTGAGGGGCCCAATCATGTCCAGCCCCTATACAGCGAAAGGCCAGACGAGTGGAATGGTCTTCAGAGCAGATGAGGGCTTGTGAGACATGTTTGCGTAGAACTGACACCCTTCACACCGCTATACCATTTCCTTTGCAGCTTCATTGGCCCGTGGTCAGTAAAACCCGGCTCGGTATGCTTTAGCCATAATTATCCGAGAGGACTCATGATGACCATAGGTCCCCAAGTGGATCTCTTCCAAAATCAGTTGACCATCTTCTGGGGAAATACATCGCTGAGCTACGCCAGTAACACTTTCCCTGTAAAGTTGTCCACCTATCACTGTGAAAGCCTTGGATCTGCAGACAATCTGACGCGCCTCGACCTCATCCTCTGGGAGCTCCTTCCTGGGTATGTATGCAATGTACGGCACAGTCCAGTCGGGAGTAATCACCAAGACCTCCATCACCAAGTCAATAACAGCAGGTATCTCGATTTCAGTCGGATCGGTAAGACTTTTCGCCTGGGGAGGCTCTTCAGTGAAAGGATCTTCTTGCACTGACGGGGCATGGAGTTGTTCTAGAAACACATTGCTGGGGATAGGCTTCCGAGTGGAACCTATCTTTGCCAGATCGTCAGCTGCTTGATTTTTGAGTCGGGGAATGTGGTGAAGCTCCAAACCCTCGAACTTTTTCTCTAACTTCCTCACTGCATTGCAATATCCAGTCATAGCAGGGTTTCTAATGTCCCACTCCTTCATCACCTGATTGACCACCAAATCCGAGTCACCATAGACCATCAGGCGACGGACACCGAGTGAGATAGCCATACGCAACCAGTAGAGGAGTGCTTCATACTCAGCTTCGTTATTGGAGGAATCATAGTGAATCTGGAGGACATAACTGAGTTTATCACCTCTTGGGGACACCAGGACCACTCCGGCACCAGAACCATTCAACATTTTAGACCCATCGAAGAACATGGTCCAGTGTTTCGAGTGAACTTGAGTCGGTTGTTGCTGTTCAATCCACTCGGCCAAGAAATCCGCGAGTGCCTGAGATTTGATCGCCTTCTTTGCTTCGAACTTGATATCCAAAGGGAGAAGTTCAATTGCCCACTTAGCCACTCGACCAGTTGCATCTCGATTATTTATGATCTTAGATAATGGAGCATCACTGACGACTGAAACCGAGTGGTCTTGGAAATAGTGCGCGACTTTCTTCGCAGTCAAGTAAATTCCATAAACAAGCTTCTGATAATGCGGATACCTTTGCTTGGACGGAGTCAAGACTTCAGAGATATAATACACTGGCCGTTGAACTTTATAGGTCTTTCCTTCTTCTTCTCGCTCCACTGTGAGCACCGTGCTGACAACCTGACCAGTAGCTGCAATGTACAAGAGTAGAGGCTCTTTGCTGTTGGGAGCAGCAAGCATTGGCTGGGTGGAAAGCAGGGCTTTGAGCTCCACAAACGCTGCTTCGGCTTCGGGAGTCCACTCGAACGTGTCAGACTTTTTCATCAGTCGGTAAAGAGGCAGAGCCTTTTCACCGAGTCGTGAAATAAACAGACTCAATGTAGCGAGACAACCTGTGAGCTTCTGAACGTCGTGCACACGCACATGCCGTTTCATTCAGAGAATTGCACCGATCTTCTCGAGATTGGCATCTATCCCTCGTTCAGAAACAAGGAAACCGAGTAGCTTGCCTCCGGGTACTCCGAATGTGCACTTGGACGGATTCAACTTAATGTCATACCTTCTCAAATTGGCAAAGGTTTCAGCGAGATCAGTCAGCAGGTCAGAACCTTTACGTGACTTGACCACAATATCATCCATATAGGCCTCCACATTCTGACTAATCTGAGTGAGCAGGCACTTCTAGATCATGCGCATGAATGTGGCGCCAGCATTTTTGAGACCGAATGGCATAGTGACATAACAAAAACACCCGAATGGGGTGATGAAGGCCGTTTTTATTTCATCTGGCCCATACAGTCGGATCTGATGGTATCCGGAATACGCATAATGAAAATACAAACGCTCACACCCCACAGTCGAGTCGACTATTTGATCGATGCAAGGGAGCAGAAAATGATCTTTTGGGTAGGCCCGATTGATATGTTTGAAGTCAATGCACATGCGAAGCGAATGATCCTTCTTAGGGACCACGACGATGTTGGCGAGCCACTCGGAGTGGTATATCTCGCGTATGAACTCAACTGCCAGGAGCCGAGCCACTTCCTCGCCAATCACTTTCCTCTTCTCCGCGACGGAACGACGAAGATGCTCTTTGACAGGTTTGGCTTTGGAGTCGACAGGCAAAAGGTGCTCAGCCAGTTCCCTGGGCACACCTGGCATGTCTGATGGCTTCCATGCGAAGATGTCCCACTTCTCACGGAGGAACTGGATGAGCGCGGCTTCCTATTTGCTGTTGAGTGTCGTTGAAATGTGGGTCGGAGCAGCTGTGGGATCTTCCGGGTGGATGTGAACTGGTTTCGTCTCGCCAGCTGACTGAAATGCGGATTCAGAAGCAGGCTTCTTGGAACGGAGCAAATCACTCAGATTAGCATTCTTCTTGTACTCTTCCACCTCCACCACTACCATCTGCTCATCAGCAATCTTGGACCCTTTCTGGAGGCATTCTTCAGCTCTCTACCTATTTCCGGTGACGGTAATCACGCCTTTGGGTCCGGGCATCTTCAGTTTGAGGTACACATAACATGGGCGGGCCATGAAACGAGCATACGCAGGTCTGCCTAGAATAGCATGATAAGCACTATGGAAATCCACCACTTCGAACGTCAACTTTTCCTTGCGAAAATTCTTTGAGTCACCAAAAACCACGTCCAGAGCGATCTGCCCGAGTGATTTCGCCTTCTTCCCTGGGATGACTCCATGGAACTGCATGTTGCTTTCACTGAGTCTGGACATCGGAATGCCCATCCCCTGGAGGGTCTCAGCATACAGAATGTTCAAACCACTGCCACCATCCATGAGAACTTTACGCAACCGAGTGCCTCCAACGACTGGATCAACCACCAAAGCCTGTCGCCCAGGGGTAGCAACATGAGTTGGGTGATCCGACTGGTCGAAGGTGATAGGAGTCTTTGACCACTTGAGGTATGTTGTAGTTGCCGGAGCAACCATGTTCACCTCTCGGTTGATGACTTTCAGTCGACTTTTGCTCTCAACATCGGCAAAAATCACCAAAGTAGCATTGACCTTCGAGTAATCATCTGCCTTTTCTTCATCCTCATCCTTGTCGGAGCCTTTCTTGCTCTGCTGACCCTCACAGAACTGTTGAATAAGGAATCTACACTGCTGAGTGGTGTGCTTGGGTAAATTAAGTTACCTTCTTCATCTTTCTTTGTGCGGATGTCACACGGTAAATCCAGGACGTCCTGGCCCGACTGGTCCTTCATCTTTTTGGGTATCCACGGCCCCTTGGGCTTTCCATTGAACTTTCCTTGTGTATTCACTACTGCGGCTTCAGCCTGACCTGTGGCCTCAGCTTTGCCCTTTTGCTTCCGACTGGGATTCCCGCCTCCAGTATCAGGTTGTGTAGCCTTTCCTTTACCATTACGGAGTCGATCCTCCTCCTCACCATTTGCATACCGAGTGGCTATCTCCATCATCCGGTTCAGAGTCATGGCCCCAAAGCGGCCAAATTTCAGTGTGAGCTCTCTGTACCGTACGCCTTCCTTGAAAGCGCAGACTGCTTGGTGTTCTGAAACATTCTCCACCAAATGGTGAAGTGTAGTCCAACGCTGGATGTAATCCCTCAAAGTTTCATTCGGCTTTTGGACACAATGTTGCAACTCGGACAGCCCAGCGGGTCGCTTGCAAGTGCCTTCAAATGTTTTGATAAACACTCAGGCCAAGTCTTCCCAACAGTATATGCTAGCAGGAGCCAACTGATTCAACCAGGCCCTGGCCGAGCCCTCAAGCATCAAGGGCAGGTGCTTCATGGCCACTTCGTCATTGCCTCCACCAATCTGCACTGCAACTCAGTATTCCTCCAACCACGTGTCTGGCTTTGAGTCGCCAGTAAACTTGCTCACTCCTGCAGCCAATCTGAAGTTGGGAGGAATCTCAGCAACTCGAATGGCTCTGCTGAAACACTCGGGCCCAGAGACGAACGCTCTGCTCCCACTCGGGTGATCTCTGTCCAGACCTTCTCTATTAGCTCTGCCTCTGTCAACTAGGCCCTGAACGAGGACTGACCTTGCATCAAACCTGGGCTCTCGGGGGTCGACTAGAATCCTCTACTCGTCACCGTACGGGTGCCTGTCATCATACCATCGGGGCGCGTACGAACCACCCCTCGGAGGGGGCGTAGGCACTCGACGGCGGTGATCACGGTGGTATCGAGGGTCAAACTGCTCGTGGCCTCGACCCAGGTACTGGTCCTGGCGATAACCACGATCTTCACGCCACAGAGGTGATCTCGGGCTGTGTGCTGACTGACCTGTGTCCGCCATGATGGACCTGCTGTGAATCCTATTGCGCGACTGGGAAACAACTGAATTCTGCTCTTGGGCTGCCCTGAGCAGTGCCTGAATCTGCTGTAAGCCTCTACCAGCCTCGGAACGGGATGGTTGGATCGAATTTGCAATACGTGCAGCTGCTGAAACATTTTGGATTGGAGTGCGGTATACCTAACACTCATCCCGAGGTCCAGTCGGGAACAATTGCCGCTGCCGTCGACTGGAGCTTGGGAATTGCCTGCGAGCGCGGTCGTCGAGTGACCGCTGAAGATTCTCCAGGCGCAAACGCTCAGCCAGAGTGGCTACACGCGCAACCTTCAAGGCCTGAGCCTCGGGGGTCTCCCCAATGATGGGGGTCTGGAGAGCTTGATCGTTCCGGCGCTGCAGCTCTTCTCTCTGCTCCGCAGTGAGGGCTTGGGGATAGTACTCGTCGTTGCCGTGTGATGGACCACCGGACCACCACTATCGCCTCCACCACGGGGGAATCCTGGCGGGCTGCGCTGGGGACCAACCATGAGGACTTCCGCCGCAGGATCATTGCTTTCGCACTCGGAAAGAGTATCCGAGTGGCCAGTCGACAAATCAAACAAACCATAAAGGGACTCATCGGGCTCGATTACCGTGATCTGAGGAGTGGCCAACTGACGGGCAACTGCATGCTTCACCCACCGCTGGAGCCGTGAGCGACCAGATTGCTTGCGACGGTGAGCAGCGGGGAGGGAAGACGCCGATGGGGCCGACCGATATCGGGTCAACGGCTGCCGCAAGAGGACACCACAGGCACTCGCGTGGAAGTGCGCCGACCCGTGAACGGGGAGCGCCTCGACGTCGACGGGGGCTTCCTGGAGCCAGGCCAAATTGTCGGCGATGAAGGTGAGCGCGCCGAGACGGATCTCGTGGCCCAGACACAATCCACCGCCGGAAACCATGTCGATGGAGATCAAAGATCGCAACCTCATCGAAAGTCGCTTAGACGCCTGCCCCACGATGGGCGGCAACCGTCGTGGGAACGGATCTGACAGTAGAGATGGGGGGTACGTAGGAGGAGGCAATGCCTAGCTACGGCGAGATTGTACACTCGGATTTTACGAGTTCAGGCCCCTCTCGGAGGAGGTAACAGCCCTACGTCTCGGTGCTGCAGAGGCTTGTTGATTGGAGTGTTGAGTTACAGGGGGTGCGAACCCTTGTGCCAGAGGGGAGGGGTGGCTTATATAGAGTGCGCTGACCCCTCGTAGTCGTGAGTTACGCAAGGGTTCAATGAGAGAGTAATGCTATGAACGTTACTGGTAACGCCCGTGTTTAATGACCTTTAAGGTGTCGGAGTGAACGCCTGACCATTGCTATCTAGAGGTGACCCTAGGTCTTCTGTCCTTCGAGTGGATTCTTGTATTCCGAGTGAATGGTGACGGTCGAGTGGAACCGGGGTATCCGAGTGGATCTTCCGTCGAGTGGATTGCACTCTGAGGTGATTCCAGTCGGTATCTTCTTTCTGTCTTCATAGGTCTTGGCCTTTGGTGTAGTGTCCTTAGGTAGGGCATATAGGTCAGGCCCACGACCCTACCCTAGGTACATATCATCATCATGACTTACCAGGTATGATCTGACCAGCTCAATCTTACCAATACCACTTGCAATGGCTATGTTTTGTACGGTTGATGTATTAAGCATGTTCGTGCCTTGTTTATTTCAGTACTGCACACTGTGTGATTGATAACCTACAAGTATAGGGGATCATTTGTAGCCTTTTTTGATAAATAAGAGTGTCGAACCCAACGAGGAGCTAAAGGCAGAACAAATATTCCCTCAAGTTCTATCGACCACCGATAAACTCTACGCACACTTAACGTTTGCTTTACCTAAAACAAGTATGAAACTATTTTGCATGAATAAAACTACGAGTACTTTGCGACAATAAAACTACGAATAAATTGCAAGGTAATAAAATTAGATAGCTTTTGTCAACAAGAAAGTCATTTGTCCCTAGGCAATCGATAACAAGACCGGTAATCATGCTTGCAATTTTACATGAGGGAGAGGCATGAGCTAACATACTTTCTCTACTTGGATCATATGCACTTATGATTGGAACTCTAGCAAGCATCCACAACTACTAAAGATCATTAAGGTCATGAAACCCAACCATAGCATTAAGTATCAAGTCCTCTTTACTCCCATACGCCATAACCCACTTATCCGTGTTCAGGTTGCTGTCACCCCGGCAACCGACAATAAGCAAACCATGAAAGTATTGCAACACCCTACAGCGGGGACCCCTCACATTTGCGCGAGACGGAGGGCACCGTAGGACAGCACCATAAATAAAATATACACTCATATCAACCAAGATCACGATTAACCCATAGGACAAAACGGATCTACTCAAACATCATAGGATAACCACATATCATTGGGAAATAATATATAGTGTTGAGCACCATGTTTAAGTAGAGATTATAGCGGGGAGAAGGGGTGTTACACCGCTGCATAGAGGGGGAGAAAGTTGGTGTTGACAGTAGCAAGGTTGTTGATGTAGATCGCCGTCACGATCCTTGCCCCGGCGGCACTCTGGCGCCACCGGGAGAGAGGGGGAGAGAGCCCCCCTCTTTCTTCTTCTTCCTTGGCCTCCCCCCTAGATGGGAGGAGAGTTCCCCCTCTGGTCCATGGCCTCCACGGCGGCGGAGGGGCAGGAGCCTGTCCTACATGGGATCTATCTCTCTATTCTCTTCTGTTTCGCGTTCCTCAGATCTGGCCGAAAACCATTTCTTATATTCCCGGAGATCCGTAACTCCGATTGCGCTGAGATTTTAACATGATTTTTTTCCGGATAAAAGCTTCCTTGCACCCGAAGTAGAGCTCCAACCGACGTACGAGGTGAGCACAACCCACCACCCCGCGCCTGGAGCCTGGGGCGTGCCCTGGTGTATGTTGCTCACTATGGGCCTCCATTTGCGTTGATTCCACCTCCCAAAAATCACATATATTCCAAAATAATTCTCCGTAAATTTTTATCGTGTTTGGACTTCGTTTGATATGGATATTCTGCGAAACAAAAAACATGCAAAAAATAGGAACTGGCACTGGGCACTGGATCAATAGGTTAGTCCAATAAATCATATAAAATGTTGCCAAAAGTATGTGGAAGTTGTATAATATTGGCATGAAACAATCAAAAATTATAGATACGACGGAGACGTATCAGTGATGTTCAAGTATTAACTGTCCAGCTCAATTTCACCAATACCAGCAACAAACTTACAATACATGACTCAGGATATCACTAGAGATGCTGCCCATTTGCTATTTTTGGTGGATGCTAACCCTGTTGTAGTTAACATGCATGTCCATGTACTTATGCAGGATCATAACGGGCGATGTTGTTGTTTGCCGTTGAGGTTAGCTGCATCCCATGTCTTACAGTATTTTACATCATTTGTGCAATTGCAGTTTATCTTCTAACATTTACTGGTTGCATGTAGGTACACATGTCAGCGACACTGATCCACGCTTCGACTCGGAGGAACAGCTCGCCTCCGCCGTCGCTGACTTTGGGCAGGCTCTGGCCAAGATGAAGTGCCCCAGCAACTACCTCTCGGGACTTACCAAGTATGAACTCACCAGTTCAATCTTACCAATACCAGTTGCAATGGCTATGTTTTGTATGGTTGATGTATTAAGTATGTTGTAGTAAACATGCCTAACACATTTTAGCTATTTTCCCTATCTTTTTATAGACAACTGGGCCATTCTCTCCTCTAGCAGCACCTGCCTTGCAATGTTTAACTCTGCCAATTGCATTTTTATTAGTACCGGTTTCAATGGCTATTAAGCCTGTTGCAATTAACAGTTGTATCCATTTTTTAAAAGTTGTATTTCAATGGCTACAAACTTACAAAACATGACTTAGGATGTTGTTAAGCCTGTTGTAATTAACAGTTGTATCCATTTTTTCATATGTCCCTTTGCTACCGTGCTACTCTCCGCAATGAAGATATACTAGAGATGCTTCACATTTGCTATTTTTAGTGGATGCTAACCCTGTTGTACTTAACATGCCTTTCCATGTACTTACGCAGGGTCATAACGGGCGATGCTGTTGTTTGCCGTCGAGGTTAGTTGCATCCCATGTCTTACAGTATTTTACATCATTTGTGCAATTGCAGTTTGGCTTCTAACATTTACTTGCTTCTTGTAGGTACACATGTCAGCAGCACTGATCCACTCTTCGACCCGGAGGAACACCTCGCCTCCGCTGCGGCCGACTTGGGGCGGACTCTTGTCCATATGAAGTGCCCCAGCAACTACCCTCAGGACTTACCAAGTATGAACGACCAGTTGAATCTTACCAATACCAGTTGCAACGGCCATGTTTTGTATGGTTCATGTATTAAGCATGTTGTAGTAAACACACCTAGCCGGTCTTATCTATTTTCCCTACCTTTTTATAGACAACAGGACCATTCTCTGCTCTAGCAGCACCTGCCTTGCGATGTTTAACTCTGTCAATTTCATTTCTATCAGTACCAGTTTCAATGGCTATACTAGGTTGTCTGTTTAGTAAACAATTCTATCCATTTTTTAATCCGTCCCTTTGCTACCGTGCTACTCTTTCGCAATGAAGATATCACTACAGATCCTGCCGTTTTATTAGCATTTGCTATTTTTGGTGGATGTTAACCCTGTTGTAGTTAACATTGCCTTTCCATGTACTTACACAGGGCTACAATGGGCGATGTTGTTGTTTGCCGTCGAGGTTAGCTGCATCCCATGTCTTATACATCATCTATTCCTAAATATAACTATTTTTAGATATTCCAATATAGACTACATACGGAGCAAAATGAGTGAATCTAGATTCTAATCTAAACTATGCCTATAATTCTATATACATCCGTATGTAGTTCATATTGAAATCTAAAAATACTTGTACTTAGGAACGTAGGTAGTTGTATTTTACATCATTTGTGCAATCTCAGTTTAGCTTCTAACATTTACTGGTTGCTTGTAGGTACATATATGAGCGGTACTGATCCACGCTTCGATCCCTTTTGCGCATGGGGCAATGAGATATTCATGAACAAGCGTCAAGTGAGGAAACTAAGAAAGATTGTTAGGCGAAAGAAACGGTTGATGGGAATTAAGCTCTTTATTTACACCTTGTCCAAGACAGCAGTGAACTTTAGGATGGTAAGTAATGTGTTGCCTTTTCCCCCTGCCCACAAGAAGTTACTCTATTAGACCTGAGTATCTGAATTTTTTCTCTTTTCAGTGGTTTCCGAAGCAATTTACTGATGATTACCTTGCAAACTACATGACCGGAGTGGAGGCAACTAAGGTTAAAGTATATAATTCATGCTACCATGATAATGCTCTAGAAGTTTTCCTGAACACGGTGAAGGATGGGCGGGCGATCGTCACAAGGGGTTGGACAAAATTTGTTCGTGCCTATGGCATGCAAGAGGGCACATTATGGGCATTCCGCTTCTTCAACACCATCGGTAGCCAAAATGATTTACACTTGTCTCTTAACCTTTACCGCCTCTAAATATTGTGGTTCATCATAGTTAATTGCTGCCTAATCCTATAATTACTGAACATATTGTACTGAGAATTTTATTTATGGATTGGTTGTTGAACCATTGTGCTAAGAATTTGTATTCCACGTTCCATATTTCAAAATTTCCAATTCGAATAATAAATTACAGGGAAGAATAAAATTAAACAGGAGCGAATAAAATAATGTGCACACGGTTAGAAAGAAAACAGCGTGTGCGATGATAAATAGAGAACAGACGGTTCTTTGACGTGAAACGTTTGCGATGCCCGGCTGCGCACACATGGTTTCGTCTCATATGCGTGTGCGGTTCATGGTAATACGGCAAACGTTTCAAACCTGTGTGCATGTGTGATAGGAATACCTATCGCACACAATTATGAAAATGGACATCTTGGCTTTAGTAGAGGCACCGCACACATTTTACATTGTTGAACTGTGTGCGATAACGTACCTATCACAAACATATCAGTAGATTAAATGTTGATGTCCACCTTTTTTCACACAACTATAGCGGCGTAATCATTTGGGATGTCTCTCGGATCAAAAACGTAACATCGAGACGTAACTGTGGGACTAGGGCGACTTCTCATACATTTATTCTATGGCGATCGTCAGTAGCCGCTCGCCTATCCCCGACGGTTTTTGCGTCGTGTGGGAAGGATCCCCCCTATCGCACACGCTCACTCGGCGATGGTTCAGAATGCCATCGCGGAAAGGGGTTAAAAACCGTTTGTATAGCACGTTACGGTACCAGTGTTAATACCCCTCTGATCTTGAGCATGAATATCATTTGTGAGTAGTTACTTTTGTTCTTGAGGTCATGGGAGAAGTCATGTTGCAAGTAATCATGTGAACTTGATATGTGTTCGATATTTTGATGATATGTATGTTGTGATTCCCTTAGTGGTGTCATGTGAACGTCGACTACATGGCACTTCACCATCTTTGGGCCTAGGGGAATGCATTGTGGAGTAGTTATTAGATGATGGGTTGCTAGAGTGACAGAAGCTTAAACCCTAGTTTATGCGCTACTTCGTAAGGGACCGATTTGGATCCAAATGTTTAATGCTATGGTTAGATTTTATCTTAATACTTTTCTCGTAGTTAAGGATGCTTGCGAGGGGGTTAATCATAAGTGGAAGGCTTGTTCAAGTAAGAACAACACCCAAGCACCGGTCCACCCACATATCAAATTATCAAAGTAGTGAACGCGAATCAAACCAACATGATGAAAGTGACTAGATGAAATTCCCGTGTGCCCTCAAGAACACTTTGCTTATTATAAGAGACCGTTTTGGCTTGTCCTTTTCCACACAAGTATTGGGCTACCTTTGTGCACTTTATTTACCGTTACCGTTACTTGTCCGTTACAAATTATCTTGCTATCAAACTACCTGTTACCGACTATTTCAGTGCTTGCAGAAAATACCTTGCTGAAAACCACTTGTCATTTCCTTCTGCTCCTCATGGGTTTGACACTCTTACTTATCGAAAGGACTATGATTGATCCCCTATACTTGTGGGTCATCATCTGCCACTATCGTTTTGGGGTTATGCATTAGAGACAACTGCATTCACTTTAAATACGGCACCATCTAAGTCCGTGGAGACGACACCGTATGAACTATGGTTTGGCAAGAAACCTAAGTTGTCGTTTCTTAAGGTTTGGGGCTGCGATGCTTATGTCAAAAGGCTTCAACCAGAAAAGCTCGAACCCAAAGCAGATAAATGCGTCTTCATAGGATACCCAAAAGAGATGGTTGGGTATACCTTCTATCTCATATCCGAGGGCAAAGTGTTTGTCGCTAAGAACAGGTCCTTTCTCGAGAAAGAGTTTCTCTCGAAAGAATTGAGTGGGAGGAAGATAGAACTTGATGAGTTTGTTGAACCTTTACTTCAACCAGAGAGTAGCGCAGCACAGAAAGAGGTTTGTGTGGCACCTGGTCAGTTGAAGAGGAAGCTAATGATGGTGATCATGAAGCTTCAGATCAAGTTACTATCGAACCTCGTAGGTCGACAAGGGTATGTACTGCTCCTCAGTGGTACGGTAACCCTGTCTTAGAGGTCATGTTGTTGGACAACGATGAACCTACGAGCTATGGAGGAGCGATGGTGGGCCCGGATTCCGACAAATGGTTAGAGGCCATGAAATCCGAGATGGGATCCATGTATGAAAACAAAGTATGGACTTTGGAAGTATTACCTGAAGGCGCAAGGCCATTCAGACTAAATGGATCTTCAAGAAGAAGACGGACGTAGACGGTAATGTCACCGTCTATAAAGCTTGACTTGTGGCAAAGGGGTTTTCACAAGTTCAAGGAGGTGACTACGATGAGACTTTCTCACCCGTAGCGATGCTTAAGTAAGTCAGAATCATGTTAGCAATAGTTGCATTTTTTTATTATGAAATCTGGCAGATGGATGTCAAAACAGCGTTCCTTAACGGTTTCCTTAAGGAAGAGTTGTATATGATGCAACCGAAAGGTTTTGTCGATCCAAAGAATGCTGACAAAGTATGCAAACTCTAGCGATCCATTTATGGACTGGTGCAAGCATCTCGGAGCTGGAATCTTCACTTTCATGAGGTGATCAAAGCGTTTGGGTTTATACAAGTTTTGGAGAATCTTGTATTTACAAGAAAGTGAGTGGGAGCTCTATAGTGTTTCTAATATTATATGTGGATGACATATTGCTGATTGGAAACAATATAGAACTTTTGGAAAACATGAAGGAATATTTGAACAAGAGTTTTTCAATGAAGGACCTAGGAGAAGCTGCTTTCATATTAGGCATCAAGATCTATAGAGATAGATCGATACGCTTGATAGGATTTTCACAAAGTACATACCTTGATAGGATTTTGAAGAAGCTCAAAATGGATCAGTCCAAGAAGGGTTCTTGCCTGTTTTGCAAGGTGTGAAGTTGAGTAAGACTCAATGCCCAACGACTATAGAGGATAGAGAAAAGATGAGTGTCATCCCCAATGCTTCTGCCATAGGCTCTATCATGTATGCGATGCTGTGCACAAGACCAGATGTCAGCCTTGCCATAAGTGTGGCCGAAAGGTTTCAAAGTAATCTAGGAATGGAACACTGGGCAGCGGTCAAGAATATCCTTAAGTACCTGAAAAGGACTAAGGAAATGTTTCTCGTTTATGGAAGTGATCAAGAGCTCGTCGTAAAGGGTTACGTCGATGCAAGCTTTGACACTGATCCGGATGACTCTAAGTCTCAAACCGGATACATATATATTCTAAATGGGGGAGCGGTAAGCTGGTGCAGTTCCAAGCAAAGCGTGGTAGCCGATTCTACATGCGAAGCGGAGTACATAGCTGCCTCGGAGGCAGCGAAGGAAGGTGTCTGGATGAAGTAGTTCATGACAGATCTTGGAGTTGTGCCCAGTGTACTAAACCCAATGACTCTGTTCTGTGACAACACTGGGGCCATTGCTCTAGCCAAGGAACCAAGGTTTCACAAGAGGACCAGACACATAAAGCGACGCTTCAACTCCATCCGCGATGCAGTCAAGGAGGAGGACATAAAATTTTGCAAAGTACATACAGATCTGAATGTTGCAGATCCGTTGACTAAACCTCTTCCACGGGCAAAACATGATCAACACCAGAACTCTATGGGTGTTAGATTCATTACCATGTAATACTAGATTATTGACTCTAGTGCAAGTGGGAGACTGTTGGAAATATGCCCTAAAGGTAATAATAAAGTGGTTATTATTATATTTCCTTGTTCATGATAATCATTTATTATCCATGCTATAATTGTATTGACTGGAAAACTCAAATACATGTGTGGATACATAGACAACAACATGTCCCTAGTGAGCCTCTACCGGACTAGCTCATTGATCAAAGATGGCTATGGTTTCCTAGTCATAGACATGAGTTGTCATTTGATAATGGGATCACATCATTAGGAGAATGATGTGATGGACAAGACCCAAACTATGAACGTAGCATATGATCGTATCAAGTTTATTGCTATCGTTTCTGCATGTCAAGTATATGTTCCTATGACCATGAGATCATGCAACTCACTGACACCGGAGGAGTACCTTGTGTGTATCAAACGTCACAACGTAACTGGGTGACTATAAAGGTGCTCTACAGGTATCTCCGAGGGTGTCTGTTCAGTAGGCATGGATCAAGACTGGGATTTGTCACTCCGTATGTCGGAGAGGTATCTCAGGGCCCACTCGGTAATACAACATCACAATGAGCTTGCAAGCAATGTGACTAATGAGTTAGCCACGGGATCTTGTATTACGGAACGAGTAAAGAGACTTGCCAGTAACGAGATTGAACTAGGTATGGCGATACCGACTATCAAATCTCGGGCAAGTAACATACCGATGGACAAAGTGAACTGCATACGGGATTATCTGAATCCTTGACATCGAGGTTTGACCGATAAAGATCTTCGTAGAATATGTAGGAATCAATATGGACATCCAGGTCCCGCTATTGGTTATTGACCGTAGAGGTGTCTCGGTCATGTCTGCATAGTTCTCGAACCCGCAGGGTCTACACACTTAACATTTGGTGACGATATAAGTATAGTTGAGTTGTTATGGTGGTGATCAAAGGTTGTTCGGAGTCCCGGATAAGATCCCGGACATGATGAGGAACTCCGGAGTGGTCCGGAGGTGAAGATTGATATATAGGATGAAGGGTATCGGAGTCCGGAAGTGTTCTGAGGTACCGGGTTATCGCCAGGAGATCCGAAAAGGGTTTCGGGGCCCCCGGCAAGTGTTGGGGGGGGGGGGCTCATGGGCCAGGGGAGGGGGCACACCAGCCCACAAGGGGCTGGGTGCCTTCCCTCACCCCAGCCCACTCGGCCAGGGAGGTGGCGCCCCCCCCCCCCCTAGGGCAATCGGCCCCCTTTGCTTGGGAGGCAAGGCGCCTGGGGGGGGCAACCAAACCCTAGGACGCCTCCCCTTGGTGGCCGCCGCCCCCTAGGGGAAACCCTAGGGGCGCCCACCCCTCCTCCCTTCCTCCTATATATAAAGGGGTAGAGGGAGGGCAGCCGCACCCCTAATTGCCACGGCGCTGCCCTTCCTCTCCCTCGTAGTCCTTCTTTTTCTCCGCGAGGCTTGGCGAAGCCCTGCTGAGATTTCTCCACCACCACCACCGCCACGCCGTCGTGCTGCCGGAGGACTCGAGCTACTACTTCACCATCGCTCGCTGGATCGAGGATGTGAAGGCATCATCAAGCCGTACGTGTGTTGAATGCGGAGGTGCCGTCCGTTCGGCGCTTGGATCGGGAGTTCGTGGACGGATCGTGATTGGATCGCGAAGACGTTCGACTACATCAACCGCGTTTCTTAACGCTTCCTCTTAGCGATCTACAAGGGTATGTAGATGCAATCTCTCCTCTCGTAGATGTTCATCTCCTAGATTGATCTTGGTGAGCGTAGGAAATTTTTTGTTTCCCATGCAACGTTCCCCAACAGATGTCGGTGGCTACTATAGATTGATGAGTACCAGGAGGAGGAAGAGATGGTGGTGTGTGGCGACAGGTGTCAATCTAATGCTAGAAAGGGGATTGGATAGGGAAAGTTCGATGTGAGATCAGTGCGGGGACACCACCTTCTAATCATATCCTTGGATGAAAGTCCAAATGAAGAAGGTTTAAGAATGTTCACTAGTCCTCTTTTAGACTAAAAAAACTTTCACTAGTCATCATTTGAGGCTTCCAAACTCTAAATTCTCTCATGTTACAACATTGTGTGGAACAGTCTTCACATTTTAATAGCACACATGTTGAGTTATGTAAGATTGCATAGGAAAGGTTATACGCATGAAAAATCATACTTTTGATCCATCAAACCTCTTAGAGAGTCTAGTTTGGATCCCTCAACTTTAGTGATAGGTATTCCTGATCCTAAAATTGTTAAACTGTGAACAATGCTATTCCTACCTGTAGGTTCTACAAAAAGTTTTACGAACTACTCCCTCCGCCCCATAATATAAGAGCATTTTTTACACTACATTATGTAAAAAATGCTCTTATATTATGGGGCGGAGGGATAGTGTCAAAGACGGTCTTATATTATGGGACGGAGGGAGTAGTTCATTTTGGTGGCAGTTAGCTAAAATCAAGGAAGTAGTTAGCGATCGGAACACACTAGTATGTAAAGATGTCGTAGAAGCTTTACATAATAATCTGATCATTGATCATTGTTTTGATCGCTTCAGAATTTTTTCTTTTTCTTTTTACTCCACCAAAGCATAGTTTCGGTCTTATTTGACTTTGCTAGTCGACGGAGTGATTTTTCTGTGTGTACGTTGGTGTTGGCTGCGTGCTTTCTAGCTATGCAGAGGCCGGGTGTGTTGCTCATTGTGTTTGTATCCCCTTGATGCTTCATTGAGTTAATAAAATCCACCATTTGTCAGAAAAAAAAAGTTTAATTGATGGCATGTTAGTGATTTCACACGGTGGTGGCGAAGTATGCATGGTTTTATTAAAGATATTAGGAATAAGATTGTTAACAATGTGGGATATTTTTGAACATCATATAATTCGATTTTTTATATTTCTTTTCTTATTTACCGTGTTTTTAGTATTTTGTTTTATTTTTCCTTTCTTATTTTTATCATGTTTTATTTTTTGAACCTTCTTTATCCGCATATCCTTACAATTGTCAACTAAGCTTAAAAATTTGTAGCCTCCTATTCACGCCACCCCCCACCCCCTCTTTAATCGGCTGTATCGATAGTCTCACCATGTTTTTCTTTTTTTCTTTTTGGAATTACTCTTGATTAGTTTTATACTCCTTTTTGTAAATGTCTCATTTTCCTAATTTTTATTGTGATTCTTGTATCTGTTTACATGTCTGTCCTCTAACTTTCCCGAACATTTCAATATGTTTGTGTTTTATGGAACTTTGAATTTCGATTTGCCATGCTTTATTTGATCTTTTATCAAACTTCGAATCAGTATCATTTTATTCGTGTAGCTTGATTAATCTTACCACCATCTACAACTATCCACCCGATGTTAGGTTATGCACTCGTCAGTGCCACTGATAACTACAAGGTGAGAGAGACATAAGTAGAATCGCAAACCTTTCTGTAAAGCATGTGGGCAAAGATCACATTACTTAATGTAACCACAAAAACCAAAGATAACCGGTCTAGACCATGCCGCATCTGCCTACATTGTCACCTCGATCGCTTGCTCAGTACACATGTAAGCTGTCACAGTAGCTGAAACCCTGGAACAACACATAGGCTGGCTGCTATATAGTTTTTTTTTTTACTGATCGATAGGTAGGTTCATGCACTCGAAAAAAAAAGATAGGTAGGTTCATGCCACGGTTCGTAGGCCGGGTCTAGTCATGTCATGCCCTGGGTACGAGCTACGAGGGGGACCGATCGTCCATTTCGTGGTGGGAACGCACGACGGTCCGTTTATTAACCTTTTCCTCCTGGCCCCTCTTCTTTCGGTTGCCCACGATGATGAACCTGGGTACACGGGCTGGATCTCGACAGATGTCCACGATCTTCTTCGGTAATCGGTAAGTCTAATGTAATGTAATCGCCGTCAAATCGTCCTAGTCGGAGGCGGTGCAGTGCAGGTGCCGACCAACATAAAGGATGCGATTACGACCTGCGCCTCTTTGCTTCCCCGGATCGCTTCCAAGGAAGAAGAGAGGATTGTCAAAAGTAGTATGACTTCATCGTACACAAGAGGCACGGCATAGGCATCACATGGTTGCATCGTGACCACACAACGGCTGGCTGGCTGGCTGGCTTTCTAGCCGAGAGAAGATCTGATCCGGTCCTGAGTGGCAAATCCTTGCGCACTAGCGTCTAAGCGCAGCCAACTTTTTTTACCACCAAGTGCACCTCCTTGTGCTTCTGAGAGCATCTCCAGTCGTTCGGTCCCCACGGGCGAAAATATGGGCGTGGGTGCGGTCGGTTTCCCAACCGCCGACCCATGCCGAACCCAGACGCCATTTTTTGAATTAAAAAGTCGGCCAAACACGATACAGATCGGGCAAAATAGGCGATTTTTCATTAATGTTAGTCTGAAAAACATCATAAAAAAACTAAAACAGGCCAAAAAACGCGCCGAAGGCGCTGTAGTCGTCGCCGTCGTCGGCCTCCTCCTTCTTCACGCGGCCGCCGTCCTTGCTGCTCCCCTGCCCTGCGCCCCCTTGGCGGACGGGCTTCGGTGGCGCGTCCTCGTCACTGTTTTCGAGGACGATGACGCCGCCCTCGTCGTGGCCGCGGCGCCGGGCGGCGATCTCCTCGAGGGCGCGGCACTGGCGCTCTATCTCCAGCCTCGCGTAGTTTGTCAAATGTGTGGTTATACAAATATCATACCTATGATTACCAAACCCTCAAACACATGGTCAAACCACACCACAAATTTGGGGTAAATTTGAAATTTTGCAAAACTACAACCAAAAAATATTTTGGTAAATGATTGTTCTCAAATCTTCATCAGAAGGAGAGAACCAAAAATCTAGTATAGTAAAAGGATGGTGAATTCCTTCGCAATGATGATATGTTTGCGTAATAAATTTTTCCATAATATTGGAGACCTCACGTAATCTCTTAATAATCCCAAATAATATTAGCTTATATTTGTACTACTACATGTAGTAGGATGTCTAATATCATATCCCTTGGATACAATATTTGATAAATTTGAATGTATGTCTCAATTCATACTCAATATTGTTGCGTACACAATAATTTTCTAGATCTTAATACATTAAATATTTGGTTTGGTAGCCTTAACCATTCTGGTTTGGGGATGATTAGAAAATTATTGACAATTCTGTTGGTCACAACTTATCAAGTTACAAAATTTCCCAAATGATCAGATTTTATGTGCACCGCATGTGCCATAGGGGAAATTAGTTTTAAGGCACTCTCACCTTAAAATTTCTAAGCGGGCCACTTATTCTTCCTTGAACACATTCAAAAGATATATGTGGATTGCTTAACCATTATCTGGGGTAATTTAGATAACTTACGGTACTCATATACACATTCATAAATTGTTTAACTATGTCTCTTATCACACACAACCATGATCTTACCCAATAAATTGCTTAACTTATCAAAGTAGGAGCAAATTCTCCTGAACAAAGGATAAACCCATTCGAATGGACAAGGTCATTGAACTCATTTCATGAGCCTTTTATGATTGCATTCAGTACTCTATGTACATACCCATAATGGTTTAGTTAAATCTCTTATTAAAGATAGTGAAATTAATTACATGACCAATCTTACAGAATGTAATTTACCAGCCTCTTGCTGGACACATACGGTCTTACACACCGTAAGTATGATCTAAATCATACCAACTGCATATCATACTACTTTCCCCTTGTAGTAACTACGTGGAAATCAACAAAGTATTTCCCATCTGCGATAATTCGGTTACATACCGATATCACCACTCCAGCGTACATCAATGGGCCCTCACAGAAAATTAGGGATCTATGTGAGGAATAACAATTTATCTGTCAATCAAAATTATTCATAGCCGGTATGCTGATTGCATCAGCAATAAGGATATTTTTCGGCATTAGGGGGAGATAAGTGCCACAAAGAATGCCGAGAAATAAATTAGAAATGTTATTGACATTCAATCCTTATATCCACGTACTCAAATAATCTGAACTAGAAGTTTAGAGAATAATATATTTGCAACACATTGCAAATCTGCCACATACATTTACTGATGACAAGGTGTTACTGAATTCTATATTCCTGCAGTAAAGTGTCAGAAAGAGTGGAGGTACCTGACAAACCACTCTTCTCCCCAAATGAGAGCAAGAGGGGGAGAAAATCTGACAACACGAGATATAACTTCTCATATGCTTCCGCGGAAACAGAGGAAATCAAATCCTCAACCAGTAAGTGTAATTCAACATCAAGTTGAAAGACACCTCACTGGATGCTCATCATCCAAAGCCTGGCATAAATGTGCACAAATGTTTTGGTGCCGGGACATCGAAACACCTTGACTCCATTTGTTGTAGGAAATCACAAGGAGTTAAAAAGGAATAAATATATTATCCACAAACTTCAATGATTCCATCAGAATCATATAAACTAAAGACTACATTTGTCGACATATACTTCTTCTCAAATTGCTAAAATCTTTTGGGCCCTGAACCAAAATCCATGGTAGAGTGTTCATATTGGTTCACGTAAAAGGAAGCAAGTAACGAAGAATAGCACTCGCTCTGCAAATGAGTGGTATTTACCGCAGTAATACCTATTCCTCATAAGTATCTTCCATATGGAATACTACAAACTTCTCATTCATAGACAAAGTCAATGAGGTGGTGAGAAAGCGAGGCTTGTAGTAGAAGGGTTCACGCAGAGACCCGACATCGATTACGATGTAACATACCCGCTTGGTATGAGTGGAATTATGTTTCGATACTAAATATCATTGGCAATAAAAATAATAATATTATCCATGCAGTTGATGGATGAAGTGGCTACATACTCATATGAGTCACTAATTTCAGAAATCTCTATTGAAGTCCCTGAAGGGCTTATATTTTCGAATCCAAAGCAAATCGCAACATGTTTTGTGTAAAACTTCATAAGTCACTCTATGACTTGAAATAGTCGAAAATCATATGGTACTACCGACTAAAGGAGTTCCTTCTTCAAAAGGATTACTCGAATAATGATGATTATTTACATATTTAATAAAGGAATCCCAAATTTGATTTCCTTTCATCACCTCAGTGTATATTGATGACCTCATCATCAATGTCTATACACGACCTAAACATACACAAAATCATCTCAAGACGGAAAATTTGGATTCGACCAAATTTAGCTTAAGCTTACAACTTGAGCATTCTTTCAAGAATACATATCAGTCTACATATATCCAAAGCATACACGAGAAGTTCAATGTGGGTATATCATACCCATAAAAGACATGTAATATGGTCATACTACCCTGATAGGGTACAAATTCATTCATACCTAGGGGTGAATGAAGTGATATCAGGACCTGAAGTTCTGTATCTCACCAATGACAAAGTACTCATATAATTGCAAACTACGTCAGGCCTGGCACTATGTTAGCTATCTTTATTCAGAGTGCAACCCCCAACAAAGTGTAGGAGATATGCCCTAGAGGCAATAATAAATGTTATTATTTATCTCCGTGTTCATAATTAGGTTTATGTTCCATGCTATAACTGCTGTGGTTCCCGAGCCCGTATATCCATAAAGGCTCTGGGGAAAACCCATGTGCACGTGTGGAATAATAAACGGTAAAATGTATTCCTAGTCATGCCTCTAAGACTAGCTCAAGTGTTGCATGATGATTATGTTTTCCCAATCATAGGCATGTCTATGCCAGCAACTTTGAGGGCACAAATGTTAGAAGAACATTTGTGTTGAATCGACCCGATTGATGTTATGCTATGAGATACATTCGTCACAAGTTAATGGTTAATAACGCAGAGATGGTTAATGTTTGCATAATTCCTTAGACCATGAGAGTATCGAGTTTCTTCATGCTTGCTTCATGAACTTTGGGGTTTGTTAAACGTCATCCGTAAATGGGTGGCTATTACGGCGGCTTACGGGTTCATGGAAAAGTATGTCAAGTAACTTGATAGCTCAAGATTGGGATTTGCTCCTCCGGCGATGGAGAGATATCTCTGGGCCCTCTCGGTGTTACGGTATCCATCATCGTCTGCCCAGACACTTTGTGATTTGATCACGGGGATGCCGGAACACGGTAACGAGAAAAGAGAACAATACCCGTAACGAGGTAACTAGCATAGTGGACAAGTTGTTGATCCACGGGAATGCCAACATGTCTCACCTTGGGTATTTGTAACATATCGCGAAGCAACAGGAATAGCACACGGCAACTGGAGGTTCACTCGAATATTCATTCGTGTGGGTATAGGGGTCAATATGGGTGTCCACGGCTCCGATGCTGATCATTGATCGGAAAGTGTTCCGGTCATGTCTATACTTCACCGAACCTATAGGGTCACACGCTTAAGGGTCATCTATCTGTTGAACGCTAGACAGGGAGTCTGAGAGAAAGTCACCGAAAATGTTTCGGAGACAACGGAAGAGTTCCGAGAGAGAGAACACCGAAAGAGTTTCGGTAAAACCGAAAAGTTGTTGCGGAATATATTATTTGGTCAAAAAGGGTTTCGGCACCGCCTGGAAATTTTCAGAGGATGCCAGAATTGGTCTGGGAACTTCTGGGAATTTTCGGAGAGAAAAACCGGAAATGTTCCGAAACTGCCGTAACCGCTGTTAATGCTTTCCGCTGATGAAAACCACCGCACCGAAAATGTTTCGGATCATGCCCAGAATAATTTTAGAGGGTGCCGGAAATGTTCTGGGACCTTCTGGAATTTTTTAGAAAAAGTTTCGCGGAAAACATCTTGTCTCAGCGCGAGGGGACAAGATCCCACGAATCGGGGGTTGCATGTTTGGTGGCTTTTTGTCTAGGGAGCATGCATGTTTCATGGAGACATGTTGGTGGCTTGTTGGGGGGGCCCCCCCGCATGGGGAGACAAGGTGTGGGCCGGCCCAAGGGCTGCCATGGTGGTGTCCCCTTGGTGCCCCCCTTGTGTTACCATTATGCCCTTTCATGTGTGACATGAAGCTTGGGTATTTTGGTATTTCAACATCCCACCCCACCCCTTGCCTTGGCCTATAAAAGGAGGAGAAGGGGCTGCCATTCTCCCCATCCCTTGCTCTCATACACATGCCAAGATGTTATCTGGCTTCTCTCTCCCTCCCACGAAAAGAGTTTCGTAGAGCCGAAAGGCTGTCTAGGTTCCGGCAGGAACTAGTTCTGGACGGCGAAGCCCTGCCGGATAGGTGACACCGTATGTGTGCAACTCTGTAGAGAGGTCGTAGTTTCGATCTTAGTGCCCGAGGGGCTGTTCGAGAGTGCCTCCCGAAGGGCTGTCCAAGTGACGGTCCGAGTTCTGTGAGTCCTCCCGAAGGGCTGTCCGAGTGACCATTCGAGTTTCGAAGGTCCTCCCGAAGGGCTGTCCGCGACATCGTCCGGGGGACTGTTCGACCGCCTCCCGGAGGGCTGTCCGAAGGGAAGACGAGGGTATACATCCTCGCGGTTGGGAGGTTGTAAATCCTAGCTGCGGGGATCTGCACCGCCGATCGTCATCGACTCTACTTCCGCTGCGCTACGAGTCGGTAACGAACATGATCAAACCTTGTATGCAGTCTCCATAGTGGTCCTGGGCTGGTGCGTAGGGCGGAAATTTTTTGTTTTCTGCTGCGTTACCCTACACAAAGGTATATGGTCGATACAAGAAATATCAACTTATATCTCAAGCTCACAATAAATCTTGGGCAATTCCATCAGGAAAATCAAGATATGACCATGATATATGAAATGATATTGGCTCTTTATTTGATCCCAACAATGCCACATCAATGACTGAATTCATCGGAATAGTCTTCTCATGGAAGTCATCTAAATAGACTCTAATGACTACTTCCACTTATCATTCTAGCATAATTGCTTTATCTAAAAGCATTGCATAATATGCTTGGCTCAGCAGAATGATAAACCACACTCAAAATCATGTGGTTGAGATTCATCAGAATCACATAACTTGATTTATCAAGATGCTTCCACTTGTGTTACTTAATACCTGCAGGTTATATGAAGAGCAATATCATAAAAACACATTGCTCGAAATTACTTATCCTCACGAACTATAGAAAAGTGAGGAAATATTCCTATATATTATTCACAATGTCATGATCATGTCAATGGAATTGGTATGACACATCCTCCAGTTTGCAAAGTTCAGGGGGAGTAATCTCCCAAACTATAACCTGTTAACAATCATCAGATTGCATATGTTGTACTCTTTTCCCCTTGATGAGTCTTCCCTAATGGTTTCTCATAAAAGGTTTTTAACGAGACAATATAAACATAAGTGTATGTATATGCCATATCATTTTCTCCCTATATTTTTTCCACTGGGTTTTAAGGGAGTTTTCAATGGCATATCACATTGCACTCTTTTCCCTTATGAGTTTTCTCTCAAAGTTTCTCATAACGGTTTTTAATGAAGCAATATCTTTTTAAGATCATATGCTATACTTTCAAGTTTTTTTCCCATCGGGTTTTTAAAGGAAAGTATACAAAGCATATTTATTGTTCTCTAAACTCACCAACGAGTTTTATCCTTCCTCAAAGGTTTTTCTCATATGAGTTATCAAGAGACAATAATCATTATATGTTGCATCATTTTTCTTCTTATTATTTTTTCACAGTGGGTTTAAAAGAGTTTTAGCAACATATCTACACTATTCTTCTCATATTTTTCCCACAGGGTTTTTGGAGGAGACTTTAAGGATTATACAAGTCTTTCTCAAGATGAAGATGATGAACATTCTCAAAGGCAGATACTTACAAGGAGGGTTCTTTATCAAGATGGTGTATATTCACAAAGACAAGCACTGATTAGGGGGAGTGTTAGAAATTAATTAATTAGTTTAATTAAAGGGTTAATCCCTGCTTATGTCGGTTCCACTATTGGCAACCGCTCTTTGTAACCGCCTTTGTATCTGGATATATATACCCCAAACTTCATCAATGAAAGAGACTGTTCATTCCATCGTTTGCTCTCCTCTCTCGTTTTTAACTTTCACACGTTATCAACACGACGTAAGGTAAGGTAATAGAATTATAAACATCTACTGACAAAAGTCAGACTATCGATTTGTTTAGTTCTGCACAGAGGCACCGATGCTGCGGTTCATGGCGTCGCCGGCCGTAGCCGAAGGGCTTGCTCGTACAACGCCACGCGCCGGAGGGCGTTGCCGGCCGTCGGCTTCCGCGCCGTGCCGGAGGACGTCGCCTCCACTGCCGCTCATGGTCCGCGCACGCCGAAGGGCTGGATGGCTGCGTCGTGGTTGGTCGCTCCGTGGGAGCCGCCCTGGGGCCTCGGGCCTCGGATGATGTCCGTGAGGATTCAGACCAATGGAGGGCGCTGCCGCGCCACCGGGGTGCGTCGGGCGTAGTGGGTGTGTCTCCGCCGACAGCGTTCGTACCTGTTTTCTTCTGTTCTTGGTAATGTTGCTTGTGTTTGATCGCCTCATAGAAGTAGTACAGGTCGTGGATTTGATTCTATCCTGTGCTTCACTCCTTTTCTTCTCGGTTCTTGGTGTTCCTGGTAAAGCAATTGTTTTGTGCAGGAATAAAATTAAACTGAATCATCTTGTTTGACACTGATTTCTCTTTCTCGAGGCCAGCGATGTGTATGGCGGCCCTTATTGAAGGTCCCCGGAGTTGCTTGGTGCCGTTCGTCGCGCTCCGTGGTGTGCCACGGATGCAATATGAGTACTCCGTCACCGGACGAGCGTCGCGCGCCGGCCGTTTTGCCTCCAGATGCGGGAGAAGAGCCCTTGACGCCTCGCCGCTGTTACGCCGCCTCCGCGTCGCTTTCTTCTCGCTTCGTGTGGCCAAATCGCTCTCGGTTACGAGCGTGCTGATAACGTGTGAAAGTTAAAAACAAAAGAGGAGAGCAAATGATGGAATGAACAGTCTCTTTCATTGATGAAGTTTGGGGTATATATACCCAGATACAAAAGCGGTTACAAAGAGCGGTTGCCAATAGTGGAACCGACATAAGCAGGGATTAACCCTTTAATTAAACTAATTAATTAATTCCTAACAGAATGCACGAGCTGCGTGCTTGTGCTTATAATACTTGCTCGAAACGAAAACCGACATGGCAACATGCATGCAGAGTAAATACTCCCTCCGTTCATAAATATAGGTCTTTCTAGTGATTTCAACAAGTGACTACATATAGAGCAAAATGAGTGAATCTACACTCTAAAATACTGTCTATATACATTCGTATGTTATAGTCTATTTGAAATCTCTAAAAAGACTTATATTTAGGAACGGAGGGAGTAAAATGCATGCAGAGTTGCAGGCTGAGCTCGGCTCGACGCTCGAGTGATAAACTGACAGCCATCGGCCGACTAGCCGGTAGGCGGAAAGCTGGGGAAGACAGCACCGTTGCGCCGCGTCTTAACTTAACAACCATATCTTAATCGGAATCCGGCAGCCCTAGGCGTGCCGGCCTAGCTATAGGCCGAGGAATCATTCACCCGGACCGGACGTGTCTTGCACAGACGGCAAAGGGGCAAGCCCCATCACTTGACCCGATCGACTACCCGATGACCAGCAACAGGAAGCGATATGCCTAGCTAGTAATTGCCTAAGCAAATGTACGGCGCCACCGCCACGTACGAGGTACTAGGACCGTAACGACACGCCTTGTTGTTGCTGCCTCAGCCGTGCGCCGCGGCACAGAGCCATAGCCTGCACCGCACGCACGTTACGGCGCCGGCAGCAAGACCGACCCGAGGAAACGATCGAGCAGGGACGTACCTGTCGTCGCCGCCCGAAGCTGCAGCTCTAGCCAACGGACGCGAGCGCGTCGCTCTCGGCTCGCCGTCTCGCGGGCGGCAGGATGAGGAGGTGGGTGGAGCGGCCCCAGCTAGCCGCGCCACCTGGCGCGGCACGGGCCAGTCGACCTCCCCCGCCCCGGCCCTCGCGCGCCTGCCTTGCCTGTGCTGCGTGTGCGTGTGCGTGGCGTGGTCTGATGGCGACGGGGAGCGCTCGCGTTTTGTCTGCTCCCATCGACAACACACGGCGAGCGGTGGAGCTGGCGTTTGCAGGGTCCTGGGAGGGGCTTTTCTTGTATTATCTTTTTTTCAGGGTTGTTTCTGCTATTGTTCCGTTCTCTCGGTGCTTGATGTTTCGCGCGAGTGTTGGCGTGTGTGCTTCCTGTATCTTGTTTACTATCTAATGGACACGCTGATATTCTCTCAAAAAAAAAAAAGACAACACACGGCTCAGCGCGCGCGCTGGATTTCAGGATTTGGACGGCACTTGTTTTCTAATTCCACCCTGATTTGGGGATGTCACCTTGTCTCTCTCGCGGGCAGCACCGGCTTCGTCACCCTTGTCTCTTTGCATTGCCTTGTTTGGTGACCGCCGGTCGCATATACGAATGCACGGCGGCCGTGTGCGGGGACACGATGGTGGCGTAGTGCGATCCATCTACGCGAGTATACACGTTCAGTACTGGACACCTGTATCGTTCAATCGCCATGCGTATCCATCGATTATCTCTTAAGACTCTTAAGTATGCATATATATCTGCATGCCACCCGAGATGAGTTCGTGCCGGGTTGGTACGGACAAACGGCTCCTTTTGCTAAGTTGTTTTGTTTTTTCTCTTCCTACACCAGACATAGACAGAAAAGGGAACGCGAATCAGCCAGCAAAAGGGTGCTGTACTGCTGTAGCAGTTGACCTGACCACACCAGCGTGAAGGGCGATTACGTGCACTCAACGAACGTGATCCTCCTGTTCAAGTCCCGTAGATCGTATAATCTTCAATCTGCTTTCGGAGGGGCAAAAGATCTCCTCCTATTGCTCATTCGTCAACCCAGAATGCATATCTTCTCTCCTACCAAAAACCATCCGCATCACGCGAACCGAGTTCATCGTGCTGGACCTGCCCTAAGAAGAATGCATGATTGATTACTGAAAGGTCGGTGCAGTGGGATAGACAGTTTGGCGCAGCCAGCAGCCACAGAAATAAGGAAAGGATCAGCTAGCTGCTAGATGTGCTCGTCAAGGCTCAGGGTGCCTGCCGAGTGCCGACCCAATAAAAGAATCGTGGGCGGCACCAGCAAGAAGATCCTGTGGACCATAATAATAGTGTCCAGCTTCCTGTAGCAGGAGTTGATTGGCAAGCAGGCATGGAGCTTCGGTGTCCACCTTCCGTGGCGGGTGATATTCTATGCGATCCATTGTCCATGCTGTCATTCTTCTAGAGAGCTCCTATCGGGCGCTTCAGGCGCCCGAACTTCTCTCTGGCGCTCGTTAAGCGCTCAGTTGGGCCGGCCCACGAGTCGCGTTGAGCACCGAACGGAAAAGCTTGCAAAAAAATCACAAAAAACTGAGACCTCTAAAGGTCTCGAACTCACGACCTTCAAATTCACGTACAAAGTCCAGGGCCACCCGAGCCATCCAGATCGGGATCGCGCCTTGGCACGAAGGTATCGGTCCAACCGATACGACCAAGCAGTGGAAGATCAAACTGTATGATGCATCAGTAGAAAGGTGAGTTTAGCACATGTAACAGGCCGGACAACTTTGTCAAAGAGCTGCTACTTGCCGAACCCCAACTCCCACGTCGGTGTGCATATCTAAGGATGGAAATGTAGTTACTATATCAGGATGGAAATGTATCAAGGAATTAATCAAAAAAGTTGAATGATCAAACCTCTGATAACTCTTTTTAGATTAACATCTGATATTACTCAATACATCTCAGGATGAAAATACATCTGATATTGCTCAAAGAGTAGTTGATGGTAGATACTCACAACAGTAATCACCCCGTAAAATATCTAAAAAATGGCCCTATCTACATGCCATCGGTGCATTTGTTATACAATGTGACATGAAATACCTAAGCAAGGTTTGGTATGATAGAAACCAAAAGCAGGCCATAGTATTAGTCCCAGATAACTTATTTACACTATTTTTCATACTGCGTAATAGTAAACTACATGATTGACTATTAGATATATAACTTTGTTCACACGCCTTCATCCGATTTGCTTGATATATAACTTTGTCCACACTCCTTCATTTGATTTGCTTGCATGTTGCGGCGCACGGATCTGCTAAAGGACATATTGTGTTAGGCAAACTATTCAAATAGTGCGTCTCCTGGATTGGGAGAAAATGGTTTGGTCTATATGAAGGAGAATCACTTTGGATAATATTTAGTGATCTGGGTATAGTGTAGCCTCTTTAAAATAAAAGAATATAAAAGATAAAATTAAAATTATTTTATCTTAGTATTCTACTCCCTCCATCCCAAAATAAGTGAGTTAGTACAAAGTTGAGTCACTTATTTTGGGACGGAGGGAGTACAAGGCACCCAGAAAACATAACAAGCCTACTATACATAGATATCATCCAAGATTTTCTTTAGGCACAAAACTTGATTACACTATGCGATGAATGGAAGTAAAGGGATCTCATCTTATTATGTGCCTAATTATTTAACACTGACAGACATTTCCAAATTGGTGATTTTGTTTTGGCATATAAAGAAACTGAAGTTCATAATATATAAAATCAAATTAATAGAAATTAGAAATTGCAACCATGAATCCAATCCTCTAGTGATTACTCTCATTCAAAAGTTAGAACAGACCAATAAAATTAGATACTGCAACCATGAATCTCCTCTAGTGAATACTCCCGTTCCAAAGTTAAACTAAAGATGAGAGCTGATTATATATGCACAAGGCATGCAGAGAATTGATATGGTTGTTCACAAAGTCAAAACCACTATATATTGATTTGACCAAGCATGATTCAAATCAAACTACCCTTCAAGCTCCACTGTAGGACCTATTGAGATATAATGACATAATGGCAAAACGAAAGGAAAAAAAGGAAACCAAAATAACAAAATAGAAAGTAAAATCATGGTAAGAGCGTCGACTTCATATCCTAATCCACAGAAGCATCATGCATAAAAAGTTTGTGCATGATGGAAATGTAGAAACTATATATATATCACTGGCTGACATCCACATAGAGTGGAGGTAGAGGAAGCTCACCAGCTAACATCAAAACAAGGAGGAGCTCACGCTGGCCTTGGAACTGCCTGGTGTCGCCATGGAAGTCTAGAAGCAGTCCAAGCGGCGTTGTCACTATGACCTTTTACTCTGCAAGCAGGTTCACACTCATACGGAAAGAATTGTTCCCTTCCATGCACAGAACACAAAATAACAAAGGCAGAAATTTGGAACACTTCATCTAATAGGATGACAGAAACAGAAGGCCGTCGTGTAAAAAGCAAGTTCACTAAATTCAGAGGAAGATTAGTAATTTAGCATACCTTAACCCCGCTCATGAACATATGCATCATCAAATTTAAAGATTTTGCATTAACATAACCGAGTGTTATGGTGATAGTACGTTCCTGCTCATTCTTGAAAAAGAAACATTGTACAATTAAAAAGGAATATCAAGCACAAGCACATGGAAAAGGACCGTGTGAACATTTTTTTTCTATTTTGACCTAGGACCACCTAAACGTTTTTTCGTTTTGAGCTTGGACCACCTCAACATTCACCACCAAATCAGAGAAGAGAAGGTTCCAAACAGCGCAAGTCAAGGAACAAATTATCTAATTGTTTATATTCATGGATCAGATGATGCAATTATAATAGTGATGGAAGTATTTCTTTAATGCATAGGAAGCCAAAACAATTCATTAGCACTATTCTCGATCAATTATCTGAAGGCATGGAACTATTTTTTTAATGGACATGTATTTTCATTAGTATAACTTATAAATCAATAGAAACAAATAATAGGTGTATCCAAATATGAATGAGGAACCAAGCAGCTTTACTGGATGCAAATTAAAAGACTTCAACTCTATATCCATCAAAAGAGTCTCTTGCAGTGGCGGAGCCAGGAAAGTTGAATAAGGGGGGCCAAGTGTTGTTTAGCTTTGTTAGGGAGGGCCAGCTTATCAAACGACACTATTTTAGCAGGAATTAATCACCTTCTGGCATACATATTAGCCTGAATTCAATGATGTTAGGAGGGGTCAGGGCCCCTGCTGGCACCCCCTGTCTCCGCCACTGGTCTCTTGTGGTCTAGAGGCTTAGTGAATAAGCTCACAAAAGCAGCACATAATTGATCTGGCAGTGAGAAAAAAACAATTCAAGGGTTGTGAATCAGCGACGTATCTATAAAAATAATAGGTGGAAATAGTTGTATTTATCAGAAGTTAAAAATCTTTATCATCAGTACTCAAAAATCCCACCAGCATCACCACAGTAAACAAGCAAGCAGTTGAGTAATCAGAGAACTAACTAATGAAGTCATCAGTTCCCAAAAAGCTTGACCTCGCTACATGCGCATAATAAATGAACGAAAGAAAAGGCAATCTGAGAACATCACTAAACTATAATTGCATTAAGTCGATGGTAATTAACATTTTCAGCAGTATAGTTCCCATGAAGACAAACTGGATTCTACTCTGAACCATACCATGCACATGACAAAATAAGAGGGAATCAAGAGAGATGGCGAGAGGCGGACAACCTGTAACACCCAATGTGGGGATGTTAAGCAGTGGAAAGCTAGGTCGGGTTGGACGCAGTGGTCGAAGACGTTGCGCAAGAAAGGAAGTGGGCACATGCAGCGCCGCTGGCAAGCACATCAGGCCACGACCTGGGCGTTCGGCTAACAGCTGCATGAGTGAAATAGCTTTTATTCCAAATCCACATGATTGTTTGCTTTTGTATGACGACAGAGTGTTAAATTCGCAAACTTAAAATAAGAGGGGATGAAACAATTAGCACCAAGAATTGGTCAGGTTGTACAATGACATTTTTCGAAACCAAATGCTAACACAAAGTCAATTAGTGCATAAAAGAGAGATAGCTTCCAGAAATCATACCAGCCAATTTCACGGTTCAGTAGAAAAGAAACACTACAAACTAAAAAGCAAGGAGCAAGCAATCGGTGCAGAAAAAAGACATTAAAAATCAATGCAAGGAGCAAGCAACTGGTGCGGAAAAGCAACACTACAAACTAAACACCAAAGAACAAGCAATAATTGAAAGTTCAAAATAAAAACATTATTTGCATCATTCTCCAAAGAGGCAAAGAAATGGAACTTTTGGAGAAAGCAAAGCATATTCATCAATTCATGATGCACACCTACATGAAAAGCAATTAAACAGTCTTGTAAACATGCTCGGAAAATCAGTGCTAGCAGTTTTAATTCTAACATAACACACGGGGATGGGGCATAGCTTGTGACACTACAAGATATGGTAACTACATATTGCAACAATTGTCCAAAAAACATTTATACACATACCATTTAATTTGGACAACAATCTAGTACGTTAATATTTGTTCATGAAAAGGAGCAGGACAAAATGGAGGGAGTGGTTACTGAGGAGCAGTAGCTACCTTGAGATCGGGATGGAGGGAAAATTGCATGGTACATAGAACTGCATGGTAGTGCAACAAAATTATGATGGACCAGATCTGCCAACTACCAACAAAATATATACAGACAATCCAAATCTCAAACAATTGAGGTGGTCTTCAAATATTTACATGGTAATAACTATAAACATAAAAGGTCTAATCTATAGTGGTCCTATTTTCTGTTAGTTCTAATGCATAATAAGGTCCATGATATTTAAATAGTAATACTTGTAGACTTTGCATAATATGACAGATCATCGTATCTCACAATTAGAATACATTATGTTACTGTGTCCACGGAGTCAAGACGGAAATCAGTACCTACTACAGCTTAGAAAGTAGTTCCTCCTCCTCGAGGATGAAGGGCAGCACAGTTGGACCATCACACTCCCCACCAGCGGCCGACTTGGCCAAGTGCTGCTGCGTGTTGAACGGCGTGGGCGTGAGGAGCTGTGCCGGCGACCTGGTGACGCCGAGCAGCTATGTATCAAACACACTAATTGGCAAATAGAATCAACTGCTCTCTCACCTTTGTAAAGTAACACTATGTATGAAACACACTAATTGGCAAATAGAATCAACTGCTCTCACATCTGGAAATATAGAATCATTGACTTCACTGACCTTGTGTTATGCTCAAACTTACACTTACAGTAGAGCAGACCTTCCTCCACATGAGTACACAGCTGCATCAGGACCACCACATAAGAACCTCCTAAACTGAAAGACAGGTAATCTATAGTCAATCTTATTGTGTTCCCATTCACTGTAAGAAGTTCCCTCTTTTTGTACCTTTTGCCAAGGTATATATCTTCTGACACCTTGCTAACCTACAAATAACAAAAAGCTTTTGTCAGACTAACAGAAGGCTCTTCTGAAACTACATCACCAGAATGTAGGAACATCACAAATGTAGCAGTTGTAACAATAATCCTAAATTGGGGCATGCATTTGCTTATATAATTATTAATCTGCAAAACACACTTTCCATAAAACTAATTACTGAGCTCAAGACAACCTACTCAAGCTGGATGGAACCAACATTCTTCAGCTAAAGACAGATCGATGCATGATGAATAGCTACCTAGACCAGACATTGAAGCAAAAGTCACTGATTTACCCAACAGTGCAAGAAGTAAAAAACTGGACATGTGACTATCTCCAAGATCACAAAGCAAATATGAAACCTGAAATTTATGAGACATGAGAGGGGAAGCTGGGATGCAGTACCTGAGCACACGCACAGCGCGAGGACGACGGCCACGCGATGGTGACCCCGACAGATCATCGACATGAGTCGTGACCTGCGCTTCTATGGTCGACAGCAATTGAACCATATAACCTAGCATTGGGAGGCGAAAAATCTGTATAAAACAGAGATTCATGGTACACAGTATTTAGATAACAATGTATATGGCTTTTAGTGCCCTATATAGCAGTACACATGACCATGAGGAAAATTTCAGAGCCAAAAGGCATGGAAAGGAGTCAAATATATGCTATAGAAAACAAAACTGGGAATGTCAAGAGGACGTAGACAGTGTCTATACAGATACCACGACACATAAGCTATATAAGATGATGTAATAGTGACTATGCTTTGTTTCCAGTAAAACCATATAACAGAGAAAGAAAATTGTTGGACAAATAACCCTCTGTTCTTCATGTGTGACTGGAAAAATAACCATATGTTTTCATGTGTAACAAAAGCACTAATTACAACTCAAACGTTGGAAGTTCAGATCACGGCGCCCTTCCATACAGAAAGGAACAAAACCACCAACATTTCCATGCACAAAGGAACAATAATCTTAGGCCCTACCTGGATCCAGACAAGGAACAGAAAACATAAATTTACACCCCCACTAAAAAAAGCATGGAAACAAGGGAACTACAAAAATCCAATGCATAGAGAATGGTACTTTTGGCCTTTACCAGAAAAGAAAGCCCCCATTGGCCAACCTGCACATGAACACACACAACAACCAGGACAAGCAGAACATGGCGAGCCCCAAAACACAAATTGCTGTGCAACCATACACCTAGCTCTGGGAAAGAAGATAAGTGGAGAGGAGGAGGAGAAGAGGGGTTAACCTGCAGATCCGTGAATGGAGACGCGAGAGGGTGCTGATAGACGATGTGCAGTCCCAGCTCCGACTTGCCACTCAGCCGGCGGACAAGATGTAACACCCCCAGTGGTTAGCCACAGTAATCCCATTTTGATAATGCCAAGTCAGCATGATTAACAGTGCATGATCATCATTTGCGTCATAATGCTTTTCAACTCCTAAGTCAAAATTCAAATTTAAACGAAAGTGAAATATAAAAGTTGTCCAACATAGAAACTAAAATGTTCAATAAATAGTAGATAAATCAGAGGCTATGTTAAAATTGTAAACAACATTATTAAAAATTGGATATGTGACTCAATCAACTTAAAACAGTGGCTGAAAATAACTTTTAGTAACCTTTTAATTTATTTAAAACAAAAATGAAATTATGTTTTGCCCAAACTAGTTTTTGGAGTTAGAGTATAATGCACTGTGATTTATGGGCTAGGTCTCGTATTTTACAAAAGTCATTTTGAGGCCTCGCAATTTACAAAACAGAGAATAGGAATAAAGAGAAGAAAAGAGAAAAGAAAAAGAAAGCAAAAGAGAAAATAAAAAGGCCCCCTCCTCCCGGGCCTCGGCCCAGCCACATGCCAGGCCGGCCCATCCCCACTCCCTTAACCCCCTGGTGCCGAAACCCTAGCCACCGACACACCCATATCCTCCCCCCCCCCCCCCACCCCCTCGCACACTCCCTCTCCCCCCACCCATGATCCAGATCGGGGCAACGGCGCCCCGACCCCGTCGCCCCGCGCCCGCGACGCCGCCGCCTCGCCCTCGTCGCCGACGCCGCCGTGCCGTCGCCGACCGCCGTCGCCGCCCCGACCCCGACTTCCTCCCCGCGCCCACTGCCCCGTGCCCTGCGCCCCGCAGTGAGCTCGCACCGCCTCTCTCTCCCTCTCCCCCATGCTCACACCCTCACACTCCCGCGGGCTCACCTCTCCTCCTTCTATCTCCCTCATCTCGCCCTCCTTCCTTCCGCATCTCCTCGCTCTCTCTTCTACCTCTCTCCCTCCCTCCCACCCACCCCCTTCTCCCTCTCTCGCTCTCATCTTGCCCGTGTCTCCGTTTTCCCCCCCCCTCCCCGCCCCTCACCTGCTCGTCTCCTCCTCTCTCTCATCAAGAGCCCTCCGTCCACCGCGTCCCCGCTGGCCTGCTTGCTCCTCCCCGTGGCCGCGCCTCCGTCGCACGTCGCCGTCGCCGCTGCCTGCTTCTGCTCCTGCCTCTGCTGCGCGCGCACCTCGCCGGTCCCGGCCTCACACCGCGATGCCTCGCACCGAGCCGCTCCGCACCAGCCTCTGCTGCCGTGCGCCGGCGCCCCCGCGGGGCCACGGCCTCGCCTAGTCCCCCCTGGCCGCGCCCCGCCGCGCCCGCGCTGCGCACGCGCGCCGCGCCCGCACGCCCGTGGCCTATGGGCCACCGACAGATGGGCCCGGTGCCCCCCCTGACTATGACACGCGGGGCCCACGCCCAAAACGTATAAAAAAATAAATAAATAAAAATAATTAATAAAATTAATTAATTAATTAATTAATTAGTAAATTAATTAAGTTAATTAATTCTGTTTAATTAGTTAGTTTAATTAATCAGTAATTAATTAGCTAAACCCTAATTAAACCTAACAGAGTATGACAGGTGGGACCCACTGGTCCAGACGTCAGCAGACACTGTTTCGGATAATGTTTATTTTAAATAATTAAATAAATTCCAGAAATTAATAAAAACTTTAGAAAATCATATTAAATAATCCGTAACTCCGATCGAAAAACTTTGTACATGAAAATTGCTCAGAACGACGAGACGAATCCGAATACGCGGTCCGTTCGTCCGTCACGCGTCCCTAACTATCCGAACATGCAACCGTCCCTCTCCGGTCATCTGTCTGACAAATGTCCGGAACCGGGAAAACATTCCCGGATGGATTCCTCCTTCCTCGGTGACGTGCAACCACACGTTAGAACACACCCGGCACTGCATATTGTCATGCCGTACTTTGCGTTGCTCATGTTTGCTCTATATTTATATTGTTTCCTCCCCCTCTTCTCTCTCGATAGAGCCGGTACCGACGCCGCTCCGGAGTTCGACGACCCCTGAAGACCTTGCCCTTGCCGCCGACCAACCAGGCAAGCCCCCCCTTTGATCATCCCGATATCGCCCATTCTATTTCTCATGCTTGCATTAGAATTGCTGCTGCTGCTGCTTTACCTATTCTGATGCATAGCCTGTTCATTGTAACCTGCTGTTGATAATTACCTGCATATCCTAAACTGTTTAGTCTAGGCTGGGTAGAGACCTATCAGTGACCCCACTTATCCCGACTGCCGCGCTGGATCGTCAGAAGACCCGATCAACGGGAATTGAAGACCAGGCCCCGACACCGCACATCACCCCCCTTTAGTTGTAACGACACTGCAGCGTTACTATCGAGTGCCGAGGGTGAAACCTCTTGTAGCACTTCTGATGTTAACTCTGTAGAGTAGCTATTCGGTCGTGGTCATCGAGGGTGATTCCTCCTTCACCACTTCCGATAACGACGCTGTCGTACAACACCTCAAGTGTGGACCCAGTGAGGGTGATTCCTCCGAGTTCACCTTGACGGATACATCGAGTGGGAAATCAAACGAGGGTGATACCTCAGATTCCCCTGATGTTATGGACACACGAATACTTGGACTGTATTGTTGATTACTTGGAAAGGCGGGTCGACCCTGAGGGGTACCCGCGTGCGCCTGAGTGGCGAGTGTTGTGAAGACGGGTGCCAGTGTGGTGCCCGAGTGGTGAATACGAGGCGCGGCCGGGCATTCTTAACCCTTGCAGCAAGTCCTCGAGACGGGGCTACGGGGTCACATCTTTCGTGAGTCTCTGCTCGTTACCGCAAGCCCTAGTCCATTAACGATTTGGATATTTGATCCGAGCAGGTCTCTGGCCTGATAGCACTAACCATCACGTGGGCATAGTATGGGCGTTCTGCATCGTATGCATCAGCCGAAAGCTTTGTCAGACGTCCAGTTCAGCACTGCGGCCGGGCTGGGCCGGCACCATCCTGAGGGGTGGAGCCTGGTTCGCCCGGCACGCAACGACCCGGAGGGTGAGGGGCGATGGCCAAGACCCCCTTGCGCTTAGGATGTAGACCGGCGGGGACCTCTCTGCTGAGCTGTAGGTAGGGTTGCGCTGTGTCGTTTGACCGAGGCCGGGCATGACCCAGGAAAGTGTGTCCGGCCGGAGTTAATCGAGCGTGTTGGGTAAGTTGGTGCACCCCTGCAGGGAAGAAAACATCTATCGATAGCCTGTCCTATGGTAACGGACACTCGGAGTTGTATCCTGATTGATACAATTTAGAAATGGATACTTGGATACTATGGCTCTGGGATTGCTTCTCGCAGGGAGTCGAGAAGGGATCTCAGGACGAGGTTGATGACTGTATGGCTCTGGGATTGCTTTCTCGTAGGGAGTCGAGAAAGGATCTCTGGGTGAGGTTGAGACTTAATGTTACTACTACATTATATTGTACTGTTCTACCCTCTTCTATTTCTGCAAGACCGCTGAAGATGCTAGTCTTCGATAGGACTAGGCCTTCTCTCTATTCTAGCATTTCTGCAGCCCAGTCCACATATACAGCCTTCCTTTGAAAATGTTGCATATGTAGTGTAGATCCTTGCTTGCTGAGTACTTCTGAGTACTCACGGTTGCTTTGTTTACCTTTTCTCCCCATATCAGTTTATCGTAACAGGATGACGGAGCCCCTGTGACAGCTGCCCTGCCATCGATCGACTACTACTACTACCCAGAGGATGGATACTACTACGAGTTGACTGACGACCAGGAGTAGGATCGGAGGGTCCCAGGCAGGAGGCCTACGCCTTTCGATCGTAGTGTTTATTTTGCCCCGCCTTTCTAAAGGCCTTTCTGTTTCTGTTTCATATCTGTACACAGATATCTGATGCTTCCGCTGACGCTTGTTCGCAAGCTTATGTATTCGAGCCCTCGAGGCCCCTGGCTTGTAATATAAAGCTTGTATGACTTTATTTATGTTTTAGAGTTGTGTTGTGATATCTTCCCGTGAGTCCTTAGGCTTGATCGTGTGCATTTGCGTGTATGATTAGTGCACGATCGGGCCGGGGGCGTCAGCAAGTTGATATCAGAGCCGACTGCCTCTAGGAATTCCCCTTTCCAACTCCTTGGCCGAAGTTGAGTCTAGTAACCGAAAACTGTTTTACTAACTTGGCTGTGTGGCTTACGGGCCCACGTCGCCAATTGGGTGGTATTAGGATCTTTTACTCCTTGACCTTTACTCTGGGCCTCTGACCTCTCTTCTATTCGGGTTAAATAAAATTTTACTAACTCCAACATTAGGTTCTCGTAATCACATCCACCCGGTGTTCTGAAATATTCCCCCCTTGCTCCAAGATTGTGGACCAGGTTCTGCTTACAGGATCCTCTTATCGAGGGCACCCTGTTTTGTCACTTGCAGATTCCTCGCTCCAATAGTTTTCTCCGACGTTGATGTAGCCTTTGCTATGTCTCGTTGTGTACTTCCTTACCGCGTGCCTGCGCGCCGCCTAGAATGTCTAGCTTCTAAATTTGCGCCGTTGTGCTGTCCGCATGTACCCGACTCTGTGCATGGATTGGTATGTCTTTCAACGACTACTATTTTACATCTAATGCCCTTCCTGTTCATCTCTCGTGTTACGTCCTGAATAACTCCTTACACATGCAGTCTTTCTTGCTAAACTGCCCCTGTTGATTTGGCAGGATGGCTGACGATCCTCCACCTCCACCCTATATTGCCGCCATGATGCAGCAGTTTGAACTCAACCGTCAGCAGTTTGAGCTTAACCGTCAGTTTATGACCGGAGTATTGGCTCAATTCCCAAATCAAAATGCTCAGCAACAGAATGTTCCAATAACTCTGGCAGAATTTGTGCGCCTCAATCCGTCCACTTTTCGCAGCTCGACTGATCCAATGGATGCTGATGATTGGCTCCGTGACATTGCCTTTCAGTTGAAGTCGGCTAATGTTATCCCTGATAGTTACGTCACCTATGCGACGTACCACCTAAGGGGTTCAGCTGCTCAATGGTGGGAAAGCCACAAGAGTATGTTGCCTGCAGAGACAGTAACCACTTGGCAGGGATTTCAGTCAGTTTTTCGTGCACGGTACATTCCTCAAGGTCTGATGGACCAGAAGAAGCAGGAGTTCCGCAAACTTACCCAGGGCACAATGACTGTGGATGAATATCAGAGGAAGTTTCTTGAATTGTCCCGCTATGCTGAAGATGACGTCTGCACTGACGCCCGCAAGCAGGATAAATTCCGTGAAGGACTCCGTACTGACATAAAACTCGCACTTGCAGTCCTTGATTACACAGACTTCGCAACGCTTGTCAGCAAATCTTTCCAAATTGAAACAGCTCTGACTGAATGCCAGGAGTCGCTCAAGTGCACTCATGAAGCTGGCTCATCCTCGGGTCAGCCTGTTCAGAAACGTCGAGTCTGGATCCCACACAATGTTCATCACCGACCAGCCCCTGCACCGAGGCCGTCTTATGTTGCACCTCGTCTGCCTCCGCCGCCGGGACAGCTAACGATTCAGGGTGGACAACCCAATGTTGAAGCTCCTCCGCATAATGATGGTTTATGCCGCAAGTGTGGACACTCAGGGCATCGTGCCTTCAACTGTCCTCAGGGTCAGCCGCAAAATTCATCACGTTGTTCCGTTAACCGTAAAAAGGGCCAACGAAACCATCCTAGCAGAAATCGTAATGCCAGACCACCTGCTAGTCAGCTTGTTCATGTCAACCATGTTAAAACTGAAGAAGCTCGACAGGACACCAACATTGTGATGGGCACCCTTCTAGTGAATTCAACCCCAGCTACTGTACTCTTTGATTCTGGAGCATCGCACTCCTTCATGTCCGAAAGTTTTGCACGAAGCCATGATATCCCTTTCGATAAGATGTCCACCCCATTGGTAATCCAGTCACCCGGGGCTAATTGGCAAACTACCAGGGTAAGCCACGGTAATCACATTGTGATTGGAGGATTGATGTTCCCCGTTTCACTCATTGCTCTCAAGACCTCCAACATAGACATTATTCTCGGTATGGACTGGTTGAAGCCTCATAAAGCTTTGATTGACTGTGCCACTGAAACAGTCCGCCTCACACACCCTTCCGGTCAGACTGTCAGATACTCAGCTCGTACAGTGCAGGACGCCGAAGCTCAGATATATGTTCTAAATGCATTGAACGCTTCACCTCTTGAAGGCATCGAGAACGTTCCAGTTGTTCGTGAATTTCAAGATGTCTTTCCAGAAGAACTTCCAGGAATACCGCCTGCTAGAGCTGTTGAGTTCGTCATCGACTTGAAACCAGGCACAACTCCTATTGCGAAGCGTCCTTATAAGATGCCTCCGCATCATCTTCTCGAGCTTAAGGAAGAAATCGACACGTCACTTAAGAAAGGTTTCATCCGCCCCAGTTCCTCTGCTTGGGGAGCACCTTCACTCTTCGTTAAGAAGGATGGAACTAATCGATTGGTTCAGGATTACCGACCTATCAACCAAGCAACAATTCAGAACAAATATCCGCTTCCCCGGATCAATGATTTGTATGATCAACTTGCCGGTTCCTCAGTATTCTCTAAGCTTGATTTGAGATTGGGATACCATCAGATCCGTGTTCGCGAAGAGGATATTCCGAAGACTGCATTTGTTACTCGTTATGGCTCCTACGAGTACACCGTCATGTCCTTCGGCCTAACAAATGCTCCAGCCACATTCTCCCGTCTGATGAATTATATCTTCATGGATTACCTCGACAAGTTCGTCGTAGTTTATCTAGATGATATTCTGGTCTATTCAAAGAATAAGGAAGAACATGCCGAACACCTCCGTCTTGTACTGGAAAGGCTCCGAGAACACCAGTTGTATGCCAAATACTCCAAATGCGAGTTCTGGCTTTCTGAAGTAACGTATCTTGGTCATGTGATTTCGAAAGATGGAATTGCCGTTAACCCAGAACGAGTTCAGGCTATTCTGGACTGGACTCCTCCGAAGAACGTCAAGCAAGTGAGAAGTTTTCTCGGCCTTGCAAGCTATTGCCGTCGATTTGTCGAGAACTTTTCCAAGATTGCTAAGCCTTTGACTGATCTGCTTCACAAGGGCGTTAAGTTCGAATGGACAGGAAAATGTCAGGAAAGTTTTCAAGCACTCAAAGACAAGCTGACATCTGCCCCAGTACTATCTCCTCCAGATACCCGCAAAGACTTTGTGATTTATTGTGACGCATCCCGTGAAGGATTAGGCTGTGTCCTAATGCAGGAGCGTAAAGTGATTGCTTATGGCTCTCGTCAGTTGCGCCCACATGAAGAGAATTATCCGGTACATGATCTAGAACTAGCTGCTGTCATCTATGCATTGCAGTTGTGGCGACATTACCTTCTCGGTAATCGTTGCGAGATCTACACGGATCATAAAAGTCTGAAGTACTTGTTTACTCAGCCATCTCTAAACCTCCGTCAGCAAAGATGGATGGAGGCCATTGCGGACTATGATTTGGGTATATCCTATACCCCTGGCAAGGCTAACGTGATGGCTGATGCCTTAAGCCGCAAGTCCTATTGCGACAACCTCATGGTTAGGCGAGCTCAACCTCGTCTTTTTGAAGAACTGCGCAAGCTGAATCTACGTATTGTTCCACAGGGTTCTCTTAATAACCTTGTGATACAACCAGATCTTGAGAAAGCTGTTAAGGATGCGCAAGCTAAAGATGCTGAAATTGATCTGATGAAGAAAGACCTTCACCTTGTAAAGTATAGGGATTTCTCGCTGTCTGAAGATGGAACCTTGTATTTCAGAAACCGCATTGTCGTACCTCGCTTCGAACTCATGACTGACAAGGTCATGAAGGAGGCACATGATACCCCGCTGTCTATTCATCCGGGTAGCACCAAGATGTATCGTGATCTCCGTCAAAGATACTGGTGGTCTAAAATGAAGCAGGACATTGCTCGTTATGTTGCCGAATGTGATGTGTGTCGTCGCATTAAAGCAGAACATCAGAAACCAGCTGGAATTATGCAACCACTTCCTATTCCTCTATGGAAATGGGATAAGGTTCAGATGGATTTTGTTACAGGACTTCCCAGGTCACAGAAGGGTCATGATGCTATTCTTGTCGTCGTCGACCAACTTTCTAAAGTTGCACACTTTCTGCCTGTCAAAGAAACTATCACTGCTAGTCAGTTAGCAGAGTTGTATATCTCCAGAATTGTTTCACTCCACGGTATTCCGAAGGAGATTAGTTCGGACCGTGGCGGCCTTTTCACTTCCAAATTCTGGAAAGTTTTCAAACAGCTATGGGAACTCATATTACCTGGAGTTCAGCTTATCACCCCCAATCCCAAGGCCAAGTTGAACGAGTCAATCAGGTTCTTGAAGACATGCTTCGAGCTTGTGTTATTTATTTTGGCAAGAAGTGGGAAGAATCTCTCCCGTATGCCGAGTTCTCTTATAACAACAGCTATCAAGCCAGTTTGAAAATGGCTCCCTTTGAAGTTCTATATGGACGTAAGTGTCGAACCCCTCTGAATTGGTCAGAAACTGGGGAACGACCGCTCGTGGGTCCGAATATTATTCAACACGCCGAAGAACAAGTCCGTATCGTCCGTGAAAATCTCAAGGCGGCTCAGGACCGCCAGAAGAGCAACTATGATCGCAAACGATGGGGTTTGACTTATCAACCTGGTGATCAGGCTTATCTGCGAGTCACTCCTATGAAGGGCACTCACCGTTTTGGAATCAAGGGCAAGCTAGCTCCACGCTACATTGGTCCTTTCCGCATTATTGCTAGACGTGGTCAGGTGGCGTATAAATTGGAGTTGCCGCCACAATTCTCTCATATCCATGACGTCTTCCATGTGTCGCAACTTCGTAAATGCTTCAAGGAATCTCCGCACCGAGCTGTGGACCACGAGGTGCTCGAATTGCAAGATGACCTATCTTATAAGGAACATCCGATCCGCATCCTCGATGAAGCTGAACGTCGGACCCGTCAGAAGGTTACCAAGTTCCTCAAAGTGCAGTGGTCAAATCATACTGAAGATGAAGCCACTTGGGAACGCGAGGATAATCTTCGTGCGGAATACCCCGAACTTTTTCCTTCTACCTCTTAATTCTCGGGACGAGAATTCTTGTTAGTAGAGGAGATTTGTAACACCCCCAGTGGTTAGCCACAGTAATCCCATTTTGATAATGCCAAGTCAGCATGATTAACAGTGCATGATCATCATTTGCGTCATAATGCTTTTCAACTCCTAAGTCAAAATTCAAATTTAAATGAAAGTGAAATATAAAAGTTGTCCAACATAGAAACTAAAATGTTCAATAAATAGTAGATAAATCAGAGGCTATGTTAAAATTGTAAACAACATTATTAAAAATTGGATATGTGACTCAATCAACTTAAAACAGTGGCTGAAAATAACTTTTAGTAACCTTTTAATTTATTTAAAACAAAAATGAAATTATGTTTTGCCCAAACTAGTTTTTGGAGTTAGAGTATAATGCACTGTGATTTATGGGCTAGGCCTCATATTTTACAAAAGTCATTTTGAGGCCTCGCAATTTACAAAACAGAGAATAGGAATAAAGAGAAGAAAAGAGAAAAGAAAAAGAAAGCAAAAGAGAAAATAAAAAGCCCCCTCCTCCCGGGCCTCGGCCCAGCCACATGCCAGGCCGGCCCATCCCCACTCCCTTAACCCCCTGGTGCCGAAACCCTAGCCACCGACACCCCCATTCCCCCCACCCCCTCGCACACTCCCTCATCCCCTCCCACCAGCCCATGTATCTACAGATCGGTGGAACGGCGCCCCGACCCCGTCGCCCCGCGCCCGCGACGCCGCGCTGCCTTCGCCCTCGTCGCCGACGCCGCCGTGCGTCGCCGACCGCCGTCGCCGCCCCGACCCCGACTTCCTCCCCGCGCCCACTGCCCCTGCCCTGCGCCCCGCAGTGAGCTCGCACCGCCTCTCTCTCCCTCGCCCCGCATGCGCACCCGCACGCCCGCGCTCACCGCGGCCTCGCTCGCTCGCCGCATCGCCCGCCTGCGCTGACCGCGCTCGCGCTCTACCTGCGGAGCCCGCGCTCCCGTGCAGCCCACCCCCGTGCGCCGCTCGCGCTCTCGTGCCCGGTCGCCGTGTCCCCCCCCCCCCACGCAGCTCCGCCCGGCGCTCGCACCCGCCGTCGACCGCGTCCCCGCTGGCCTGCTTGCTCCTCCCCGTGGCCGCGCCTCCGTCGCACGTCGCCATCGCCGCTGCCTGCTTCTGCTCCTGCCTCTGCTGCGCGCGCACCTCGCCGGTCCCGGCCTCGCACCGCGGTGCCTCGCACCGAGCCGCTCCGCACCAGCCTCTGCTGCCGCGCCGGCGCCCCCGCGAGGCCACGGCCTCGCCTAGTCCCCCCTGGCCGCGCGCGCCGCGCCCGCGCTGCGCACGCGCGCCGCGCCCGCGCTGCGCACGCGCGCCGCGCCCGCACGCCCGTGGCCTATGGGCCACCGACAGATGGGCCCGGTGCCCCCCCTGACTATGACACGCGGGGCCCACGCCCAAAACGTATAAAAAAATAAAAAAATAAAAAAATAAAAAATAATTAATAAAAATAATTATTTAATTAATTAATTAGTAAATTAATTAAGTTAATTAATTCTATTTAATTAGTCTAATTAATTAGTTAGTTTAATTAATCAGTAATTAATTAGCTAAACCCTAATTAAACCTAACAGAGTATGACAGGTGGGACCCACTGGTCCTGACGTCATGCTGACGTCAGGAGACACTGTTTCGGATAATGTTTATTTTAAATAATTAAATAAATTCCAGAAATTAATAAAAACTTTAGAAAATCATATTAAATAATCCGTAACTCCGATCGAAAAACTTTGTACATGAAAATTGCTCAGAACGACGAGACGAATCCGAAAGCGCGGTCCGTTCGTCCGTCACGCGTCCCTAACTATCCGAACATGCAACCGTCCCTCTTCGGTCATCTGTCTGACAAATGTCCGGAACCGGGAAAACATTCCCGGATGGATTCCTCCTTCCTCGGTGACGTGCAACCACACGTTAGAACACACCCGGCACTGCATATTGTCATGCCGTACTTTGCGTTGCTCATGTTTGCTCTATATTTATACCGTTTCCTCCCCCTCTTCTCTCTCGATAGAGCCGGTACCGACGTCGCTCCGGAGTTCGACGACCCCTGAAGACCTTGCCCTTGCCGCCGAGCAACCAGGCAAGCCCCCCCTTTGATCATCCCGATATCGCCCATTCTATTTCTCATGCTTGCATTAGAATTGCTGCTGCTGCTGCTTTACCTATTCTGATGCATAGCCTATTCATTGTAACCTGCTGTTGATAATTACCTGCATATCCTAAACTGTTTAGTCTAGGCTGGGTAGAGACCTATCAGTGACCCCACTTATCCCGACTGCCGCGCTGGATCATCAGAAGACCCGATCAACGGGAATTGAAGACCAGGCCCCGACACCGCACATCACCCCCCTTTAGTTGTAACGACACTGCAGCGTTACTATCGAGTGCCGAGGGTGAAACCTCTTGTAGCACTTCTGATGTTAACTCTGTAGAGTAGCTATTCGGTCGTGGTCATCGAGGGTGATTCCTCCTTCACCGCTTCCGATAACGACGCTGTCGTACAACACCTCAAGTGTGGACCCAGTGAGGGTGATTCCTCCGAGTTCACCTTGACGGATACATCGAGTGGGAAATCAAACGAGGGTGATACCTCAGATTCCCCTGATGTTATGGACACACGAATACTTGGACTGTACTGTTGATGACTTGGAAAGGCGGGTCGACCCTGAGGGGTACCCGCGTGCGCCTGAGTGGCGAGTGTTGTGAAGACGGGTGCCAGTGTGGTGCCCGAGTGGTGAATACGAGGCGCGGCCGGGCATTCTTAACCCTTGCAGCAAGTCCTCGAGACGGGGCGATGGGGTCACATCTTTCGTGAGTCTCTGCTCGTTACCGCAAGCCCTAGTCCATTAACGATTTGGATATTTGATCCGAGCAGGTCTCTGGCCTGATAGCACTAACCATCACGTGGGCATAGTATGGGCGTTCTGCATCGTATGCATCAGCCGAAAGCTCTGTCAGACGTCCAGTTCAGCACTGCGGCCGGGCTGGGCCGGCACCATCCTGAGGGGTGGAGCCTGGTTCGCCCGGCACGCAACGACCCGGAGGGTGAGGGGCGATGGCCAAGACCCCCTTGCGCTTAGGATGTAGACCGGCGGGGACCTCTCTGCTGAGCTGTAGGTAGGGTTGCGATGTGTCGTTTGACCGAGGCCGGGCATGACCCAGGAAAGTGTGTCCGGCCGGAGTTAATCGAGCGTGTTGGGTAAGTTGGTGCACCCCTGCAGGGAAGAAAACATCTATCGATAGCCTGTCCTACGGTAACGGACACTCGGAGTTGTATCCTGATTGATACAATTTAGAAATGGATACTTGGATACTATGGCTCTGGGATTGCTTCTCGCAGGGAGTCGAGAAGGGATCTCAGGACGAGGTTGATGACTGTATGGCTCTGGGATTGCTTTCTCGCAGGGAGTCGAGAAAGGATCTCTGGGTGAGGTTGAGACTTAATGTTACTACTACATTATATTGTACTGTTCTACCCTCTTCTATTTCTGCAAGACCGCTGAAGATGCTAGTCTTCGATAGGACTAGGCCTTCTCTCTATTCTAGCATTTCTGCAGCCCAGTCCACATATACAGCCTTCCTTTGAAAATGTTGCATATGTAGTGTAGATCCTTGCTTGCTGAGTACTTCTGAGTACTCACGGTTGCTTTGTTTACCTTTTCTCCCCATATCAGTTTATCGTAACAGGATGACGGAGCCCCTGTGACAGCTGCCCTGCCGTCGATCGACTACTACTACTACCCAGAGGATGGATACTACTACGAGTTGACTGACGACCAGGAGTAGGATCGGAGGGTCCCAGGCAGGAGGCCTACGCCTTTCGATCGTAGTGTTTATTTTGCCCCGCCTTTCTAAAGGCCTTTCTGTTTCTGTTTCATATCTGTACACAGATATCTGATGCTTCCGCTGACGCTTGTTCGCAAGCTTATGTATTCGAGCCCTCGAGGCCCCTGACTTGTAATATAAAGCTTGTATGACTTTATTTATGTTTTAGAGTTGTGTTGTGATATCTTCCCGTGAGTCCTTAGGCTTGATCGTGTGCATTTGCGTGTATGATTAGTGCACGATTAGGCCGGGGGCGTCACACAAGAGATCGAGCTCTCACTGCATCGATGACTTTGTTGTTCGCTGTATGGAGCAGCAGAAAAAAGGAGATCAGAACTTTGTATATATGGACATCTATGAGAGAGTGGAACCTGGGATGCAGTACACGCACCATGAGTATGACGACCGTGTGCGATGGTGACCCCGACGGAGCAGCAGGGTGTGCCGCGACCTGCGCTTCTCCCGTCGACGGCGACGGCGCACATCAGTGCGGTCATTCTCGACTTCACGCACACACACGCATGTGTTGTACCGTGTCCTTGCTGGGTCAGAGAGAGTGGCGAGGGAGGAGCGGCGGCGCCTTGAGGACCGTCCAGAGGTAGCAGCGCGTCGAGGAGGCGCTAGCCAATGGATCGGGAGGAGGGGCGGAGAGAGGTCCGTGGCGGCGGCGATGTGGGTGGGGGGGCGAGGTCGGGGAGGAACGAATCGGGTGGGTGGGAGAGGGCTGGCGAACAGAGGCGGCGCACGAGTGCGGGAGGAGGAGCGACGGCTAGGTTTTCTCCGGAGCGCGCCTGCCTTTTATACGCATGTATGCAAAATGACAGAAATGCCCTCGGCGGGGCACCGTAATTACGCGCGGTGGCACGCGTTTTCGGCCACTGTTCATTGCGAGAGTGTTTGGTTTTCATCCGACGGCCGAGGTCATCTGGGTACGAGATCCGACGGACAAAAATGTATCAAGGAAATGATCCGACGGCCCAGAGTCGCTGAGCTCTGAGGAGCCAGGAGGTTCGCTGTCTCTCTTATTTCTCGATTTTAAGCGGCAAGAGCATAATAAAGGTTCATCAAACTTGAAAAAAAGTTCATAAGTTCATAAATTACGAATTTAATGAACTTTTTTTCGTGCTCGTCCCTTCGCTCATAAATCTGAAAAAACATGGATTAAAAAATTACGAGTTTGAAAAATTCATAAATTCTGAAAACGTTCATCTTGAAACCCATTTCACAAAAATGAAAAAAGCTCATCAAATATCAAAAAGTTCATCGAGTTTGAAAAGAGTTCATCGAATTTCAATAAAAGTTCATCGAATTTGAAAATAGTTTACCGATTTTGAAAAAAAGTTCATCAAGTTTGAAAAGAGTTCATCAAATTTCAATAAAAGTTCATGGAATTTAAAAAAAGTTCATCAAAATATGAAAAAAGTTCATCGAGTTTGAAAAGAGTTCATCGAATTTCAATAAAAGTTTACCAAAATTTGAAAAAAAGTTCATCGAGTTTGAAAAATAGCTCACCGAATTTGTAAAAAAGTTCATCAAAATTTTAAAAAAGTTCATCTAATTTGAAAAACAGTTCATCGCTTTTGCAGAAACTTCGTTGTCTTTGAAAAAGGTTCACGCATTTAATGAAAAAGAGAAAAAGGAAAAAAGGAAAGCAAACTGGAAAACAGCGCGTTATTTCCATTTATAAAGAATACCAAAAACTATTCTAGCACATCTGGTTATCTTATCCAATTGGTCGGTGCGGTCCCTACTTAAACAAAACGATCACGGTTCGATTCACAGCTAACGCACTATTTTTTGGTTTTTAGAAACAGGAAAATAGAATAGTATAGAAGGAAGTGGGATGGGCCGGCCCATTGTGTACAGGGGGTGTGCGCCCTGTACCAAATTGCCTGTATTCGGCGCTTAAGGCGCCGAATAGGATTTGGCATTCTTCTAGTCTTCTTCTACTGTGACCCAGCGTAACGATCACGGTTCGATTCACAGCTAACACACTATTTTTTGGTTTTTAGAAACAGGAAAATAGAATAGTATAGAAGGAAGTGGGATGGGCCGGCCCATTGTGTACAGGGGGTGTGCGCCCTGTACCAAATTGCCTGTATTCGGCGCTTCAGGCGCCGAATAGGATTTGGCATTCTTCTAGTCTTCTTCTACTGTGACCCGGCGTCATGAGTTTTTTTTTTAAACGCGGCCCTTAGGGCCTGATTCATTAAAAAAGGTCGAAGAGAATAGTATAAGCAATTGGAGACTATATATGTTCACTGCTCTCGAGAATGATTGGACCAAGACAACAGACGAGCTTCGTGCCATCCAAACGGCCATGGTGTGCAACCTTTTTTTAGAAATAAGACGCTTGCCCGGCTTTTAGCGAACTGAACTGTTTAAAGCGTTGCAACAAGGTTTGGTAACACAAAAAGCGAAAGATTAGATGCAGACCCAAAGGGCCATGGCGCACAGGCCACCGAAAGACAATACAAAATTAGACTGAAGATACACAACGATCATCTAAGCTTGATCACCCTCCATGATGACTGCTTTCCTCCTGAGAGCCTTTGCATGTTCTCGTAGTTTGCCGCATAGCGTCTCAATAGCGAATGCTTCCGCAGTTTTGCTCAGTGGTTTCCACAACTGTAAGAATATAGTCATTTTGTACAATGCATCAGCTGGGTGTTTAATAAAGATGCCTTCAATATGAGTTTTGTTTCTAATATGCCATAGAGTCAACGATAAGGGCACGAAAATCAATCAGGCCACTTTGCGTGAAAGCCCCATTAGCCTCCCACTTAGGATGTGGAATGCCGCGAAAGAAGTAGGTGTCCACTACACCAAGTAACGTCACGGATACATCCCCAAAGGAATTGTGCCAGAATGCATTTGAAAAAAATAACATGATTTGCGTCTTCGACAATTCCACAAATTGGAAACAAGCCGTCTCCTCATCTGTGGCGCTTCTGAACTTTCACACCCGAAGGCAGCCTACCCCCCACAAGCTGCCACAGGAAAATCTTGACGTGCCAATGCCATGGTGTGCAATTGCTTCAAGCATTTTGGCTCCGATGTCAATCCAAATTTTCCCTTAGCAAGTTTTGGCATCAAATCGAACCTGGAAGGCATATGATTTTGTACTATACTTTTTTTTGGGCCAGATTCCCTCCCATCGTTGATTTGTTCAATCTTTTTTTGCCAATGCCTAGAACAAAGTTATTTGAAATGAAGTCTGAGTACCAAATTTCGGCATGACAAAATTGTGGCAGATTCCCCTAAAAAAATTTGTGGCAGATACGGTGAGGACAAATTTGGCATGAAATCGATCGTAAAAAAAATCAGGTTTTTTTTAGGGAAAAAAATCAGGTGATCGGATCCTGGGTTTACCAAAAACCATGTCTAGGTTTTTGCCTTATGTGCATGCTGGACTGAGATCCGGTGACTTGCTGTGGACAAGTCACCGGTGAACAATACGGTGCCTGACCCCCTCTCCAAACTGTTGGATCAAAGATCGATGGATGGATCTTCATAAACAGTACCCGAGCTACAGTGGCTCGTCTACAGGAACTCATGAACAGACCCTGAGGTACATTGATTCGTATACAGTCCCATCTGCAGTGATTTTACTACAGTGTCGCTCCTGGGCTGCACATCCTCCATCCAACGGCTGGCCTCCCGCCAGTTACGGCGCACTGGATCTCGGTCCGTGCATGCTGTAGAGTCGGCTTATCAATTATGGGCCGGACGACATCTCCCATTGGGCCTGCTTTTTCCGGAACTCTCCTCCACGTGACGACCCAACAAGAATCCCGTGCGTCCCTTCGTGCCAACGCATCGCATCGTGATCTGCTTCCAGACGAGTCCCCCCCCCCTCTTCGCCTCCTCCATCTCCTCCGCTGTCCCACTGTCCTCCCGTGATTCTCCGCGTCCCGCCGCTCCCAGAGGCTAGAGCCCCCGGCGCCACCGCCGCTCGCTCTCCTCGCCCTCCGCGCGGCGCTCACGGCGATGGATGAGTGGGTTCGCCAGGCCGAGGCGTGGGCTGTCCAGGCCGAGCACTGGATCCGCGAGCAGCCCCCGGAGCAGATTTACGTCGCCGTCGCCGTGATTGCCGTCACAATTCTGGTGCTCCTCGCAGGTGATTTGCCGAGCCTAAGCTTCTTCTCGCAGTGTGGCCTTGCTACCGACTGTTCTCGCAGTAGTCAAGAGCATGGGCAGAATGCGGTCCCTGAAAAACTAGGCAGATAGATGTGGTAATTTGGCAACTTTTTTTTTTTTAGAACGAAGGCTTAAGAAGAGCCCGACTTTGAATTAACAAAGCCATCAACCGGCCAGGGATTACACAAGGCCACCATTACAACCAACTGGAAACACAACAGAAAAACAAACTGCAGATACACGGTGATGCCGAAGCAGCTTACAAGCACCAAAGACTACATGCCCTATAGGAGTAAACAGAATAAGCACTAGCTTGTAGTCGACGGAGTCCTCCGAGTGAACTTAAACCAGTAGGGCAAACAGAGAAGAACTTCGGGCGGAGCCAATGCCCAACATCGATGAACCGTGCCCTCATCTACCCTGGAAGGTGCACATCGAAAAACATGCCGCTCCTCTCCAAATCCGGAGGGGACCCCTGCCCCTCGCCTTGGCTCGAAAGGCGCCGGACCGCCGGAAGATGGAATTGCCCCCCCCCTAGAGCAAGGAATGGACATGATTCTGGGCACCAAGGGAGATACTCAGCTCGACACGCCGCTGCACGAAGGATACCAGACGAAAGTCCACACCGCGGCCCACTGATACAAGCACGAAGAGGAAAAACTGCACAAGGGAGCTGTCACTGAACAAACAAACAGAGAGGAGAAAACGGAGCATTCATAACTGGAATCAGATCAGCCCGCAGGAATCAGCTCCGTGACCTTGCTACCGCATCTGGTTGCTGCCAACAAAAAGGAGAGGATCCCTATCCCCTCCCTGCCCAAGGCAAAGACGTTGAGCAAGCAACCACAGATCGGCCAACGGCCAAATCAAGAGGACAGCGGACCAACACTAATTCAGAGACAAAGAACCATGCTCCAAATCCCTCGCCGAAGACGCAGCAAACCCAGCCACCACCGCACAGCACTACAGCGCACTCCCACCTTGCCCAAGCCGGCACCTTCAAGAAGGAGGCGGCGCACGATGCACCGTTGCCGACCTGTCTCAGCAAGACAAGGGATTTCTCCTGGGCATGAAGCGGGAGGGAGAGGGCACGAACCTCGACGACGCCTCCGAGGAGGCGAACGGCACCGGCCGGTGTCGCCGCCGTCGTGGCTAGAGAACACCAGCCAAGGATTTCTCCCGATTCGGTCCGCACCTTCAGGCAGCCCAACAACGGATCCGGCGACCAGAGGCCACCGACGACCAGATCCAGCGGGACAAAGTGCTGCGTGGGGGAGGTAGGCTGCCTTCAGATCCAGACGCGAGCGAGGAGGGCGCAACACCCGCTGCGACCGGCGACAGCTCCCGCCGTCCCTCGCCACCCTCACAGCCGAGGAAGCGGAGGGCCACCACCTGCGACGCCGCTTGCAGCAGAAGACAGCGCCGCCTCGCCACCTGAGGCCGCCGCCTCGGCGTCCGGAGCCCTCCGGTCGGGAGCAGCAGATCCTCGCCGCCGCCATCCTTGACGACCCCGCGGACGGCGCCGGAGGTCTCCTCGGGCGGCGGCGAGGGGGGGGGGGGGGGTCTCGAATTATTTTCCCTAGCTCATAATTTGGCAACTTATAAGAGCCGTCTCGGGAGCAGTTCCGCTTTGCCTGAAGGCTTCGGACTTGTTTGAATTTGTGCGCTTCATGTGTAGCTCTAGTTTTTGACTGATACAAATTAGCTGTGGATGACTAGTTGTGTCGTTAGCTGCTGTTCAATTTCACCACGTTCAAATATGGTTAAATCGTAATTGAGTCCATGCCTTGGATCAAACTGAGAGCTGGTGCATAGTTTGTGTAATTTAGCTTCAATGGGGCAGCAGGTCGCAGTTTCCTGTTTAATTACTGGATAAAAAACATAATCTACAGCATGGATGTAGTATGAGTATCCTGTCTGTAAATGGTGTGATGCATTAGTAAGTTTGGATTTGTACACATCCTTACTTCTTTTTTATACTTTTGACTCAGAGCGGAAGCAGAGATGTTGAATTTGTCAGCTGATTTACACTGTATAATTTGCAGTGGAAAGGTGTAGCAAGTTAGTGGTGAAGTTATGTTCATTTTATCTGAATTTGATATTTGCAAGTGCATGCTGTAAAATCTTTAATACTGCAAGATGTTGGAAATTATGAGTTCTTAAACATCAATGCTTCTGGCAGAGTGATAATGACATGATAACATGTGTCGTGTTAATCTAGAGATAATTTATTTTCAGAGTGCAACATTTGAACTCATTACCTTAGTTTATATCATGGTGCATCTCAAGATTTGAAATACATTGTTGTATTGCGGACTTAGTAATATTTCTGCTTTTGTATAATTTCACTGGTGCTATATATGCAGCAATTGATGAGCAGTGTATGCCTGCTTTTTCTTAACAGCTTCTTGTCTGAAATCATCGAAATCAAACACCATTGTGCTATCTGGGCTAAGTGGAAGCGGTAAAACCATTCTTTTCTACCAGGTAATTATCTACTATGGCAAGTCCCTCTCCCCCTTCGGTATTACAGTTACTCACGTTCTCGTCGATTGACTCAAAGCCATAGAATGTGGCCAGAGTAACGACCTTGCATTTCTAGGTTTGCAAATTTGATTGCCAGTTTTCTGTTTCTCTTCATTGCCAAGTTTTAGTTAGGAATTAGGCTATGATATTTGTTTGCAATCTGCCCTTGTTCATGCAGACTAGAAAATGACTGTCTTAGCATATTGTCTACTCTGATTGCTATCGTCTTATGACTTATCTGTTGTTTCTCTTGCTTAGTTGCCTTGATTTTACTGGCTGAACTCTTATACAATTTTTGTATTGCATGCCTGCATAGAATTGTTTTGATTAACCGAGACATTTTATTTTACTAGCACAATGCCCGTGCGTTGCTACGAAACTAAAATATGAGGAGGAAGATCATGGCTTAAGAGCATAATTTTGAGTTGGAGTCACACTTTCGCATTTTTTTATTTGTGCATTCTTCAAGTGTTGGTCTCACATGAAAGTAGTAGTGTACTTGTAAATTTGTTTTAGGTCCCACGTGTGAGTAAAAGTGCATTTGTTTATTTATGTCTCTTGAAAGGTTGCTAGTCCCACATGTCGGTAAGGGCGCATTTTTTTATTGGTGAAGGTTGTTGGTCCCACAAGTGAACTCACCACCAACTCCAACCTTTATAAGTAGGAAAGATTTACTTTTCTTTATTTGGTTTTTACTTATATTACCCTTGAAGCAATTTAACGGTGGTCTATACCATCTTTTTTTGGGGTGCTAATTTGGACTTTCTCTTCCTGTTAGCTTCGTGATGGATCATCTCATCAAGGAACTGTGACATCGATGGATCCTAACAATGATACGTTTGTGCTACATTCAGAGCTTGAAAGGGTTAGGCTGTTTTCTTGGAGATGATTCTTTGATACATCTTGATATAAATATAAATCAAATCAAAGGCTACCATTCTTTATACAGAAATATTCATTTTCTTACTACAATATTAGTTACTTGACTTTGCTTTGTTCACTCTGCAGAAAGGCAAAGTAAAACCTGTCCATGTTGTTGATGTTCCTGGTCATGCAAGGCTGAAACCCAAGCTGGATGAATTCCTGCCTCGGGCAGCTGGAGTTGTTTTTGTTGTTGATGCTCAGGATTTCTTGTCTAGCATGCAAGCTGCTGCAGAGTAATTTTGCTGACTTTATATCCGTTCTCAGGAAAATTTATGGTTTCTACTCCTGTTGACCCCGTCACATGATGGATCAAACTAATAGGGTGCTTAGGAGCTTAGTTCATGTTCAAACATGTAAACATAGTATGATCTGGTGCTGTTAGTAACTTGATAATATTCTTACAGTTATCTCGTATCACAGGTACTTATATGACATTTTGACGAAGGCTACTGTGGTGAAGAAAAGGGTTCCTGTTCTTATATTCTGCAATAAAACAGACAAAGTTACCGCTCACTCGAAGGAGTTCATCAAGAAGCAGCTGGAAAAAGAAGTGTATGTTTTATTTTTCACATAACATATTGGCATAGTTAGAAACTTATAGAATAATAATGCATTAACTTGGGCTGGAATCTACAGTAAATTATGTGAGCTCATGGATTTTGCCTCTATTTACTGCATCTTGATGTATCCTATTTTATTTCAATTATGCTAGAAAAAAACGTTTACATGCTTATATTGTTGTACGTTCTGTTCTTAACGAACTGATCCTGAAATAACTGAGGCCATTCCCATAAACTCATGAACTTAAATCATCTAATAAGAGAGGATGCCCCAACCACTTGGACAGACTAGGTTAAAGCGATTCTAAAATTCTACAAGGCTCAACGATGATTATTTTCGTTTTGCAGGAACAAGCTTCGGGAATCAAGGAATGCCATATCATCTGCTGATATCACTGATGAAGTCGAGCTTGGTGTCCCTGGAGAGGCATTCAACTTCAGTCAATGCCAGAACAAGGTGACAGTTGCTGAAGGCGCTGGTCTCACCGGCAATGTTTCAGCAGTCGAGCAATTCATCCGCGAGCATGTCAGGGCTTAGATTTGTCTCGTCCTTTCAGAGTAGTGTTTATGTCTCTCTGCAGAATTGCTGTCTGAGTTCGCGACTAGTTGTACCTGATGAAAGAAGGGCTACCATGGGTGTGCTGACTCTGTAGATGTGTAACGATTTGCACTGCTAGCTCTTGACTGACGTTGACTCACATGATTGGTGGTTTTCACATGAACATTTCACAAGTTTCAGAGGAAACTGCCATTTTTCCGAAAGGGGCATCAATGATTTCAAAACAGTTGGTTATTCTGTCTATGATATCCTGTTCGTTGTTGTTGCTTTGCCGCTAACCATTCTACTAGATTTCAAAATGGAAGTTTGTTTAGCCTGAGGGCTCTCAATTTTCTTTACACGATGTTAAGACAACTCGGAGCATCGTATCACATCAAAAGTATAATTAGGTAATTACATTACATTGACCAAAAGTATAATCAACTATAATTGTAGTTGTTGATAGTTTTTTCTATAAATTTGGTCAAACTTTGCATTGTTTATATGGAAAATTTATACGCCACATATAGCAATAAATAAATCAGGAAATTTCTCTCTAATATTTTAGATATAGAAGAAACATTTTTTCTGTAGAAATATCACAAGTATTGCCGCGCCCTGGGCAGTCGCAAGAAAAACTATACTCAAAATCCTTCATAACTGTCACAAGAAAAACTATACCGAAAATCCTTGCCGCACCCTGGGCAGTCGCAAGAAAAACTATACCCAAAATCCTTCATAACCGTCACAAGAAAAACTATACCGAAAATCCTTCAAAACCACGTGAATTCTCGAAACAGGCTTGCGCCCTGCTATATTAATATAGCAAACACCCGATACAACTAACGATAGGTGCTGGGGCGGCAACAACACAATCACGCAAAAAAAAAAGCAGGAGAAAATACAAAAGAAACAAATGCCCCATGATCGCTGCGCCCACCGAAGATCTCCCACCAAGCTTCTAGACTTCGAAGCGTCGGTACCAAACAACACCTCCAAGAAGGGACGCGACGATGACGGCGCTGCTGCCAAGGGTTTCCCCCGATACGTGACGAGGAGAGATGAAGGGTAGCACTCGACACCCTTCAGGAAGGCCCCGCGGCACCCTCACGTGCCACCCCGTCGGTGTCAGACAGGCCGACAGGGATTTCTCCCGATCCCAACCATCACCCCGGGCGCTCCGGAGCACTCCACCATACCGCCCACCACCCTGCGCCAGCATGATCTTGAAGCCACCCACGCTGTCTCACCACGACACCGAGAAGTGGGGCCTGCACAGCGAAGAAGAAGAGCCGGGACTAGGGGCAGCAGCACCGCTGACATGCGTGAGGGACCAACCTCCACCGTCAACGACAGTAATCGACCGGACGTAACAGTAGGAGCATACCAGGCCCGGCCAGGCCTTGAAATGCCCATAAAGCTCCCGCCGTCGCTGCAAAAGGCACGTCGTTGGCGTCGTCGCCCCCTGTCTGAGCCGTCCCTTCTCTTCACCGCGCAGAAAGCAGCGAGGCCGCGCCGGAGCCGGCCCGCCTAGACCCAGATGGGGCCTTAAGGGCCCAGATCTAGGCCCGAGGCGCACCGCCGGCCAGCCCCGCGCCACCAGGCCATCCTGCCGCCAAGGGGCAGCGCCGCCACCACTCCGTCTCCGGCCACCGCCTCCAGGTCGCCGGACGGTCGCCTGCCGAGCCGCACCGCCACCGACCTCCTGTCCCGAGAAGGAGGGCCGCATGTGGGCAGAGAAGATCCTGCCGCCGCTGACACCACCCGGGCTTAGTCCGGGGCGCCCGCTGGCTGCGGCGGGGGAGGGAGGAGGAGGTGGGGACGGAGGGAAGGGGGCTGCGCGCCGCCCCGGCCGCCTGCCGAGGAGACGACGAGAGGACGGGGTCAGGAGGGGGGGGGGGGACAATTGAGTTCACAACTAATTCATAACCACGTGAATTACAAACCATCAATTTAAAGTGCTCTTAAAGTTCTAAGTCCGGTTGCTCAAACAAATGCCTTTACCTACTTACAAAATTGAATAATTAATAAAAATGATAAATCCTGAATGTTCGGATTTTACCCACGGCAAATCGAACATTTTTAATGGCAACTTTAGTTAACGTGATATGGCAAGTTTAGTTGGCAAGCATGATAATTTTCTGGTGAAAACCAAACCAAGGACAAAATTGTCATGTTGACCAACTAAACCTGCCATCCTCACTCAACTAAAGTTGACATAAAAAACGTTTGATTTGTCATGGACAAAATGTAAACATTCGGGACTTACTGGGGTCCATAATTAGAATGTTCACCCGTCTGTGCTAACCGCTTATGATGGCATGCACAAAGATGTTACCTTAGGAGTGTCATATGGGATAAAATACCGAGGTGAAGGAAAGAAAAACTAGAAAAAAAAGTTTGCGTGTTCTTAATTAAGTGATAACCTATTAGCAACAATATTTCTCACCACATTCCTGTTACTAAGACTAAGAGATAACTCAGTTCAAAAAGGAAAAGACTAAAAGATAACTATTGTACGTCATATTTGAATTGCCTCTCTAAATTAGGTGGCAGACTTAAGATAAGGTTGTCCTATCAACCATTGTACAATATTTAGAAAAAAAGAGGAAATACCCTCGGTCTCTGCATCAAGTGATGCACACGATCATATATTCATTATTAGTAGGGCGAATAAGTCAGCTTAGAAAGGAAAAAAAGTGAAAAACACGAGGACATCCACATAGGACAAATCTCACGACAACATCCCTGAATCTTACCAGTGATCATACGGCAACATATTAGCAGGCAAAGCGTGCAACGCTCCAAGACAATGCCTTTAAGAAGGAACCGCCGCTCGCGCGCTGATGTTGGCTGGTCAAACCAAAAGTCAGACCAAGGGTTATCGTCCCAAAACAGATGTTGGAACCAACACCTTCAACAAGGTAACGCCGCATGGACGCCAACGCTGCATAATCAAGTCAGAAGGCCGGAGAGAATACAACAGCGATGATTACCACCATAGTCACTGTCCACCACTCTACTGTCCTGCTCACACATAACTAGTCAGCCAAAGGAGAAGTCGTCGGAAGGGATGCCATCACGTCGCTTGCGACCACTGCTGCACCGCCGTCTCGCAGATGGTTGTCATGCACACCAACATTGCCTAGCAGCCGGCGCCACCGGATGCGTCGTATCGCACAACCAGCATGACCAAGCCAATGCCCGATGCATGTAACTAGATTCTCCTGTTTGAGTAAACCACACCGATGTCAAACTGTGCGAGAACGCGCCTCCATCACATCTTCGCACATGTCACCACACCGACGAGACACAAACCACATGTGCTAGGGTTCTACCCGGGGACACACCGTCCCCGAGTGTCCTCCATGCCGCACGGAGTTGACCGTGTTGTTCGCCGAATTGCGCCTTCGCACGTATGAAGAGAAGTGGGAAATCCCTCGGGCATGAACATCCAGGCAACTCATATCGTCAGATCATCATCTCACAGACCCTTTTGCGTTGCCAGTTCCTAGTTGCCGGATACGCGCCTCCGCGTGGGCAACCACCACCGCAGTAGTGGTCGGCAACCACATGAGCGAGGAGCAGCAAGGGACTTTGGTGGCCAAGGGAATGGTGTCTACAAGCAACTATTATACGTGTCCTTCGAGTCGCACAGCTAGACTCCGGTGTGAACATTCTGGATAAAACTAGATGTCAGGACGCCAGGAAACAACTAAGGTCCTTTCTCGATTGTAGAAATTGGCAAAATACTATAATAAGAAAGACGAAGGGTTTATATATCACATAACATGAAATCCTACAGAATTATAAACACATGATTTCTGCAATTGGTGTCTTTGGAGTTTAGAGCAATGAAGAGAGATGGTTGAGAGAGACAGAGTAAAAATGCATTGGACTTCTTAGAGAAAATAAAATAAAATGAGGTTTAACTTCATGTTTAGATCCCTATGAAACGAGGAGCACATGAATGGATTCCATGAAAGTTTTTCTTTGGCTGCAATCTCAAGGAGTGTGCTGGCATGTGTACTTTGGACGATAATAACCCTCCACTGAGCCAGTCCATGCCATGTGCTCCGCGATGCACACTTGCCAGCCACACACTTCCAGCCCAACGATGGTTCATTTCGTCTAGGATTGTGTTGCGCTCTAACTACACACTACATTATAGAATAGTCCCCAAAAAATAATACACACTAGATTTGGGAACAGAGGGAGTATGATCCAAAGGGTTTCCACACAAAAAATTTCCATGGATTTAAATCATTTAGTGCCTCTTTTGACTACATGAAATTTAAACGTAGGAATATGAAAACATGAGATTGAGATGCCACATACCGTGACTTCCTATTGGATTTCAAAACACGAAAATCTTATAAGAGATGCCTTTGGATGGTGTAGAGATAGAGTGCAAATGCATCGGACTTCGCAAAGAAAAAAATAAAATGAGGTTCGAACTCATGTTGAGATTCCTGTGGAATGGAGTGGTAGAAATATGAGGAAGTCAATACTACAATCCAAAGGGCTTCTTAAAATTCACGTATGTACCCTAATCCGACAGGATGTAGACGCAGATGTCCTCCAATAAATGGGGAGGCGTGCTAGGAGCTACCCTCCTCTGAGGCGGCATAGAGCTTAGCGCAAGCCACTGGGTAAAGGCCAAGTAAGAAGGAAGGAGGTGTGACCCCTTACCTCAAGGACAATATCAATCGCCACTTGAGACACGACAAGTTGACTATGCCCAAGGTGCCTTCTAGCATGGCCACTCATAGGAATATCTTAGAACTTCACAATGGTAAATCTGGAGAAAATCAACACAAAATGATGGAAGAACCCCTAAGGACAGGGCCAAGCGAGTCAAAACTTACCGAGCAAGACCTAGACACGACCACCTAGTGTTGTCCGCTACGCGCAGGCACCACCATCACAATTGCATCCCTTAACCCTGCGAAAAAGGTTCTACAAACCAAGGCGGGGACACGATCTCGTCAAAAAAACAGAGGGAGTGGTGCGAAGCGGAAAGTGGTCTCCAAGACTTAGTTTCTTGGCTTGAGCTTGGTGCTTGGGTTGGAAAATCAACCTTATGTGAGGCAAACTCTTTTTCACTTGGGTGCTAACCATTGTGCTCAGAGAAAAATAGGTATTGCAAAAAAACACGAAAATAGTTGTTTTTCTCTAGTTGTCTGTTGGGGAACGAAGCATGAAAATCAAAAAATTTCCTATGAACACCCAAGATCTATCTAGGAGAAGCATAGCAACAAGAGGGGAGAGTGTGTCTACGTACCTTCATAGACCGTTAAGTGGAAGAGTATATCACGCGATTGATGTAGTCGTACTCTTCATGATCCAATCGCGATCCAAATCGATGAAGTACCGAACGGATGGCACCTCCGCGTTCAATATACGTACGGCTCGATGACGTATCCTCCTCCTTGATCCAGCAAGCAAGGGATGAGAAGTAGATGGGATCGCCGGCAGCACAATGGCGTGACGGTGATGGTGGTGGAGTGATTCTGGCAGGGCTACGCCAAGCGCTATCGAAACAATGAAGACGAAGGAGTTACGAAGTAATGGGAGAGAGAGGGGGGCCAAGGCTTGTGTGTTCTCTTGGGGGCGCCCCTCGCTTCTATATATAGGTGGAGGGGCGTGGTGGCCAACCCTACAAGCCCTAGGGGCGCACCAATGAAAAATTATAGTGCACAAGTATGATCATTAGCTACATCCAATGCACAAGTATGATCATAGTGCTCTTTAGTTGGTGCTTTATAAGTGAAGATGGAGACTCAAATGAAAAATAAAAATTTGCATAAAGTAAATAGATAGGCCCTTCGCAGAGGGAAGCAGAGATTTTTAGAGGTGCCAGAGCTCAAAGCTTAAATTGAGAGATAAAATATTTTGAGAGGCATGCTTTTCCCATCAACGAAAATGACCGAGAATTCCCAATACTTTCCATGCTAGATACATCATAGGCGGTTCCCAAACATAAAATAAAGTTTATTCCTTTTTCCACCATTTTTTCACAATCCATGGCTAGCCGTATCCACGGGTGCCTTCCATACCAACACTTTCCCAAGAATTTATTATTTGACAACATAAAGTAAATTTCTTTTCTCATTTCGGGACTGGGCATCCCTAATACCGCCACACTCTCGTGCAATGACAAGTGAATAAACACTCATCTTGAGAATAACACATCTAGCATGGAAAAATATTGGCCACCCCCTGCCGCTTCATGAGCGGTACAGGCACACAAAAAGGAAATTCATTTTGAAAATTAGAGTTGGCACATACAAATTTACTTGGAACGGCATGAAAATACTGTATATAGGTAGGTATGATGGACTCATTGGCATAACTTGGTTTAAGAAGTTTGGATGCACAAGTAGTATTCCTACTTAGTACTAGGAAAGGCTCGCAAATAGATTGAGAAGCAACCAGCCAAAAAACAAAAACGATCATAAACGAGCATTAAACATAACTAACACCGAATAATGCACCACAAGTAGGATGTAATTTCATTGCATAACTATTGACTTTCGTGCTTGCATAAGGAATCACAAACCTTAACACCAATATTCTTACTAAAGCATAATTACTCACCAACATGACTCACATATTACTATCTCCATATCTCAAAACTATTACAAGAAATCAAGTTTATAACATCCAATGATCTTCATGAAAGTTTTTATTATATCCCCCTTGGATATCTATCAGTTTGGGACTAATTTCATATATTACCATTGCTTATAACAAGCTCTCAAACAAATTTAAGTGAAGAACATGAGCATAAATAATTTTCATCTCTCAAAATAATATAAGTGAAGTATGAGAGAATTTCTTAAAAAATTTACTAACTCTCAAATTAATCCAAGTGAAGCATGAGAGTATCTCTTGAAAAGATTAAAGCACCACCGTGCTAAAAAAGATATAAGTGAAGCACTAGAGCAATTCCATAGCTCAAAAAATTTAAGTGAAGCACATAGAGAAATTCTAACAAATCATAGCATTATTATGGCTCTTTCAAATAGGTGTGTCCAGCAAGCATGATTGTGAAAAACTAAAAAGCAAAACAAGCAAAGACTCATATAATACAAAACGCTCCAAGCAAGACTCATATATAGCTCCAAGTAAAATTACCGATGGTTGTTAGAAGAAAGAGGGGATGCCTTCCGGGGCATCCCCAAGCTTAGTTGCTTGGTTCTCCTTGAATATTACCTTGGGGTGCCATGGGCATCCCCAAGCTTAGTCTCTTTTCACTCCTTATTCCTTCATCCATCGTGATCTCACCCAAAACTTGAAAACTACAATCACACAAAACTCAACAAAACCTTCGTGAGATCCGTTAGTATAATAAAGCAAATCACCACTTTAAGTACTATTGCAAACCCATTCATATTTTATTATTGCATTATACCTACCGTATTTTACCATGGATTACCCCCTCCCCCCGATACAATCCATAGATTCATCAAAATAAGCACACAATGCAACAAAAATAGAATCTGTCAAAAACAGAACAATCTGTAGTAATCTGGACTTTGACCATACTTCTGTAACTCCATTTTTTTTGAAAAATTAGGACAACATAGGAAATTTGTATATTGATCTTCTGTGATTTTTAACAATTCTGCTACTGGGTGCAAAAGTTTCTGTTTTCCAACAAGATCAAATCAACTATCACCCAACATGATCCTAAAGGCTTTACTTGGAACAAACACTAATTAAAACATAAAACACAATCATAACAGTAGCATAATTGTGTGAACACACAAAAACAGTAAGAAAAAGAGAAAAAATAATAATATTTTATTCATTGGGTTGCCTCCCAACAAGCGCTATTGTTTTATGCCCCTAGATAGGCATAAAGCATAGATTCAAGTATTGTCATCTTTAGTTTTTGCCACCTTTGCGAGGGCTTTCACAAACCCGGGATGCTCTTTACGCTTCCCAATATTCTCAGGAAAAGAGACCAACTTAAGATCTAAAATATCCAACCGCTTATTGCAAAGAGTAATCAAAGTATTCATGCGATTGAGGTTTCCACTAATATGTTTGAGGGGTTCATTAGATTTTTGCAACTCAACCAAATTTTCCTGTAAATCACCCAATTTGTCTAATATTTGAATCCCTTCTTGTGTAAAAGTAAACCCCTTTTTTGGTGGTGGAACTCCCAATATTCCCTCTATTATTTCATAGGCAGCATTAGCATCAATTTCAACAAAATCCCATTTACCAGCAAAATCAAAGAGTTGCCTATGATGCAAGGTTAGACCTATATAAAAAATTATGAAGCAAAATCTTTGCATCTCCTTTTATATTGCAAATGCGGTAAGATTCCATCAACCTATACCAAGCATCTTTCAAAATTTCTCCTTGCTTCTGTTCGAAGTATAAAACTTCAAAATCCAGTGACAAAGGAGGGGTAGTCATGTTTTATTTTATTTCACATTTTTTGCTATTTATTTTATTTCACGTTTTATCGAGATCTATTTATCCAATCTACACAAATTTTATCCCGTCAACTTGAAAATTTCTGGCGCCGTTACCCGTAGTGGGATTGACAACCCCTCATAAGCGTCGGGTTGCAAGTATTTGTTCTTTGCGTGCAGGTACCGTTTACATAGTGTTGCTTGGTTCTCCTACTGGATTAATACCTTGGTTTCATAACTGAGAGAAATACCTACCGTAGCTGTGCTGCATCATCCCTTCCCCAGTATGGTAGGTATTTGCCTCAGTTATGAAACCAAGGTATCAATCCAGTAGGAGAACCAAGCAACACCATGTAAATGGTACCTGCACACAAAGAACAAGTCCTCGCAACCCAACACGTAAGAGGGGTTGTCAATCCCTCCTCGGTAAAAAGATAGATTAATTTGTATGAGTTTGGATAAATAGATCTTGCAAAAACACAAAATGAAATAAATAAAGAAAAAGTGCAGCAAGGTATTTTTGGGTTTTTGGAATAATAGATCTGAAAACAAATACGACACAAAATAGATCGGAAAGCAAATATGATAAAAGATAGACCCGGGGGCCATAGATTTCACTAGCGGCTTCTCTCGAGAAAATAGCACACGATGGGTAAAAAAATTACTATTAAGAAATTGATAGAAGATCAAATAATTATGACGATATGCAAGGAAATGATCATGAATATAGGCATCACGTCCAAGATTAGTAGACCGAAACGATTCTGCATCTACTACTATTACTCCACACATCGACCGCTATCCAGCATGCATCTAGTGTATTAAGTTCATGGAGAAACGGAATAATGCAATAAGAATGATGACATGATGTAGACAAGATCTATTCATGTAGGAATAGATCCCATCTTCTTATCCTTAATAGCAACGATACATACGTGCCTTGCTACCCCTTCTGTCACTGGGTGAGGACACCGTAAGATCAAACCCATCACAAAGCACCTCTTCCCATTGCAAGAAAAATCGATCTAGTTGGCCTAACTAAACCAAAGATTTGAAGAAGAAATACGAGGCTATAAATAATCATGCATATAAGAGATCAAAGAAGACTCAAATAATATTCATGGATATAGATCTGATCATAAACTCAAACTTCATCGGATCCCAACAAACACACCGCAAAAAGTCATTACATCAAATAGATCTCCAAGAGACCATTGTATTGAGAATGAAAAAGAGAGAAGAAGCCATCTAGGTACCGCCTACGGACCCGTAGGTCTATGGTGAACTACCCACGCATCATCGGAGAGGCACCAATGAGGATGATGAACCCCTCCGTGATCGTGTTAGATTGGATCTCATGGTTCTGGAACTTGCGACGACTGGAATTGTGTTTCATCGATTCTCCTAGGGTTTCTGGAATATTTGGGTATTTATAGAACTGAGAGGTGGTGGAGGAGACCCCCATGGGCCCCACAACCCATCAGGGTGCGCCAGGGGCCTCTGGCGTGCCCTGGTCTCTTGTAGGCCCCATGGGCCTCCCCCAGGTGCTTTCTTGGCTCTTCTGGTCCCAAAAAAAATCTCCAAAAAATTTCGTTGTGTTTGGACTCTGTTTGATAGGGATATTCTGCGAAGTAAAAAACAACAAAAAATAGCAACTGGCACTGGGCACTATGTCAATAGGTTAGTCCCAAAAAATGATATAAAGTTGCTATAAAATGATTGTAAAACATCCAAGAATAATAATATAACAGCATGGAACAAAAAAAATTTATAGATACGTTGGAGACGTATCAGCATCCCCAAGCTTAATTCCTGCTCGTCCTCAAGTACGTAAGTGATAAAAATAGAATTTTTGATGTGGAATGCTGCCTAACATGTTCATCACATATTCTTTTCTTTTGTAGCATGGACATTTGGACTTTTAGATGATTCATAGAAATAGTCTAGTTTTGACATGAAGACTTCAATACTCAAGCATATCAACAAGCAACCATGTCCTTCAAAATATCAACACTAAAGAAAGTTATCCCTAGCCCATCATGCTCAATCATTGATCCATTCACGAAACACACTCGAATATTAGCTACATCCAATGCTCAAGTACGATCATAGTGCTCCCTAGTTGGTGCTTTAAAAGAGAAGATGGAGACTCAAAATAAAAATAAAAATTGCATAAAAATAAATAGATAGGCCCTTCGCAGAGGGAAGCAGAGATTTGTAGAGGTGCCATAGCTCAAAGCAAAAATAATGAGAGATAATTTTTTTGAGAAGCATGCTTTTCCCGTCAACGAAAATGACCGAGTAATTCTCAACACTTTCCATTCTAGATATATCATAGGCGGTTCCCAAACATAAAATAAAGTTATTCCTTTTTCCACCATACTTTCACACTCTAGGGCTAGCCGTATCCACGGGTACCGTCCATACCAACACTTTCCAAGGAATTTATTATTTGACAACATAAAGTAAATTTCATTTTCATTTCGGGACTAGGCATCCGTATTACCGTCGTACTCTCGTGCAATGACAAGTTTATAAACACTCATCTTGAGAATAACACATCTAGCATGGAAAATATTGGCCACCCCCTGCCGCTTCATGAGTGGTATGGGCACACAAAAAGGAAATTCATTTTGAAAATTAGAGTTGGCACATACAAATTTACTTAGAATGACACGAAAATACCGCATATAGGTAGGTATGGTGAACTCATATGGCAAAATTGGGTTTAAGATTTTGGATGCACAAGTAGTATTTCTACTTAGTACAAGTGGAGGCTAGCAAAAAGATTGAGAAGCAACCAACCAAGAAACAAAAATTCTCATAAACGAGCATTAAGCATAACTAACACCGAATAATGCACCACAAGTATGATGTATTTTTGTTGCATAACTATTGACTTTCGTGCTTGCATAGGGAATTACAAACCTTAACACCAATATTCTTACTAAAGCATAATTACTCACCAACATGATTCACATATTACTATCATCATATCTCAAAACTATTACAAAGAATCAAGTTTATTTTGTCCAATGATCTTCATGAAAGTTTTTATTATATCCCTCTTGAATATCTATCACTTTAGGACTAATTTCATATGTTGCAATTGCTTTTGACAAGCTCAAACAAATTTAAGTGAAGAACATGAGCATAAAGATTTTCATCTCTCAAAATAATATAAGTGAAACATGAGAGAATTTCTTCAAAAAATTTACTAACTCTCAAATAAATCTAAGTGAAGCATGAGAGTATTTCTTCAAAAATATTAAAGCACACCGTGCTCAAAAAGATATAAGTGAAGCACTAGAGCAATTCCATGGCTCAAATTTTTTAAGTGAAGCACATAGAGCAATTCTAACAAATCGTAGCATTATTTTGGCTCTGTCAAATAGGTGTGTCCAACAAGGATACTTGTGACAAACTAAAAAGCAAAACAAGCAAAGACTCATATAATACAAGATGCTCCAAGCAAAACTCATGATATGTGACGAATAAAAATATAGCTCCAAGTAAAATTACCGATGGTCGTTAGAAGAAAGACGGGATGCCTTCCGGGGCATCCCCAAGCTTAGTTACTTGGTTCTCCTTGAATATTAACTTGGGGTGCCATGGGCATCCCCAAGATTAGGCTCTTTTCACTTCTTATTCCTTCATCCATTAGTATAATAAAGCAAATCACTACTCTAAGTACTGTTGCAAACCCATTCATATTTTACTATTGCATTATACCTACTGTATTCTAACTTTTCCATGGCTTATACCCTTCAATACAATCCATAGATTCATCAAAATAAGCACACAATGCAAAGAAAATAGAATCTGTAAAAAATAGAACTGTCTGTAGTAATCTGAGCTTTTCCATACTTCTGTAACTCCAAAAATTCTGAAACATTAGGACAATGTAGGAAATTTGTATATCATCTTTTGTAAAAAAATCAGAATTTTATCACGCTTCTGTGATTTTTAACAATTCTGCTACTGGGCGCAAAAGTTTCTGTTTTTCAACAAGATCAAATCAACTATCACCCAACATGATCCCAAAGGCTTTACTTGGCACAAACACTAATTAAAACATAAAAACACAATCATATCAGTATCATAATTGTGCAAACACTCAAGAATAGAAAGAAAAGACAAAGATAAATTTTATTCATTGGGTTGCCTCCCAACAAGCGCTATCATTTTATGCCCCTAGCTAGGCATAATGGATAGATTCAAGTATTGTCATCTTTAGTTTTTGCCCCATAGGTTGCCCTCATGATTGATTCATATGGTGGCTTAATTCTTGTTCTAGGGAAATGTTCCATACCCTTTCTTAGTGGAAATTGAAATTTAATATTCCCTTCTTTCATATCAATCACGGCACCTATAGTGCGTAAAAACGGTCTACCAAGTATGATAGGACAAGAAGGATTGCAATCAATATCAAGAACAATAAAATCTATGGGCACATAATTCTTATTTGCAAGAATAAGAACATCATTAATTCTTCCCAAAGGCTTTTTAATAGTAGAATCCGCCAAGTGCAAATTAAGAGAACATTCTTTAATATCAGTAAGACCAAGCACATCACAAAGAGATTTCAGAATTGTGGAAACACTAGCACCCAAATCACATAAAGCAAAGCACTCATAATTTTTAATCTTGAATTTAATAGTAGGTTCCCATTCATCATATAATTTTCTAGGAATTGAAATCTCTAGTTCCAACTTTTCTTCTAAACCTTTCATCATGGCATCAACAATATGTTTAGTAAAAGCTTTATTTTGTTCATAGGCATGGGGTGAATTTATCATGGATTGCAACAAAGAAATACATTCAATCAAAGAGCAACTATCATAATTAAATTCTTTGTAATCCAAAAGAGTGGGCACATCGCTAGTTAAAGTTTAACCTCTCCAAATCCACTTTTATCAATTTTTTCATCAAGATTTTCACCCTCCGAATCATCGGGACACCTTCTAGCTAAAATTGACTCTTCTTCCGTCCCTTTATCATCAATTTTAATCTTACCAAACAAGGAATCAATATAAGAAACACCAATCACTTTAAGATCTTCATCATTTTCATCTTCTAAAGAAATTAGTTTAGCGGCCATTTGATTTACTAGGGTAGCTTGTGCATCGAATATTTTGCCTAGCAAATTTTCAGCATGAGCATACTTAGATTGGAGATTACAAACTTCTCTACTAATATCATCAAGTTGTTTTGTTATAGCATCTAACACAGTAGAGTGTTCTTTAAGTTCCTCGGTAAAATACTTATTATGCTCAAATTGTGTAGTCATATATTCCTTGGTACTTTTTTCAATCTCAAGCAAAATATTGGGTAAGGAATATCATAGTACTTTCTTTGAGACATCATGACTACACAAACAAGATTGCAAACAAAAAGATAGATCTGACAAGAAAAGGCGAACGAAAAAGACGGCGAATAAAAAGGCAAATTTTTGTGAAGTGGGGGAGATGAAAACGAGAGGCAAATGGCAAATAATGTAAAGTGCAAGTAGATGAGATTTGTGATTGTGAACCTGATAGATGTTGATGATGTCTCCCCGACAACGGCACCAGAATTCCTTTTGATGCGGCTTGAAACTGCGTCGGTATTTCCCCAAAGAGGAAGGGATGATGCAGTACAGCTACAGTAGGTATTTCCCTCAGTTATGAAACCAAGGTATCAATCCAGTAGGAGAACCAAGCAACACTATGTAAACAGTACCTGCACACAAAGAACGAATCCTCGGAACCCAACGCACAAGAGGGGTTGTCAATCCCTCCTCGGTAAAAAGATAGATTAATTTGTATGAGTTTGGATAAATAGATCTTGCAAAAACACGAAATAAAATAAATAAAGAAAAAGTGCAGCAAGGTATTTTTGGATTTTTGGAATAATAGATGTGAAAACAAATGCGGCAAAAAATAGATCAGAAAGCAAATATGATAAAAGATAGACCCGGGGGCCATAGATTCAATAGTGGCTTCTCTCGAGAAAATAGCACACGGTTAGTAAACAAATTACTGTTGGGAAATTGATAGAAGATCAAATAATTATGACGATATCCAAGGCAATGATCATGAATATAGGCATATGATGACCCACAAGTATAGGGGATCAATCGTAGTCCTTTCGATAAGTAAGAGTGTCGAACCCAACGAGGAGCAGAAGGAAATGACAAGTGGTTCTCAGCAAGGTATTTTCTGCAAGCACTGAAATAGTCGGTAACAACTAGTTTGATAGCAAGATAATTTGTAACAAGCAAGTAACGGTAATGGTAAATAAAGTGCAGCAAGGTAGCCCAATCCTTTTGTGGCAAAGGACAAGCCAAAATGGTCTCTTATGATAAGCAAAGCGTTCTTGAGGGTACACGGGAATTTCACCATGTCACTTTCATCATGTTGGTTTGATTCATGTTCGCTACTTTCATAATTTCATATGTGGGTGAACCGGTGCTTAGGTGCTGTTCTTACTTAAACAAACCTCCTACTTATGATTAACCCCCTCGCAAGCATCTGCAACTATGAGAAAAGTATTAAGATAAAATCTAACCATAGCATTAAACTTTTGGATCCAAATCGATCCCTTAGGAAGTAGCGCATAAACTAGGGTTTAAGCTTCTGTTACTCTAGCAACCCATCATCTAATAACTACTCCACAATGCATTCCCATAGGCCCAAATATGGTGAAGTGCCATGTCGTTGACGTTCACATGACACCACTAAGGGAATCACAACATACATATCATCAAAATATCGAACACATATCAAGTTCACATGATTACTTGCAACATGACTTCTCCCGTGACCTCAAGAACAAAAGTAACTACTCACAAATGATAATCATGCTCAAGATCAGAGGGGTATTAAATAGCATAATGGATCTGAACATATAATCTTCCACCAAATAAACCATATAGTAATCAACTACAAGATGTAATCAACACTAGTAGTCACCCATAGGTACCAATCCGAGGTTCCGGTACAAAGATTAAACACAAGAGATGAACTAGGGTTTGAGAGGAGATGTTGCTGTTGAAGATGTTGATGGAGATTGCCCTCCCAAAGATGAGAGGGTTGTTGGTGATGACGATGGCGATGATCCCCCCAAGAGGGAATTCCCCCGGCGGAATCGCTCCGCCGGAGGGCAAGGTCCGCCTCGAGACGGCGGCGCTTCGTCCCGAAAGTCCCCTCCAGATTTTTCTAGGTCAAAATGACCTACATACCAGAAGTTGGGCACCAGAGGTGGGCCGTGCTGGGCACAACCCACCAAGGCACTCCTGGGGGCCTAGGCGCGCCCTGGTGTCTTGTGCTCACCAGGTGGCCCCCTCCGGTAGTTATTTCTCCAGTATTCTTTATATGTTCCAAAATAATTCTCCGTAAATTTTCAGCTAATTTGGAGATGTGCAGAATAGGTAACTCTAACATAGCTTTTTCAGGTCCAGAATTCCAGCTGACGGCATTCCCCCTCTTTGTGTAAACCTTGCACATTATGAGAGAAAAGGCAATAGAATTACTCCAAAAAGCATTATTATGCATAAAAACATTATAAATAACAGTAGGAAAACATGATGTAAAAAGGATTTATCAGCATCACGTCCAAGATTAGTTGACCAAAATGATTCTGCATCTACTACTATTACTCCACACATCGACCGCTATCCAGCATGCATCTAGTGTATTAAGTTCATGGAGAAACGGAGTAATGCAATAAGAACGATGACATGATGTAGGCAAGATCTATTCATGTACGAATAGATCCCATCTTGTTATCCTTAATAGCAACGATACATATGTGCCTCGCTACCCCTTCTGTCACTGGGTGAGGATACCGTAAGATCGAACCCATCACAAAGCACCTCTTCCCATTGCAAGAAAAATCGATCTAGTTGGCCTTACTAAACCAAACACTGGTACAACGAGGTGCTATACAAACATCTTTTAACCCCTTTTCGTGACGGCATTTGGAACCGTCGCCAAGTGAGTGACTGCGATAGGGGGTTCCTTCCCACACGACCCAAAAACCGTCGGGGATAGGGAGCCACCCAAACGCTGCATCCTTGCAACTCGTTTGTGCTCGCATTGCCATCGCAGTCGGTATTCTGTGGTGCTACGTTTACGATGCGCGGCCCATCACAAACGGTTCATGATTATAGAACGTGTATGATAAGCAGACAATCACACACATTCACTTTTCCCGAACCGTATGCGATAACTAATTAAGAAGATTAGCTAATCGTCGTACGAGTGTCGGATAGGATTACGAAACGTCGGACCATCGTAACATCATCATACATGACAACTATCGCACACGCTATTCTGTGGTGCAACGTTTACGATGCGTATCACATCAGAAACAGTTCATGGTTGCAAATCATGTACGATAAGGCAACTATCACAAACGTTTAGTTTGCCTGCACCGTTTGTGATATTGTCTGACATCGCACAGGCTTTGCAAACGGCAACTGTGTGCATGCTTGCACATGTTTCCTCTCTGTGAACCGTGTCGGATTATGGTGTATATCACAAACGTTTGTGTTTTACAGACCGTGTGCGCCGTAACGACCTGCAGAGCATAATTTCACCGTAATTTAATTGCTGCTATTTCAAATTGTACCGGATTTGAATTTGAAAGTATGCTATACCTTTATTCATATCCATCAGGTTCAAACAGCCAATGCATTATTCGATTCATAGGTACATATGTTCAAGAATTACATAAGCACCAAATAAAGAATGATGAACCATAGTTGTATACTTGTACTATTAAAGACGGTAAAGAAAGAGGCGAAATACATTCTGGTTGGTGAACAAGGTGAAGCGGAATGCCCATATTGTGCCCTCCTCCATGCAGAAGGCACGCACGACTCTAGTCCAACTCCTTGTGATGGCCGACCGCCCATCCTTCACGGTCTTCATGAAAATATCAAGATAATCATCGTGTTCTGGTAGAAATACTTTAACCTTTGCATGCCCACCAATCATGTAGTTTGAGAGGTAATCTTGAGTAAACTGCTTTGGGAACCACTGCAAAGGAAAAAGATTCAGACATTGTCATCTAACACAACTCATTATGGGCAGTAAAAAGAAGGCTGCAGAGTTCTTACTTACCATCCTGCAGTTCGCTGTTGTCTTGGATAAAGTGTAAACAAATAGTTTAATTGCCATCTTTCGACCCATTTTACTAACAATCTTTATCAGCTTGCTCACTTGATGCTGGTTCATCGATATCTCATTGCCCCATACGCAAAAAGGGTCGAAGCACGGATCTTTACCAATGACATATGTACCTAAAAGCACCAAGTTAATATTAGAAGCTAAACAGCAATTGCACAATGGTGTAGTACAACACTCCTTTATAATATTTTATAACATCCAATATACTGACATATTAGATGAATTAACATCTTATATTATGGGCCGGAGGGAGTTTATTGCATTTTTACAAATTATCGGCTGATTAACTGCTGCTATATCCATGGGTTAGAGTTAGTTTGAGCTAGTTTGGGCTCAAATAGCCCTAAAGTATATCCAAACATGAGGGCTAGTTTGAGCTAGTTGCATCTAACCCACCCAAAAAAACTATCCCACCCAAGAGGTGCTAATTGGAGCTAGTTCTCCTAGTGCATTTATTGTCAATCTAACCCTGTCATCCAAACACCTCTTTAGCTAGAGTTAGTTCAGGGTTAGTCATGAGCTAGAAACTAACTCTAACCTCTAGCCAAGTTGAGTATCCAAACAGGGCTGTGTTGTTGTTGCTACTGCTGCTGCTCTTCTACGTATATCTAGACATCATCAGAACATTAAGGTAACACTCTTCCTTGTTGCTATGTAGCCTAGGATTGCATATTTAGACATTAAGTACAGTGCATGTTGCTATGTAGTCTCAGATATATTACATATGGCCCTAGTTAACCTAACGATAAATGGGTTACAGATATATTCAGTTAAAAGTCCGATTCACCGATTAGTCCCTTATCAGCCCCCGGCCTATATGGTACCAGCTACCGATATCCTGAACAGTGAGTATATATAAGCCATGGGATGAAACTAAACTCGATGGAAAACAGTAGTCGTTCCCAAAACTGTCCTGTGTAAGTACATCGAGAGGCATGTTAAGCACAGCAGGCTAAACATCAACCAAATATATCCATGGCAGACAAAATAATTTCCAAAAGATAGCTTCAGTGTGCAAGTTTAAGCACGCTAGTAAAGCAAAACAAGTGGAAGGTGTGTTAACTGCAACAGGCCTAACATTGAACAACAAGCAAACATAGTCATTCAAACTGGTATTGTGCCGGTCTAAGTACACTGGTTATTGTTAAATAAAAATGGAAAGGCGTGTTAACTACAAGATGCGGCAACCAAATGTAGTCATTCATAGTGGTATTGTTGAAACTGGTATTTATGAAATTGAACTGCACAGTTCATACTTGCACATATAGAACATCACGTTGTGAATAACTGGAATAAACAAGGCATACTACAAACAACCAAAGATAGCATTTGAAACTGGACACATGCTAACTACAAACAACCGAACAATCAAAAAACTTTAAAAGTGGCATATGCTAGCTATAACAGGCTTAACAGCAAGCAAATATATGCATTCCTATCAGTATGTTTAAAACTGGATTGATGAAAATGTACTGCATAGTAAATAGTTACACATATAGAGCATCACATTGTGAACAACTGAAATAAACAAGGCATACTGCAAACAACCAAATATAGCAATTAAAACTGGACATATTCTCACTACACTACAAAAGGGACTCGACAAAACAAATCATGGGTTCCCTCCTGTGAAGAGGCACATCAAAACAAATCATGGGTTTCCTCACTTGTCACAGATGGGCTCGTTCCCGTGGGAAGAGCATGGACCCTGGATGCGCTCCATGTTATCGCAGATGGGCTCCTTCCCCTTGGAAGAGCACGGCTGTAGGGTGCCCTCCCTGATGTCGCAAACGGGCTCTTTCCCCTTGGAAGAGCCGGAGAGGGTGCCCTCCTCGTGGTCGCCGTTGATGAGGTCTGACTTGGAAGCTGTGGATCCCAAGCCAGCGTCGCAGAACATGTCCTTCAAAAATGACAAAAGGGGTCGATGGCAATGTAGGATGGCAAATTCTTGACATCGAGCCAGAGGAGATCAGCGGCGGGGCCATGGATGAGATCGACGGCAGTTGAACCCGAGGGGTTGGGGGTGGGGCACTTAACCTGTGACATAGCCCACGTCAGGCCGTCGCTGTCGACGACCTCGATGTCGTAGCCGGCGTCCGGGACATACCCGCATACTCTAGCCCGCTGATTGAGTGCCTGCGGCCAGTAATGGTCGTCAGCTTCCTCGGCGGCCACCTCGGCGACGTCGGGTGAAGAGACCACGATACACCGCTTTTGGGCCAGTCGCTCCTCGAGCTCCACGGGAAGCATAATCGAGCTTAGGTTGCGATGCTCTGGAGTGGGGGATGGGGATGGGGATCTGTGGGAAAGGGTGCGTTTGGCAGGCGTCATCTAAGAAACTCAAGGCGGCCTGGGTATGGAGATCAGTGGGTAAGCTGCACGGGCAAACCGGCAGATGTTGACAATGGAGGCCTTGCGGCGGCGGCGACCTTGCTAGGGTTTTGAGCGAGGGAGGGGTTGTGGTGGTGGTGGTGGAGGGGTGTGTGTGTGTGTGCGCGCGCGCCCAAGGAGGTTTTGGTGTGTGTGTGTGGAGGGGGGGCGGGGGTGTGTTTGAGGAAATGACGCGGCTACTGAAAATTTTACTACGCGGGAGTCAAACGCGAGAGTGAAATGCCGGGGCTATTGGAAATTTAGATGATGGTGCATCGCACATGGTCCGGAAATAACAACCGTGTGTTATGAAACAGAAAAACCCTCGAGGCGGGCAGATATTTTCAAGGGATGCAGGCGGGAGCGGGAACAATAAACATCACACACGGTCGAAACATAATAACCGTGTTATCAAACAGAAAAAACCTGCAGGCGGGTAGATATTTTTGAGAGGGGAAGCCTCGTGGAACCCAATGTACTGTGCGGTTGTGCGTGACAGGGGCACCGGCATGGCACACAGTTAGTGTGAGTGAACCGTGTCTGTTGCATCATCCGACTTGTCTAATGTTCATAAATTTGGCGAAAATGATGCGGGAAAGGGTCAGAACACGAACACACTTGCATGTGGACCAAATATATGTATGAAAAGGGTGGTTTGATGTTCAAATACCAAATGCAACTTCGATGTGGCACCTATCTCGCAAAGCGCACGGTATTGCTTGCCCCCTCGTGTCGGCAGGAGGGGAATCCTAAGCTATGAACGCATGCCCCCCCCCCCCCACGAAGGTCACCTAGCAAGTGCGAAGTAGCAGCCCCCCAATCACACACACACACACACACACACACACACACACACACACACACACACACACACACACACACACACACACACACACACACACACACACACACTTTCAGTCGGCGGGCCGGAGAGGGCATCTCACCAAGATGTATCGTAAAACGGACCAAGAATAATCCACCTTGGTCGTACAACCTCTCTCTTGTTGTTGGTCAAAGTGATGGCCGTCCATGCGACCCCAGAGATGGGCTAGCTCGCCAATAATCACGCAAGTAGCTAGTCCCCTAAGACAACCACTGCCTGCGTGTGGCCCAAACATATGTATGGAGAGGTGTTGATGTTTGAATACACAATGGAACAACTTTGATGTGGCACCGTGCTTTCGAACCAGAAATCCCCACACGGAGCGAGGGTTAGTTGATGATGCATATGTATGTCACACCACACTTCAAGCCGATAACGAGGATTCATTCATGCATGCGTGCATAGTATGCGCTCAAACTTAATTAGGTCTGAATCTCACCATGACCTATACTATGATAACACGAACCAAAGGAAGAATCTGCCATGGTAACCTATCATGTTGTCGGTCAAGGTGATCATGGATGTCCACACAGGCCCATGAATATATAGGCTTGTCGCCGATAACGACGCGAGGGAGTGTACCGTTCGAAGACAACCACTACATGCATATGTATGGAGGTGATGCGTGCATGCATGTTTGAATACCATTCACAACATTGATGTGGCGCGTGCGTCAAAAATCATACAGTCCCCACACAGAGCGAGATTGGTTCATGACGTGTCGTGGTACTAGTCACTTCGACTCGATGGGAGGGATTCATGCGTACACATGCATGTGTGTGCTCAAACTGTATCATGTCATCCCAGAGCATGACCTATATATATATCGTATTACAAACAAAAAATAATCCCCTCCTAAGTCAAATTAACCTCTCTCGTTGTCAGGAAAAGTAGTGATGGACCAAGCGGGCACACAGATGGAAAGCATCGATATCGCTGATAACCGCGTGAGTGGGTGCAAGAGGACAACCACCATCGCTTTGCATGTGGGCCAAACATATGTTGAATACCAAAAATGCACAACTTTGATGTGGCACATGCCTCGAAAACTGTAAAGTCCCCACACAGAGCGAGGTTCATGAAGCGTACTACATATGATGGTCCCCTTCCCCCTCTTCGACACATACTATATGCTCCTACCGTAATACAACCCAAAAAGAATCCTCCTTGATGGTGAAATTAATTAACCTCTCCTGATGTAGGTCAAAGTGATGCATGCATCGACGATGACCTCGCGGGCCCACAGATGGAAGCGTCACATGTGAGTGTCCTAGGATAACCACCGCCTGCATGCATGTGGCCCAAAGAGGTGTTGTGTTATGTTTGAATAGCCAATTCACAACTTTGATGTGGCACGTGCCTCGGAAACCGAAAAGTCCCGACACTAAGTGAGGTGTACTTGTTCACGGACGCATACATATAGTATATATGCTAGTCCCCTCCCACCTCTTTGACGCGTACTATATACTCCCACCATAACACAAACAAAAAAGATTCTACCTTGCTGGTCAAATTAACCTCTCTGCCGACTGTTGGTCAAAGTGATGGACGACGACCTCGCGGGCCCACAGAAAGCGTCACACGCGAGTGAGTGTCGTGTAGGACAACCACTGACTGCATGTGGCCAAAACATGTATGTATGAAAGGGTTGTGTAATGTTTTAAATAATGAATTCACGACTCTGATGTGGCACCTGCCTCACAAAACGGCCAACCCACACGGTGGCTCACAACTCGTAGTGTACTGCCAGCCACCCCCACCCCCAGACGCACACACACACACACCGCAACTACGATGCATGTTAAATTTTCCTGCAGTGAACATATGTTACCAAAAGAGGGACGTTTTAATTTTGAAAAAAACAGAGATCATTAAGACGTTTTAGTACATTGATTGATTTTCTAGGGGTATAATGTGCAAAAATCAAATTTGAGCTACATGCACACATGGCAGTGCACCTAAATAGATTGGAAAAACACATGTGTCTCACTGGGTACATGTTTACTCCCCATGCAAGAAATTTCAAACATTGAGAATCTTGATTTTTAAATTCTAGTACATCCAAAACTTATTTGAAATTCATGAAACTTATCGTGTTGTCATATGGACACCAATACAAAGTGGCATTGTACTTTTTTTGTCAAATTTGAGACCAGTTTTGATGTAATCTTTATCTTCTTACAAACGGGAGATTATTAATAATTGGGAACCAATATCACAAATGTATTATTTATTCGAACCGTGGGCGTTAGACCAACAATGGATACGTGCCATGCTTCGGTTAAGCAATAAAGCGGCAGCATTAATCATCAAAATAGAAAAACAATATATGTGCCGCCACACGACCCGTGTGCCGTGCGAGTAGGCGTGAGTTGACGGGACGCATGCGAGCAGTCCGCCGCGCAGGCAGACCGGGAGGCGTGCTCGCTGCGCAGTGTCATCGGGAGGCGTGCGAGTAGTTGTGTGAAATGACAGTAGGCATGCCAGCAGTCCGGTGTGCAGGCTCACCGGGAGGCGAGCCAGTGGTTTGACCGCCGCCCGCCTCTCTCCCACTACTCCATATTAATGGCATGCCCGAGCGGCCGTACCCCCCATCCTCGCCACACACAATCCTCTCTCTCTGCTTGCATCCTCAACGCCACTCTCAGTCCTCAATGCCGTCAGTGTATGAGGATGCCGCCAAAGCGCCCCATCGAAGGGAGTGGCGACGCCGGGGCTGCCGAAGCACCGGAGCATGACGTGGAGATGGAGACAGAGGTTGCCGTCACCGCCGGCGAGGTAGCGCTGCACCCTGACGTCATCGACGGCGTCGTGCTTCCACAGCCGGAGCCGGAGGTCCACATCGACTCCGGTGACGACTCGGGCGACGACTCCGATGACCACTCCGCTGATGACTCAGACGACGACGGACAACCGGTTAGTCATCTATACCCATTTATGTGTCAAATACATCCTAGGGTTTCTCTGCTTACTCCTGCCTCCCCCTTTTTGGAATAGAAATCCTATGGTTATGTTCTCTCAATCCATGAAATCTGAGTAAGTTTCGTTAGATCCGTGTAGTGTATTGATTGTTTGAATGGTACAAGTGATAAGTGATTAGTTGTTTCATCTGTGCAAATGATTTCTGCTAATAATCCGACTTGGGTTAGTGTTCGTGCTAATAATTCCTAGCCAGGTCTTGACAATTGATTTTGAATGACCTACATATATGTTTGTGCCATTATTTTCTTCAAGATTGGTCTGTACATAGACGATTGTGCTTAAAAATTGAACCATAATCTCTAGATATGTATAAAAAATAGCCATAAATTCCTAATCCTACTTCACGGCATGTAAACATTGATTTGATGCCAAATTTTGGCAACTGCCAAATATTCGCTAGAGATTAGTTTATAAACATTAATTTGACGCCACATTTTTTTACTATATGTATAGGTGTTGTCTAACGATGTCGACAGCGAGGATGAAGATGGCCAGAGGAGGTACAAGAGGCAAATCCTCAGGGAGCTTTATGCGGGAATGCATAACAGGCGTATTAGGACCTGGGACGGTGGCTATCGATGCCCATTTTGCAACCAAAAGCTTCATGACGCATATCAAAGTGTTCTGGCGCATGCAAGAGGACGAGCCGTTGGCTCCTTCAAGCAGAAGTATTCTCGTAGGGTGGCGCATGTCGCGTACGCCGAGTACCTGGAGAAGCTTTAGGATCATGCCGACAGATAAGATGAGATGTGGGATCGAACTATGTACGCTTGAGTATGCTTAATGACAGTTGAACTATGTACTTATGGTTGAACTATGCTTGTGTACACTTATTATCTATGTCTGAGTATGTTTAATCTATGTTTACTTATGTCTAAATGTGGGATATGGACGCAATCAGTTCGGTTGATGGAATCTACCTCCGTCCTGGTTTATTGGTCCCCTTTTAATTTGTGTTAAATTTTGACCAAAGATTTAACTGACAAAATGTTAGTGCAGGTCAGCAAAAATTATATCGTTGGATGCGTATTTGAACATAGTGTTCAATGATATAATTTTTGGTGACATGCATAAACATTTGTTAGTTAAATCTTTGGTACAAATTACAAAGGGGACCAATAAACCAGGACGGAGGTAGTACGTCAATCACACACGGTTCCCAAAATTGGAACCGTGTGCAATGAATTTCATTTTCCCTGTTACGTCAATCACACACGGTTGGCTCTAGCAAATCGTTGCCTCCGAAACTCTTTATGGGACAGAAAACCCTCACCACCCAATTCAAAAAAAGAAAAAAGAAAACCCTCGCCATCCCCACGTTACAAAAACCCTCACCCTGCCCGCCACCCCCTCCGGTCCCCATTCACACCTGCACAAGCTCCTCCGCGTCTACGCATGGCACCGCTTATCGCCGCGGCAACCACTTAGCTCGACGTCTGTCACCGCCACCAGGCTGCCGGCAAACCCCACCGCATTTCGCCACTTCCGCTTGCCGTTGCCTATCGCCATCGACTTTCTTGACGCTGCTCCCGGTCGACCCAGCTTCGCCCGATTGGGGAATCCGCCGTATTGAGGGTTTTTTCTCATGGACAACAAGGTAACTAATTTAATGAGATATTATCTTATCTCTTATCCCAGTTCATCTGCCTCCTTTAATCACCCAGATGAAATCGCCGTGAATTCATTTTTATTCGAGCTGATTTGAGGATTTTCTTTCATTCATAGAGTGTACAGTGCACGGACACATCTGGACTTTGCGGCCTCGGCCAGACATCCATGGAGTTCCGTCTCACCGTACCAGATGACTTGAGGATGCGCGCGGTATGTTCAATCTCACCCTAAATCGGTTGGCATGGCCTAGTTTCCTGAACATACACTATATATTGCTGCATTTGGATAAAAGGTGCCACATGCAGCATATACGTCAAAGGGGATTTTTTTCCTCTTCTTTCTATATTAGGAAAATTAATGATGTATTGGTCTTTCGATTACTCTCATATTTCCATGGCATCATGGTTACCCTATCTGTTTAATTATAGATTTTTGTACTTTGATTTCAACTGCTGTATAGTTCTTTCAATTTCGCCCATATTTGCATGTTACCATATTCTTTAACAATCCTACCATTTTCTGCAGCGCGTCCCTTGCTATGCAACAGAATCTGTAGTACACAATCTTTCCCTTTACATAAATCAAGACTGCAGGGATGTCATACTGAACACAAACCATGTATTTACAATCGTTGCATCTGGAAGACTTGATGAATGTGGTCACTCCTATTTTGCCAAGGGCCTTTGGACATAAATTTCTAAGTTTTATGTACGGAAAGCTGGCACTAAAATTGCACTACACAAAAAAGACCCTAGTCATGAGATATATGCTAACTTCCCCGACGATATCATCCGTCCAGACTTTGTTTGAAGTAAGTGTTCTTTTCAAGTATCTGCATGTTGACTTACCCAGCAATATCAAATGAATTGTGTAGTATTTAAGCAACCAATTGTTATTCCATTTTCTTACTCTATTCCTACCTACTAACTTCTAGTTACCAATACACTTTTCTATTGCCCTATTTTAACTAAATATTCCCTGTACTCCCACTTCTATCAGAAAGCACCGCTGATGAGGAGACTCCGAAGGTGGAGAACGGGGCTGCCAACAAGCGGAGGCGGGTCGAGCAAGAACCGCAAGCAACTCCAGTAGGCCGAGACTTCATCAGCAGCGTCCCCGATGATATGTTGATAGTCATCATCTCCCTCCTCCCAATCAAATATGGGGCGCGGACAACCGTCCTTTCCCGACGGTGGCACCCCTTATGGAACTCCACCCCTCTCGACCTCATCGACACCCACGAGCTCTGCCATGGCTATAGCAAAATCTTGGATGCGTTCTCCAAGATCCTTGACAGTCACCCTGGCCCAACCAGAGGCCTTAGCATGGGCAAGTTCCGTTCCAACGGCAAGGACCGAGCCAAGCTTGACGACTGGTTCCGATCCCCCGCCCTAGATCAGCTCCAGGAGCTCACTTTTGATGATGGGCATATGCGCTCACTGCCAATGTCCGCGCTCTGCCTCGCGCCCACGCTGCGCGTCGCCAAGTTCAGGAACTGCCATCCCCCCTTAATGGCGCGCCCGCTCTTATTCTACCATGACTGAAGCACCTCGAGCTCGTCGCCGTCTGCCTCCCAAATGGTGACATGGAGCGCCTGCTCCGTGGTTGTACTACACTCGAGTACCTTCGTCTTCAGGCGATCAATGGGTTGAGTAGCTTCCACATCACCTCCATGACTCTCCGGACTATTTATGTGTGTTGCCGGTGCTGCAAGAAGACATCACAAGATGTGTACCACGGTATGGTCATTGAGGATACACATTCACTTGAGAGATTACTTGTAGTTGATCAAGAAGGTCCAACAAGAATCAATGTCATTTCTGTGCCGAAATTGACAGTGGTGGGCTACTCGTCTGACAAATACTCCGAACTTGTTGTTGGATCCACACCCGTTCAGGTACAACAGCTGCCTTCTACCTTTCCTTCTAGAAATTAACATTATTTCTAATTTTGAATATGTATGTTCGTCTGTCATCCAGAAAATGATTCCGACAAGCTTGGCCCCGAAACTGCGCACAGTGAAAGTCTTGGCACTAGAATCTATCGGCCCCAACCTGGACCAAGTTGTCAGTTTCCTGAGATGCTTTCCGTGCCTGGAGAAGCTATATATCAAGGTGATGTTCCTTTCCTATTAAATGTTAACCATAAGGGAGTTCAATTTGTGACACCTTTTTTTCCAAGTTTACAATGACAATGTACTACGATTTTTGAAGGATTTTTGGAGGATTTCAGTACATACATGTTTCCCCCCCACCATATTGGTTGCTTGATCCATATGGTTACAATCCATAAGCATTTCTCCTTTGGATTCATCTGTACTAGTTTTCTTAGGGAACTTTTCATCCACCCCAACCTCTTGTGAAGAAGGCTACATTTTTCTAGATTGTAATCAAATGCCCATGTTAATCATGTCGGATCGAAGATGGCACATTAGTGCATTTTACAAATCCTGCACACCAAATAGGCCTGTAGTAGTGTTCAAAACTGCATGTAGGCACTAACACTTCTTCTTCTTTTGCAGATAAGATTAGGCCCGGTGGTGGATAATGTGATAGAATATAACAATCACATCGAATGCCTAGATCTGCATCTCTCAGAAATTACTTTGAACTCCTACCGAGGGACCTTACCAGAGATTATATTCGCCAGATTCTTTTTTGTCAGAGCAAGGGTGCTGATGGTAATGAGGTTTGCCCTACATTTATTTCGCAAAAATGAATGGTTTGTTGATCAGCGCCGACGGCTGCGGCAGAATGGAATAGGCTCCGAACATGCTGAATTTCATTTTGGAACTTCAGATGACAGAGTAATCGGAAGTCATCGTGTCAACCCCATACATGACTTCTCAGTGGCTGACCCCTTTGCAAAAATTATGAGGTTTTGAAACCAGCCTTACAAGTGGTAATATTAGTTTGAACCTCTCTTATATCCATGTTCAACGGATTAGCGCGAGCGTTTGCAGCTGATGAGCTGAATTTCATTTCTAATATCAGTTTGAACCTTGTAATATTCAAATTTGAGCCATATAACTCTGGAATTTGAATCTTGTAATATTTCGAGCTTTTGTGGTACAATCATTGAAATGGCATCGTATGAGACTCGTATATTGGTAGCACTATTTTGACCTTAATATGCAATGGACTTAGATTTTATTAACCATTCTTGAATCTGTTTACCTTGTCGATCTCATAGCACATGATCCGTATAGCTAACTCGACTGCGATCTTTGACATTATTGCACATAGTTGGTTTCTTCAACCGTGTGCCCTGTAGAGCGCAAAATTAATTATCGCACTCGAGTGTCCATCATCACCCTTATGTGTAACTTTGACCTCATCACCCATGGGTAAACTTATGATCGAAGTCATTCCACATACTTCATTTTTACAAAGCTTGTTGCCAATAAACGCCCATGATTTGTCCCTCTTCTAGCCGACGCGTGGCCAAACTAGTCGGGCGGGAGGCTTACACGGTAAACTGCACGGTAGCGCGGGAACAGGCTCACTAACATTACATTTGGGGCCTCTTTGAGCCCACGCATGGTCAAACGAAATGCGTGTAGTGTTGTCAAGCATGCACTGGAATCCTCCGCTATGAACGCGGTAACAAGACATGACGATTACAGGCCGGCCGGCCCCCATTTATTACAGCGGCCATTTAACCCTTGTGTCTCTTCAACCTTTCGATCGCGCCCCACCATTGTAAGAAGCACACCCACCATGACAAATTCTTAGAGGGTATCCTGCGCGGCTCCAATGGCGCTCCGAGCGGCTGCCGACGACGAGCAGCAGTTCACCATGCATGCCATGGTGGACACCCACAGAAGGTTCATGGAGCTCTCGGTGGTGTACACCAACAACCCGGTCTGGGTGGAGCACTCCATCCACATCATGGAGTTGTTGCTTGCTGAGAAGAAGTACAAGGTGGTCGGGTTTGACCTCGAGTACACCCGCGCTTGTGCCGGGTCTTGTCCCAAGGTCGCCGTCGCCCAGATGTGCATGTGCAATCACGTCCTCGTCTACCACTACTGCCTGGCCACAAGGCCTTGCGAGCGTTTCACTAGGTTTGTCAATAGCCCCCACTACCTGTTCGTTATGGTGGACATCACCAACGATGTAAAGGTGCTCAAGAATTCGGGCATCGCCTGCCAGAATCTTGTCGACATCCAGGGCCAATACAAGATCTGGGGCAGCAACAAGCATGAGAAGGACTAACTGGTTCACCTTGCCGAGGCCATCATCGATCCCTACTACAGAGACATGAAGGATTCCTGCAACAAGGACAAGCGTGCTTGGCACTCGGCCTGGATGGAGAAACTCGACAAAGCTCATGTCGTGTACGTGGCCAAGGAGGTGTACACGAGCTACGAGATGTACAGGCAGATTGTTGACATGAGGAAGTGCCTCCTTCCCCAAAACGACCAGGGATCTAGCCGGAAGCAGAGCAATGGCAAGCGTCGTCGCAACAAGAAGTAGAGGATTAGATCCTCGTTTCTCCTAGTTTAGTATGCATGTAATTGCTTACTTTGGTGTGTGGAAATGTTATGTGTGTAGTCACTTGTGTAATTGTCTGCTTAATTTGGTTATGCAATGTTGTCTTTTTAAGTATATATGTTGATGCTCTGTAGACAGAGCGTAGATGTTGTGCGGACAGAGCAAATCACATCGCACACGGACTAAACAATGGAACCCGTCGGTGATGATTTGATCAATCACTGTCAATTGTATACTAGCAATCGTTTGCTCACAACACACACGGCTTGTTAACAGGAATCGTCTGTGTTGTTATCGGTCTTCCCACACATTTCTGATTACAGACCTGTTTGCCGCGTATCACACACATCTTGTTAAGTTGAACCATTTCTGTTCTCTTGGCTCAACGCAAGCAGTTCATTCGAGTGAACTGTATGCCGTATATCGCACACACCTTCACCTGGCTGACCGTTTCTTTTGTGTTTCCTAATCACAAACAGTTCATCCAAGTGAACTGTATGCCATATATTGCACACACCTTCATCTGGCTGCCCGTTTTCTGTTCTTCTGCCTCATTGCAAACAGTTCATTGGACTGAACCGTATGCCCAGCATCGCACACGCAACTAAAATCTGAACCGTGTTTGATGTATCCGCCATCGCAAACGTTTTGCATCTTTTTTGACGGTTTTTTACATCACCGTTTGTGATTAATGCATCGCACATAGTTTCGTCAAAGGGTCTCTGATCGTAGTGTCGCATTAGCAGCATCCTGCAGTAGTGAAAGATTCGAAGAAGAAATACGAGGCTATAAATAATCATGCATATAAGAGATCAAAGAAGACTCAAATAATATTCATGGATATAGATCTGATCATAAACTCGAACTTCATCGGATCCCAACAAACACACCGCAAAAAGTCATTACATCAAATAGATCTCCAAGAGACCATTGTATTGAGAATCAAAAAGAGAGAAGAAGCCATCTAGCTACTGCCTACGGACCCGTAGGTCTATGGTGAACTACTCATGCATCATCGGAGAGACACCAATGAGGATGATGGACCCCTCCGTGATCGTGTTAGATTGGATCTCATGGTTCTGGAACTTGCGGCGGCTAGAATTGTGTTTCATCGACTCTCCTAGGGTTTCAGGAATATTTGGGTATTTATAGAGCTGAGAGGCCGTGGAGGATACCCCCGTGGGTCCCACAACCCATCAGGGCGTGCCAGGGCCTCTGGCGCGCCCTGGTGTCTTGTGGGCCCCACGGGCCTTCCCCTAGGTGCTTTCTTGGCTCCCAAGTTGTCTTCTGGTCCAAAAAAATCTCCAAAAGTTTTGCTGCGTTTGGACTCCGTTTGATAGGGATATCTGTGAAGTAAAAAACAGCATCTGGCACTGGGCACTATGTCAATAGGTTAGCCCCAAAAAATGATATAAAGTTGCTATAAAATGATTGTAAAACATCCAAGAATGATAATATAACAGCATGGCACAATAAAAAATTATAGATACGTTGGAGACGTATCATAGGCCCATTAACCAGCAAGCGTAAAAGAACCGAGCAAAATGCCGACGAGCAAGAAGAGAATGCCCCGAAAAAGAAGAGGGGTGGCAGACAAGCATATACAAACACAACTGAATACATCTCCCATGATCGTTATGACATTGTTCCAGGAGAAACAAAGCAGCAGAGAGATAGGCGTCTGCAATGGATTCGACGTCACTGGGTGCGCAAATGGTTCAGTTATGAATTTGTTCATCCTCGGTTTGCTCAAAACTTTGCATTTCATCCACCATGGGGTGACTGCCAGGAAATTTCTCTCATAAAACCAAATGATCCCCAGGAGAGACCGCCACCTCCACCAAATGCTCATGAGTCCTCCCTTTGCAAACCCTAATCTTATCCCGATGAGCTTGCTAAGCGTCAGCGAAATGCCATCAAGCGAGCTAAGAAGGCTGAAAAGCAACATGCTCATGAAGAGGAAAACCGTCGCCTTCTCAAAGATGATGTAGAGAAGAAAAAGGCCGAAGGCAAATCTGAAGGTCGCTCTAAACGCAAGCATGATCCCGGTACAGCTGCATCAAAGAGAAAGAGTGCACCAAAGAAGAGAACGGCTGAACCAGCCGATGAATCTTCGGATGAATATGATCCTCTGCTCACAAAGGATAAAGTTGCTGTTGCTCTCAGCGAGCAAGTGAATATCACCACTTCAACAGTGTTGCCTGATCTTAGGGTCCCTTTGGTTCCAGAAGCACCACCGAAGAAGATCCCTGCCAAGAAAACTCCAGCTACCACTGTCACTATGAAACAACATGTGAATACAACTCCTCATCTAGATGCTATCAATTTGAAGGATTTGGTAGTTGACACTCCTGTGAGTACTGCAAAGCCAGGAGAACGAATCCCCAAGCCTGACTTGAAGAAAATCAAGGTGCCTACTACCGATCATGATGCTCCTCAAGCTACTGCTCCGACGGAGAAGGCTGCTAAGTTTGCTCCTCCATTAATTCAGCCGTTGGCTTCTAAACCTCCTTCCGAGCAAGTTCCAGTGCAAACTGCTCCAATGGCCAAGTCTGATGCTCCTCACTACTATGATCATATGTTCATCATGGAACATCTTGATAAGTTTGTGGACAATCTATTCGATGGTGAAGTGAACTCTCTGCCTATCCCTCCTGAAGTTATATCACAGGCCACTTCTGTTGTTCAAGAAATGAGAGAAGATGCAGTTGAAATCAACACTCTTTCTACCAAACTAAATGACCTTGATGGTCGAATGAAAATTGCCTCTTCAAAATTTGTCATTAAAGCACTCGAAGACTCCTACAAGTACATCAACCGTGCCATGACTCTCCTCCAAAACAGAAAGTTGCGTTTTCACACGGATCTAGATGAAATCGTTCGCAAGGTCTGTGATGAATGTCAAGCAAAGGTTGCTGGCTACAATGATCTCGTCAAAGGCCACATTGTAGTTTCTGAGCAAAACAAGAAGCAACGAAAGAGAACTGCGAAGAAAAATGTACGGCCTGCTCCGACAGAAAAATCTCCTGAGCCAGCTGCTAATTTGCAACCCCCAGCCAAAGACTCGGATGCTCCTCCCTCGCCAAGGCCAACTGAATCAGTGCATGTGGTCTCCCCTGCTCAAGCTAATGTTCCATCCAAGTGAACTGTTTCTAAGGAAGGTGAAATCCCTCACTCCGAGCCCCAAGCTTCTCCGGCCCATGCAGCACCAGAGGTCTCGGCCTCTCCTACTATTCAGCAACAACAGATTCCAGTGAAACAACCTCAACCACCACCAGTGCTTGATTCAGCCTTAGTGCCTACAGTGAAGGATCCTGCTCTGCTGCCTACTGCCTCTGCAACTCCATCTATTGTACCACCAGCTCCATCCCCACTTAAGTTATCCATCGACAAAGCGACAAGAATGCCAGACATTGGTCCCTCCAAACGAAAATCTGTTTCTGCTCGCCGTACTGACTCCGTTGTATATGGCAATGAATTTCTCTCACCTGAAGATGAACTCAAATACCCATACCCTCGTGAAGAACTGCCTTTGTTCTCGTCAGGAGATGGCGCCAAAGGTCCTCCTTTCAATCGGAATGCGTGTCCCAAATTCTTTCAAGATAGTCCATATGATGGGCCACGCACTTCGGAATCGCTTCGCTTCTGGACAAAGGAACAAGCCATATATTACTCTCGGGTCCTCTATGAGAGCAAAAAGATATTTCCTCATGAATACCTGAACATCCCTGCTATGCAAAATATTGGCTGCTTCAATCAGTTGCTGCAAGATCTGGATGATTTCTGCCTCACCAAGGTATTCGAATTCGAGCATCTTTGGAACAGAGAGATTATTCTTCAGTTCTATGCTACTCTGTATATCTCTGGTGATGAAACCGACAGCTCCAAATGGGTTATGGAGTGGATGACTGAAGGAAAACACATGAAATGCACTTCAGCAGATTTTGTCTCGCACTTCCATTTCCCTCGCTTTGGGCATGGTGACAATGAAATTTGGGTGCACAACATTGATGTCATATCAAATGATACTTTTTGGTGCACTATGGATCAAGAAAATATTCATGACTACACTGGTCCTCCTCGTCATGAGCACTTAACATTTGAGAATCAGACGCTATATCACATGCTCTCTTACACTATTTGCCCTCTGGCCGGGATGAATGAAGATAAGTCCATCTAAGATGTTCTTTGGAATACTATCTATGCAATCTTTGAGCGGTATATCTTTGATGTTGAGGACATGTTTCTGCGTATTCTGAAGGATTCTGCTCAATATCCTTTCTGCCTCAAAGTTTTCGCGCCATGGATCCAGAAAATTATTGATCATGCTATGCGCACCGAGTATCTGGCGAAAGAAAGTCATAAAATCTTCATACCTCCTGTTCGTGATACCTTGCAAAACATGGAAGATATTTCTTCGGGTAAATCGCCCGCGTCAAGCCCTCACGATTATCACAAGCAATTCGATGGGCCACGTCTCCCTCAGCGCGACCGAAAGTTTTCTCCTCAACCACCATCGCAACTTGAAGTCAATTTGCGTACACGACAACTGCTCCTGCAGCACATCGCTGAGGATCGATGCAAAAAAGAACATCTTGCCTCCAAGCTAAATGCTCTCAACAATTGCACCAGAATCATGCATCTGATTGCAGATGAGAACAAGAAGAGGCTCTAGAAATTGCTTCGCAAGTTCTTTACCGAGAAACAACTCCTGAATGTCAATCTCCAAGAGCTCTATGATTATATTGACAAAGGCTTCACGATTGATGATTTCCAAGATTGGAGTACCCCTTCTCTTCGAGGTCGTGAGCCAACCACTGATCTTCAGCATCTCAAGCTTCGCAAACTTCTTGAAGAATCTGAAGCCACCTCACCGACTGAGAAACCTACCGAAGGCAATGTGCTATCCCGTGTTTCTCATGTGGCTACTCCAAATATGCCCTCGTCCTCTCAACCCCAAGTTGTTATCCCTGAAGGAAAATCCACTGCTGCTAAAGACAAAGCTACTCCAGTCACTTCCGAAGATGAAGTCACCTCGGTCAATTCTTCTGGAGATGCCACCGAGTGAACCCAGTTCTGCGTTTTTGCGCTCATGTTATTCGTCACCTTTTTTACACTAGTTGACAAAAGGGGGAGAATTACATTGAGTCTCGATAGATTTTCTTCCTGTGCTTCCTTGGTTTGGTTTCGTGTGAGTTTGAAACTTCTGGTTAAGCTTATCTGCCCTAAGTTGTAAGAACTTCTGTGCTATAATGTTAATAACCCCTCCTGCGGCACTATTTCTCTCGAAGCATTTGTTTTGCAGGTGGAATTATTGTCGGAAGTTATGAATGATAGCACTACGATCTCGATGGATTATATGTTATCAGTGCGAATAATTGTCTCGAATGATTGAAATTTCCTCTGTATACTTCAATACTTGCAGGAGAATTAATCTCATATCTTTTTCCTGCATACATTTAGGGGGATTCTATTTCATCATCGAGCAAAGTAACACTCATTCACTCTTGTTGGAATCACTTGTCACTTATCTATCTTCACTTCGATGATTATCTGTTTTATCAACAATCGTCCAAAAAGGGGGAGATTGTTGGTGCAATAATTTACCTCCTTATGTTTTGGAGATTGTTGACATAAACAGTATGGGACTTATGTGTTTGCTAGTGCACACAGAGTAACAGGTCCATGGAATCAAGAGGAGTTTGGTTCAAACGCCGAAGATAATCCCCTGCATAGAAGTGAGGGTTATCACCGAAGATAATGATAACAAGAGTGACCCCTCAAAAATTGTTGACGCAAAGCAATTGGTTCGGTGCTCGTTGACGATGACATGTACCTAGGGTAGGGCCCTAAGCCTGACCTACATGCCCTACCCAAGGACCTACACAAGAGGCCAATACCTACAAAGATAGAAAGGGGATACCAACTGAAATCATCACAGAGTGCAACTCACTCGACAGAAGATACACTCGGATATCCCACTTCCACTCGACCTACGTTATTCACTCGGAGGACAGAAGATCTAGAGCCACCCCAGTATGGCAACGGTCGGGCATTCACTCCGTCGCTATAAAGATCATTAAATACGGGCGTTACCTGTAACGTTCGTACCTTTATTCTCTCATTGAACCCTTGCGTAACTGAGGACTGTGAGGGGTCGGCGTACTCTATATAAGCCACCCCTCCCCTCTTGCACAAGGGTTCGCACCCCCTGTAACTCAACACTCCAATCAAACAAGGCCTCCGCGGCACCGAGACGTAGGGCTATTACCTCCTCCGAGAGGGGCCTGAACTCGTAAATCCGAGTGTACAACCTCGCCGTAGCTAGACTCTGCCCTCTCCTACATACCCCCTACCTCTACTGTCAGATCCGTTCCCATGACAGTTGGCGCCCACCATGGGGCAGGCGTCTAAGCGACTTCCGGCAAGGTTGCAATTTTCGATCTCCATCGACATGGTTTCTGGTGGTGGATTGTCTTTGGGCTGCGAGATCCGTCTCGGCACGCTCACCTTCATCGCCGACGATTCGGCCTGGCTCCAGGAAGCCCCCTCGATGTGAGTGCCTACGGCGTCCTCTTGCGGCAGCCGTCGACTCAGTATCGGTCGGCTCCGGTAGTGTCTTCCCTCCCGGCTGCTCGCCGTCGCAAGCGATCCGGTCGCTTGCGGCTCCAGCGGTGGGTGAAGCACGCGGTGGACCGTCAGTCGTCCACTCCTCAGATCGCAGCGATCGAGCCCGATGAGTCCCTTTATAGCTTGTTCGATCTATCGACTGGTCACTCAAATACTCTTTCTGAGTGCGAAAGCAATGATCCCGCGGCGGAAGTCCTCATGGTTGGCCCCCAGCGTAGCCCACCAGGATTTCCCCGTGACGGGGGCGAAGGTGGTGGTCCATCGGACAACAACGACGAGTATTACCCACAAGCGCTCACTGTGGAACAAAGAGAGGAACTACAACACAGGAACGAGCAAGCTCTCCAGACCCCCATCATTGGGGAGACCGCCGAGGCTCAGGCTTTGGAGGCCGCACGCGTAGCCATCCTGGCTGAACATGCACGTCTGGAGGATCTCCAGAAGTCACTCGACGACCGCACTCGCAGGCCACCTCCAAATCCCAGCCGACGGCAACGACAATTGTTCCCGACTGGATCCCGAGATGAGTGTCAGGTATACCGCACTCCAATCTAGAATGTTGCAGCAGCCACGCGTATTGCGGATTCAATCCAACCATCCCGTTCTGAGGCTGGAAGAGGACTAGAGCAGATCCGGACGCTACTTAGGGCAGCTGGGGAGCAGAATTCGGCTGTTTCTCAGTCGCGCAACAGGATTCATAGCAGGTCTGTCAGGGCAGACACAGTTCAGTCTGCGCATAGCCCAAGATCGCCTCCGCGGCGTGAAGATCATGGTTATCACCAGGACTAGTACCTGGATCGAGGCCACGGGCAGTTTGATCCTCGATATCACCATGACGATCGCCGTCGAGTGCCTACGCCCCCTCCGAGGGGTGGTTCGTACGCGCCCCGGCGGTATGATGACAGGCGCCCGTACGGTGACGAGCGGAGAATTCCAGTCGACCCCCGAGAGCCTGGGTTTGATGCAAGGTCAGTCCTCGTGCAGGGCCTGGTTGACAGAGGCAGAGCTAACCAAGAGGGTTTGGATAGGGATCGCCCGAGTGGAAGCAGAGCGTTTGTTTCTGGGCCTGAGTGCTTCAATAGGGCTATTCGGGCTGCTGAGATTCTTCCCAACTTCAGGTTGGCTGCAGGGGTGAGTAAGTTCACTGGCGAGTCGAAGCCGGATACGTGGTTAGAAGATTACCGAGTGGCTATGCAGATTGGTGGAGGCAATGACGAAGTGGCCATGAAGCACCTGCCCTTGATGCTTGAAGGCTCGGCCAGGGCGTGGTTGAACCTGTTAGCTCCCGCCAGCATATACTGTTGTGAAGACTTGGCCCGAGTGTTTATCAAAATGTTTGAAGGCACTTGCAAGCGACCTGCTGGGCTGACTGAGTTATAGCACTGCGTTCAGAAGCCGAATGAAACCTTGAGGGATTATATCCAGCGTTGGACCACACTTCACCATGTGGTGGAATATGTTTCTGAGCATCAAGCAGTTTGTGCCTTTAAAGAAGGCGTCAGATACAGAGAGCTCATACTGAAATTTGGACGGTCTGGGACCCTCTCCATGAACCGGATGATGGAGATAGCCACTCGGTATGTGAATGGCGAATAAGAGGACCGACTCCATAGTGGTAAGGAGAAGGATGTAGACCCCGACGTCGGGGGCGGAAATCCCAGTCGGAAACAAAAGCGCAAAGCTGAAGCCGCTGGTCAGACAGAAGCAGCATTTGTGACGACTCAAGGCAAGTTCAAAGGGAAGCCCTAGGGGCAGTGGGTACCCAAAAAGATGAAGGATCAGTCAGGTCAGGACGTCCTGGATCTTCCGTGTGCCATCCACACGAAGAAAGACGAGGAGGGTAACCTGATTTTACCCAAGCATACCACTCGACAATGCAGATTCCTTATTTAGCAGTTCCGTGAAGGTCAGCCGAGTGAAAGGGGCTCGGACAAAGACGATGATGAAGAAAAAGCAAAAGATTTCCCAAAGGTCAATGCTACTCTGGTGATTTTTGCTGACATTGAAAGCAAAAGTCGACTGAAAGTCCTCAACCGTGAAGTGAACATGGTTGCTCCAGCAACTACGTCGTACCTCAAGTGGTCAAAGACTCCCATTACTTTCGACCAGTCGGACCACCCACCTCATGTTGCTACCCCTGGGCGGCAAGCACTGGTAGTGGATCCAGTGGTGGGAGGCACTCGGCTGCGCAAAGTTCTTATGGATGGCGGCAGTGGCTTGAACATTCTCTATGCTGAAACCCTCCAGGGGATGGGCATTCCGATGCCCCAACTCAGTGAAAGTAACATGCAGTTTCACGGAGTCATCCCGGGGAAAAAGGCAAAGTCACTCAGTTAGATTGCTTTGGATGTAGTTTTTGGTGACTTGAAGAATTTTTGGAAGGAAAAGTTGACGTTTGAGGTAGTGGAATTTCACAGTGCTTATCATGCTATTCTGGGTCGAGCAGCTTATGCTCGCTTCATGGCCCGTCCGTGTTATGTGTACCTTAAGCTGAAGATGCCCGGACCCAAGGGCGTGATTACCGTCACTGGAAATAGGCCGAGAGCTAAGGAGTACCTCCAGAAAGGATCCAAGATTGCTGATGAGCAGATGGCAGTGGTAGAATTGGAAGAGTACAAGAAGAATGCCAATCCGAGTGATTTACTCCGCTCTAAGAAGCCTGCTTCAGAATCTGTTTTTCAGTCGGCAGGGGAAACCAAATAAGTTCACATTCACCCTGAAGATCCCACAGCTTCTCTGACCAACATCTCGTCGACACTCGACAACAAATAGGAAGCCGCGCTCATCCAGTTCCTCTGTGAGAACTGGGACATCTTTGCATGGAAACCATCCGACATGCCAGGTGTACCCAGGGGACTGGCTGAGCACCATTTGCGTGTCGACTCAAAAGCCAAACCTGTCAAAGAGCATCTCCGCCGTTTTGCTGTAGAGAAGAGGAAGGCGATTGGCGAGGAAGTGGCTCGGCTCCTGGCAGCTGAGTTCATACGCGAGATATACCACTCCGAGTGGCTCGCCAACGTCGTCATGGTCCCCAAGAAGGATAATTCACTATGCATGTGCATTGACTTCAAGCATATCAATCGGGCCTGCCCGAAAGATGATTTTCTGCTCCCCCGTATCGTTCAAATAGTTGATTCGACTTTGGGCTGCGAGCGCTTGTCTTTTCTTGATGCGTATTCTGGATACCATCAAATCCGACTGTATGGGCCAGACGAAATAAAAACGGCCTTCATCACCCCGTTCGGGTGTTTTTGCTATGTCACCATGCCATTCGGTCACAAAAATGCTGGTGCTACGTTCATGCGCATGATCCAGAAGTGCCTACTCACTCAGATCAGTCGGAACGTTGAGGCCTACATGGATGACATTGTGGTCAAGTCACACAAAGGTTCCGACCTGCTGACTGATCTCGCTAAAACCTTCGCCAATATGAGAAGATATGATATCAAGCTGAACCCGTCCAAGTGCACCTTTGGAGTGCCTGGAGGCAAGTTACTAGGTTTCGTCGTTTCCGAACGAGGGATAGATGCCAATCCTGAGAAGATCGGTGCAATTGTTCGAATGAAACGCCCTGTGTGTGTGCACGACGTCCAGAAGCTCATAGGCTATCTCACAGCACTGAGTCGGTTCATTTCTCGTCTCGGTGAAAAGGCACTGCCTCTTTACCGACTGATGAAGAAGTCTGATAAGTTCGAGTGGACTCCCGAAGCTACAGCAACGTTTGTTGAGCTCAAAGCCCTGCTCTCCACCCAGCCGATGCTTACTGCTCCGAACAGGAAAGAGCCTTTGCTTTTGTACATTGCGGCCACTGGTCAAGTTGTCAACACAGTGCTCACAGTGGAACGGGAAGAAGAAGGCAAGGCCTACAAAGTTCAAAGACCAGTATACTATATCTCTGAGGTTTTGACTCCGTCCAAGCAGAGGTATCCTCAATATCAGAAGCTCGTCTATGGAATTTACTTAACAGCCAAGAAAGTCACGCATTATATTCAAGATCACTCGGTTTCAGTCGTTAGTGACGCTCCATTGTCTGAAATCATGAACAATCGAGATGCGACTGGTCGAGTGGCTAAGTGGGCAATTGAACTTCTCCCACTTGACATTAAGTTTGAAGCAAAGAAGGTGATCAAATCTCAAGCACTTGCAATTTTTTTGGCCGAGTGGATTGAACAACAACAGCCGACTCAGATTTACTCAGAGCACTGGACCATGTTTTTCGAGGGATCTAAAATGCTTAATGGTTCCGGTGCCGGAGTGGTTCTGGTATCTCCAAGAGGTGATTGTCTTAGTTATGTCCTCCAGATTCACTTTGATTCCTCCAATAATGAAGCTGAGTATGAAGCACTGCTTTACGGGTTGCGTATGGCCATCTCACTCGGCGTCCATCGCCTGATGGTCTACGGCGACTCAGATTTGGTGGTCAATCAAGTGATGAAGGAGTGGGATGTCAGAAACCCAACCATGAAAGGATATTGCAATGCTGTGAGGAAGCTAGAGAAGAAGTTCGAGGGTTTGGAGCTTCACCACATTCCCCGAATAAAAAATCAAGCAGCCGACAATCTGGCAAAAATAGGTTCCACTTGGAAGCCTATCCCCAGCAACGTGTTTATTGAGCATCTCCATTCCCCGTCAGTACAAGAGGATCCTTTCACTGAAGAACCTCCCCAAGTGATAAGTCCTACTAATCCGACTGAAACCGAGATCCCTGCTGTTATCGACTTGGTTATGGAGGTTCTGGTGATTACCCCTGACTGGACAGTGCCTTACATTGCATATTTGCTCAAGCAAGAACTACCAGAGGATGAGGTTGAGGCACGTCAGATTGTCTACAGATCCAAGGCTTTCACAGTGATAGATGGACAACTTTACAGGGAGAGTGTCACTGGCATAGCTCAGCGATGTATTTCTCCAGAAGAAGGTCGACTGATTTTGGAAGAGATCCACTCAGGGACCTGTGGTCATCATGTGTCCTCTCGGACAATTGTGGCCAAAGCATACCGAGCTGGGTTTTACTGGCCACGGGCCAATGAAGCTGCAAAGGAAATCGTACAGCGGTGTGAAGGATGTCAGTTCTACGCAAACATGTCCCATAAGCCCGCACCTGCTCTAAAGACCATTCCACTCGTTTGGCCGTTCGCTGGGGGAATTGGACATGGTTGGACCACTCAGGACCGGCAGGAGTGGCTTCACTCATCTACTTGTAGCAGTCGACAAATTCACCAAGTGGATTGAAACCAAGCCTATTAAGAAGTTAGATTCAAGAACGGCCATTAGGTTCTTGAAAGAATTGATATTCAGATACGAAGTTCCACATAGTATTATCACAGATAAATGGCTCAAACTTCGATTCGGAAGAGTTCAGAAACTTCTGCTGCACCCAAGGCACTTGGGTAGACTACGCATCCGTTGCGCACCCGCAGTCGAATGGTCAAGCAGAGAGGGCGAACGGTCTTATCCTTCAAGGATTGAAGCCCCGACTCATGCGCGACCTTGAGCATGCAGCTAGAGCCTGGGTGACTGAATTGCAATCTGTCCTATGGGGTTTGAGGACGACTCCAAACCGGTCTACTGCCGCACCCCTTTCTTCATGGTGCATGGAGCTGAAGCCATGCTGCCGAGTGATCTCTTCCACAATTCACCCCGAGTGGAACTTTATTCAGAAGCTGAGGCTGAGCAGGCACGACAGGACGCCGTTGATCTCTTGGAAGAGGAGCGCGAGATGGCCCTAATTCAGTCGACTGTCTATCAACAAGATCTTCGTCGATTCCACGCCAGGAATGTCAGAGGTTGAGCATTCCAAGAAGGAGACCTTGTCCTCCGAGTGGATCAGCAGCGGCCACACAAACTTGCCCCCGCATGGGAAGGCCCCTTCATCATCACCAAGGTGCAACACAATGGGGCCTACCACCTCTACAACCTCGCGAATAAGATCGACGAGCTGCGCGCCTGGAATGTGGATCTCCTTCGTCGATTCTATACCTAGCACTCGGATTGTCGAGATGTACTAAGAGCACTTTTAGATTGTTTATCCAGACATGACTCCTACAGTCCCATTATGATTTCTCTCGCACAAGTGTATGTTCAAAACCCCCAGTGGGTGACTTAGCCGCGAACCCGTTTTCGCCTAAGTTAAAAACTACTCCGAGTGAGAGCATCCCTCCCACTCGGGGGCATAGCCGCTAGCCAGTCCTCGTCTAAGTTAAAAATTATTCTGAGTGAGAGCATCCCTCCACTCGGAGGCTTAGCTGCGAGCCCGTCCTCGCGTAAGTTAAAAACTACTCCGAGTGAGAGCATCCCTCCCACTCGGGGGCTTAGCCGCGAGCCAGTCCTCGCCTAAGTTAAAAACTACTCCGAGTGGAGAGCATCCCTCCCACTCAGAGGCTTAGCCGCGAGCCAGTCCTCGCCTAAGTTAAAAACTAATCCGAGTGAGAGCATCCGTCCCACTCGGGGGCTTAGCCGTGAGCCAGTCCTCGCCTAAGTTAAAAACTACTCCGAGTGAGAGCATCCCTCCCACTCGGGGGCTTAGCCGCGAGCCAGTCCTCACCTAAGTTAAAACTACTCCGAGTGAGAGCATCCTCCCACTGGGGGCTAGCGCGGGGCAGTCCTCGCCTAAGTTAAAAACTACTCCGAGTGAGAGCATCCCTCCCACTCGGAGGCTTAGTCGCGAGCCAGTCCTCACCTAAGTTAAAAAACTACTCCGAGTGAGAGCATCCCTCCCACTCGGGGGCTTAGCAGCGAGCCAGTCCTCGCCTAAGTTAAAAACTACTCTGAGTGAGAGCATCCCTCCCACTCGAGGGCTTAGCCGCGAGCCAGTCCTCGCCTAAGTTAAAAACTACTCCAAGTGAAAGCATCCCTCCCACTCAGGGGCTTAGCCGCGAGCCAGTCCACGCCTAAGTTAAAAACTACTCCGAGTGAGAGCATCCCTCCCACTCGGGGGCTTAGCCGCGAGCCAGTCCTCGCCTAAGTTAAAAACTACTCCCAGTGAGAGCATCCCTCCCACTCGGGGGCTTAGCCGCGAGCTAGTCCTCGCCTAAGTTAAAAAACTATTCCGAGTGAGAGCATCCCCCCACTCGGAGGCTTAGCTGCGAGCCCGTCCTCGCCTAAGTTAAAAGTTATTCCGAGTGAGAGCATCCCTCCACTCGGAGGCTTAGCTACGAGCCCATCCTCGCCTAAGTTAAAAATTATTCTAAGTGAGAGCATCCCTCCACTCGGAGGCTTAGCTGCGAGCCCGCCCTCGCCTAAGTTAAACACTGCTCTGAGTGAAAGCATCCCTCTCACTCGGGGGCTTAGCTGCGGACCTGCCCTCCGTTCACTCGGAACATGCAATAAATTGGAAAGCAATATTCAGATAAATCCATGAAGTTTAGAACCGCAAGCAAAAGTACTCGGGCGACAGGTCCGAACGAGTTTAACGGTTACAGGATCACTCGGCATTCCGAGGCAAATAAGTTTGAATCATAAAGTTTTTTCGCGCGCCAGGAGGACTTGCGGGCTCGACAAAGGTGTCCAGGTCAATGCCATCTGCGATCCGAGTGGCAGCCTCAATAAAGGTCTCCATAAAATCTTCAAACTGAAGCTTCTTTGTGTTCACCACTTGAAGAGCCCTCAGCTTGTCCTCCCTGGCTTCCTTGCAATGAACGTGAACGAGCGAGAGTGCCACATCGGCTCCGCAATGAGCAGCTGATTTCTTCTACGCCTGCACTCGACCAGGAATCTCATTGAGCCATACCATCAGCGACTCGAGATTGTTCTGGAGCACATCTTCTGGCCATAGTTCTTTGTCTATTTTTGTCAGAGCAACCTTCAGCCGAGCGACATACCCCAAGACACTGTCAAGACGAGCTTCAAGTCGCAGCACGTTCATAGCAACATCATCTTTGACGAGTGACTTGGTGGGTCCAGACCTGGTTCAATTTGTTCTGTCACTTGCTCAAAGTTCTGGCATAATTCTACACAAAGAGGAAAAGAATGAGTTAGCTGCAATATTGTTTTCGAGGCTCTCGAGAATTCACTCGGACAGAAAAAGGTACCTTCAAGCATGATGAACATTTTCTTCACAATGTTCCCCAAGTATCCCTCCAGCTCATCCCTCTTTTGAGTGAGCTGGCCCACGTTGTCGGCCAAGACAATCTTCTCCTCCTTAAGTTGGGCGGCTTCCTTCTTCACTTCCTCAATGGCAGTCTTCAAGGTTGCATTCTCTTCTTCAAGCTTGCCGACTGAAGCTAACTTCACTTCAGCGGCTTTAGTCTTCTCCTTGGCCACCCTCTGATCACCAGCGAGTTCCTCATCCTTGTTCTCCAAGGCCTGCTTCATGGTGTCTAAAGAAATAACATTCCTGAGTCGCGCTTGAAGTTGTTGGTTTTCATTACGCACGTCTGTTCGAGTAAAACTACTCGGTTCAAAGGACAGAACAAGGCACAATAGTACATTCAGTCGACATGACTTACCTCCCATAGTCTTCGCCTAAGTCTGAGCACGCTCTAAGTTCTTTTTGGTAAGTTCTAAGTCCAGTTGGAGTTGAATCTTCTCCTTCTCCAGAGCAACATACTGAGTTCCAAGTTCACAAGATTTCTGAGATCAACAAAAAAAGAAACTCAGTCGACGATGAAGAAAGATTCTCAAAATACTTCCTCTACTTCCGAGTGGAGAAGAGCAAATCCAGATCGCTACTACCAAGGATATTCTAAGACCCCCGCCGAATCAAACATTCAATGGCAGTCTCGGGGACTACACCCAGTGGGTGCACTCAGCGTGCCCCCACTGGATCCATTTCCACTCGGCGCGGCCTGACCGACCCGAGTACACAAAAAAAAACTTGTTCTAAGACCCCCGCCGAATCAAACATTCGACGGCGGTCTCGGGGACTACACCCAGTGTGTGCACTCAGCGTGCCCCCACTGGATCCATTTCCACTCGGCGCGGCCTGACCGACCCGAGTGAAGAGCTTCAAGCAAAGATATTCTAAGACCCCCGCTGAATCAAACATTCGACTACGGTCTCGGGGACTACACCCAGTGGGTGCACTCAGCGTGCCCCCACCGGATCAGTTTTCCACTCGGCACGGCCTGACCGGTTCGAGTGGAAGAAACACAGAGTAAAAGGAAAACACCCAGTGGGTGTAAAAATTCAAGACGAAGTAAACCCAATCGGAAATCAACTTACAATCGCACTTACTCGGACTTTCGCTTGGAGGGCTGTGCTGGCATCATAAGCTAACTTGCTATTTTCATACACTTCCTTCAAACACTGCATCATGAGGCCGGCTTGGATCATGGCTTCCTTGCTAGCCCTGGTCTGGTCTTCAGGGACGTGATGCAGAGTGCACACAGTCGACACAGGAGCTGGTGATACAGTCGGAAAGATTGGCACTTGGGATTGGCCAGTAGGTCCTGAAGCCAGAACAATCGACACCAGAGGCAGAGTAGTGGACAGTGGAGCAGTGCGGATGGTTCCAATGCCAGACAAACCACTTGGCTCTTGAGGAACAGCCGCAAGCGGCGCACGGGGTGTTCGACTCGACGGTACCCTTCAAGCAAGTCCTCGGGGAGCTGCCGAGGTCGCGCCCGTGTCACCTGCGTCCTTCTGGGGCTCATCTTCATTGTCGTCAGCCAGATGGATGACGTCTGTTGGCACTGCAATCACTCGATAATGTCAACCCATTCAGTTGTCGAGTCAATCACTGAGGCAAAGCAGAGTGAAAGCTTGACATACCTCACCGAGAAGTTGCCATATCCGCAGTTTCTGCCTCCGCGTGCTCCTCATCAACCTGCATAGCTGATGTCATAGAAGTAGCGGCCCTGGCACAATTCTCACTCGGTCAGCAAAAACGTAAAGGTTTGCAGCCATAAGATAAAAAGTGAGAGACGAAACACTCACGTTGAAGCAATGGGCACGACAACTTTTATCCTAGGCAGGGCCTTCCGAGGCTTAGGAGGAACTGTCTTGGCTTGCTTGGAAATTTTCTCAGTCGGATCAGGAGTGGGCGTCCGAGGGCGCTTCTGGTTCCTAACACTCGACACCCCAGCCTTGCTTTGGCTAGCCACCAGATCTTGAGTCTGCTTGGTACGACGCTCGGTGCGTGGTGGCAACTCGACTTCTTCGCTATCTTCAGAGTCAGCGCTGTCGTCTTCACTGTTGTCAGCATAATCAATATCGGCACTCCCGCCCTCGCTCTCCATTCCTCCAGTGAATTGCTCCCCGTTCGGCATGGGTGAATACATCTTCGTGAATACCTGCAAGACACGGGTTTCAGAATCAATCGGGTTCCAATGCAGTGGCGTGATGAAAACAGATATGATTCACTCGACAAGCTATGTCTCACCTCTCCTGGTGGGTGCTCGGCGTCGAAAGGCTGAATCCGTTTGGCTCCGCGTGGATTATCTCGAGCACCAGTGATGCTCCTAAGCCGCTGGGCCACGGTGTCCTTACTGACTTCTTCCGGATGAATCCGAGCGGTGTCGTCTGCACCTGAGTACAACCACATGGGATGATCACGCACTTGCAAAGGCTAGACACGTCGACTGAGGAACACCTCCAGCAGATCCAAGCTCGTTACTCCACTCCGGATCAGCTCAACAACTGCTTCGACCAAGATCCCCACGTCGCCCTTCTCCTCCTCCTCCACGGTCAATGAACGAGGGGCATGGAGCCTCTCCAGAGAGAAAGGGGGAAGTCCAGTCGACGCACCGGGGGTCGGAATGTCAGTATAATAGAACCAGGACGACTGCCAACCCCTAACCGACTCGGGAAAAGTCATGGCAGGGAAGGCGCATCTACCTCTCATCTGGATACCCAAACCCCCGCACATCTGAATCACGTGGGTTTTCGCATCACTCAGATTGGCTTTCTTAAACGATTGGGATCGGCAAGTAAAAATGTGTTTGAACAGCCCCCAATGAGGATGGCATCCCAGGAAGTTTTCACACATTGAAACAAAGGCGGCGAGATACGATATGGTGTTCAGAGGAAAATGGTGGATTTGTGCACCAAAGAAGTTCAAGAAACCCCGGAAGAATGGATGCGGGGGCAAGGAGAAACGTCTTTCCACATGGGTTAGAAGAAGAACCCGCTCGCCGTCACGCGGCGCGGGCTCGGTCTCCCTCTCTGGCAACCTCCAAGACCCAGGGGCCAGCATGCCATCGGCGACGAGCCCATCGAGGTCCTCCTCCATGACCGTCGAGGGGATCCAATCACCCTGGATCCAACCCGGCGGCAGAGCGGGCCGCGAGCTCGACCCTTTCTTCCCCTTGGCCACCTTCTTGGCGCGCTCCAGAGCCTTCGTCTTGTCCTTCACCATCCCCGCGGTGGTCGGTGGGAGTGAACGGGGCCGTGCTGTGCTGAGATGGGTGAAGCAGAGAGACGGAGAAGAAAGGGGAAAAGTAGAGATCACTGTTGCACGCCTCGGCCGCATCGTCTTTTATCCCCACCCATCCGAATGGTTGACCAGTGGGCCAGCGCAATCTCAGCGCATCCCACAACCAGCGCCAGCCCAATACATGGCGAAAAAGGTGGAGTGAAGATCGAGGAGTCCATCCCCACTTGCCTCGCTTACCGCGCTGCGGCTGGCCCACACGCTTCTCCAAATTTCGAATCCCGCAGAATCCGGGTCCAGTGAATCAATCGATTGTGTCAGAGATATCCAAATCCAGTCTGCTCAATGCTATGCTACTTATTTCACTCAGATACTCAAGAAGCCAGAATCGATCAAGGCGACTGACGGAGGATTAAACAGCTCGCACACTTTCAGACCCCTAAAAAGCGTCTCCGAGACATTAAGTCGGGTCGAAATCAACTTTCAATCCTTCTTCACTCAATCCTCGATCCATTCGGGGGCTAATGACGATGACATGTACCTAGGGTAGGGTCCTAAGCCTGACCTACATGCCCTACCCAAGGACACTACACAAGTGGCCAAGACTTACAAAGATAGAAAGGGGATACCGACTGAAATCATCACAGAGTGCAACTCACTCGACAGAAGATCCACTCGGATATCCCACTTCCACTCGACCTACGTTATTCACTCAGAGTACAAGATTCCACTCAGAGGAAAGAAGACCTAGAGCCACCCCAGTATGGCAACGGTCGGGCATTCACTCCGTCGCTATAAAGATCATTAAATACGGGCGTTACCTGTAACGTTTGTACCTTTATTCTCTCATTGAACCCTTGCGTAACTGAGGACTGTGAGGGGTCGGCGTACTCTATATAAGCCACCCCTCCCCCTTGCACAAGGGTTCGCATCCCCTGTAACTCAACACTCCAATCAAACAAGGCCTCCGCGGCACCGAGACGTAGGGCTATTACCTCCTCCGAGAGGGGCCTGAACTCGTAAATTCAAGTGTACAACCTCGCCGTAGCTAGATTCTGCCCTCTCCTACGTACCCCCTACCTCTACTGTCAGATCCGTTCCCACGACACTCGTCCGAAGGAAGTGACTGTGAACGAGAAGATTTAAGAAGAAGTGAAGACGTAGCATTTATTTCGTTGTTTTTCTTCTCCTTATTGAGTCATAGGACCACCGTACTACTAAGAGGGGTGTAGCGTTCGAAGCTTTGATTCTCTGATGCTAAACCCAAATCCTATGTAAGTTGCGAGAGAAATCTCTTTGTGTTCCAAGCAAATACTCTCCAGCAAGAGACTGTGATCTTCTTCGCCATGAGAGATTTGTCTCTGACCGATGAGTTAGCATTACTTGGTCCTCAAGTAATGTTATCATTGCTCTTGAAATCCGACCGTTGTGAACGTGTCGGTTGGCTATTGGCTGGACCGTGTGTCCAAAATGGTCATTTCCCACCAGGGAAGGCTACAGCTATAAATAGCCACCCCACACCAGCGTTGTGTCGTGGCTGCTCCGTTTGATTGTGTGAAGATTGTTGAGCAACTCCTTCTCCAGAGTGATTTGAGTTTAAAATCCACCGAGATAAAACCCCTAGAGCCGAAAAATTAGATAGTGGTTTGATACGTCTCCATCGTATCTACTTTTCCTAACACTTTTGCTCTTGTTTTGGACTCTAATTTGCATGATTTGAATGAAACAAACCCGGACTGACGCTGTTTTCAGCAGAACTACCATGGTGTTGTTTTTGTGCTGAAATAAAAGTTCTCGGATTTGGACGAAACTTTTTGGAGAATCATTTTGCAATAAATAAAAAATACTGGAACCAAGACCCACTGGAGGGGGGCCCTGGCTGCCCACAAGACACCAGGGTGCGCCACCCCCCTTCGGCGCGCCCTAGTGGGTGGTGGGGCCATCGAGGCCCCGCTGACCCTAATTCCGACGCTATAAAATCCTATTTTTCCAGAAAAATAGGAGAGGAAGTTTCATCACATTTTATGATATGGAGCCACCGCCACCTCCTGTTCTTCATCGGGAGGCTAGATCTGGAGCGTGTTCGGGGCTCCGGAGAGGGGGATCTTTGGTCTTGGTCATCACCAACTGACGTGGCTTAGCACCGCGTCGGTTTTCCCCAAAGAGGAAGGGATGATGCAGCACAGCTACGGTAACTATTTCCCTCAGTTATGAAACCAAGGTTATCAATCTAGTAGGAGAACCAAGCAACGCTATGTAAATGGTACCTGCACACAAAGAACAAATACTTGCAAACCGACGCGTAAGAGGGGTTGTCAATCCCTCTACGGTAAAAGATAGATTAAATTGTATGAGATTGGACAAATAGATATAGCAAGAACACAAAATAAAATAAATAAAGAAAAAGTGCAGCAAGGTATTTTTGGGTTTTTGGAATAATAGCTCTGAAAACAATATGATAAAAGATAGACCCAGGGGCCGTAGATTTCACTAGTGGCTTCTCTCGAGAAAATAGCATATGGTGGGTAAATAAATTACTGTTGGGCAATTGATAGAAGATCAAATAATTATGACGATATCCAATGCAATGACCATGTATATCGTCATCACGTCCAAGATTAGTAGACCGAAACGATTTTGCATCTACTACTATTACTCCACACATCGACCGCTATCCAGTATGCATCTAGTGTATTAAGTTCATGGAGAAACCGAGTAATGCAATAAGAACGATGACATGATCTAGACAATATCTATTCATGTAGGAATAGACCCCATCCTTTTATCCTTAATAGCAATGATACATGTGTGCCTCGCTACCCCTTCTATCACTGGGTGAGGACACCGCAAGATCGAACCCATCACAAAGCACATATTCCCATTGCAACAAAAATCAATCTAGTTGGCCAAACCAAACCAAAGTTTAGGAGAAGAAATACGAGGCTATAACAATCATGCATATCAGAGATTAAAGAGAACTCAAATAATATTCATGGATAGATCTGATCATAAACTCAAACTTCATCGGATCCCAACAAACACACCGCAAAAAGTCATTACATCAAATAGATCTCCAAGAACTTTGAGGAGAACATTGTATTGAGAATCAAAAAAAAAGAGAAGAAGCCATCTAGCTACTGCCTACAGACCTGTAGGTCTATGGTGAACTACTCACGCATCATCGGAGGAGCACCAATGAGGATGATGAACCCCTTCGTGATCGTGTTCCCCTCCGGCAGAATGCCGAAATAGGGCTCTAGATTGGACCTCGTGGTTCTGGAACTTGCGGCGGCTGGAATTGTGTTTCGATCGCTCCCCTAGGGTTTCTGGAACATCTGAGTATTTATAGAGCTGAGAGGCGTTGGAGGACACCTCCATGGGCCCCACCACCCATCAGGGCGTGCCAGGGGCCTCTGGCGCGCCCTGGTGGGTGATGGACCCCATGGGCGTCCCCCCGGGTGATTCCTTGGCTCCCAAGTTGTCTTCTGGTCCAAAAAAAAAATCTCCAAAAAGTTTCGTAGCATTTTGACTTCATTTGGTACTGATATTCTACGAAGTAAAAAATAGCAACTGGCACTGGGCAGTATCTCAATAGGTTAGTCCCAAAAAATGATATAAAATTGCTATAAAATGAAGGTAAAACATCCAAGAATGATAATATAACAACATGGAACAATAAAAAATAATAGATACATTGGAGACGTATCACTAACCATCCTCCATCACCAATTTCATGATGCTCACCGCCAGGAGTGAGTAATTCCTTCATAGGCTTGCTGGACGGTGGTGGGTTGGATGAGATTCATCATGTAATCGAGTTAGTTTTGTTAGGGCTTGATCCCTAGTATCCACTATGTTCTGAGATTGATGTTGCTATGACTTTGCTATGCTTAATGCTTGTCACTAGGGCCCGAGTGCCATGATTTCAGATCTGAACCGTTTATGTTTTCACCACTATATCTATGTTCTAGATCCGATCTTGCAAGCCATATGCACCTATTACGTGTTATGATCCGTAAACCCCAAAGTGACAATAGTTGGGATACTTTTCGGTGATGACCATAGTTTGAGGAGTTCATGTATTCACTATGTGTTAATGCTTTGTTCTAGTTCTCTATTACAAGGAGGCCTTAATATCCCTTAGTTTCCTTATGGACCCCGCTGCCACGGGAAGATAGGATAAAAGATGTCATGCAAGTTCTTTTCCATAAGCACGTATGACTATTTACGGAATACATGCCTACATTATATTTATGAACTGGAGCTAGTTCTGTGTAGCCCTAGGTTATGACTGATATATGATGAATATCATCCAACGATATCACCGATCCAATGCCTATGAGTTTTTCATATATTGTTCTTGCTGCGTTACTATTGCTATTGCTACCGTTAAAACTACTACAAAACTATTACTGCTGTTACCGTCACCACTGCTATTGTTACTATCACTATCAAACTATCATATTACTATGCTACTGATCACCTTGCTACAGATATTTAATCTCCAGGTGTGGTTGAATTGACAACTCAACTGCTAATACTTACAAATATCCTTTGGCTCCCCTTGTGTCGAATCTATAAATTTGGGTTGAATACTCTACCCTAAAAAACTGTTGTGATCCCCTATACTTGTGGGTTATCATGGTTCAACATCACTCGAATCTAAGTCCAGTATGCTCCGCCTATTACCCTTGAGAGCTGCAAACTCTCTATACGATTAGGTGTCAATTTCTTCAAAGACCAAGAGTAATGTGGTTCTCGAAGAAGAAGTCTATAAAGGTTCAGAGATCACCTCAAGTATCTACCACGAGTGATCGACATTGGTTGACGAACCAATTGTCGAGGAGAATAGGGCGAAGAGAGTTTATCTTCTGTGTTAAATCACAACCCCTCCAACCAAACGTAGTCCTTGTGCACAAGGGCGAACTGGTCTACCAAATTCCTTGTCGCCATCGAGCATCTCTGGTTACCTCTGCTTCTCCTCCTTACATTCAAACTATTTCAATCATGTGATTTGTCTCGATGCATGCTTTTGGTTTCCATTTGTTAGCTTGTATTCGCTCGCTGTCCACTGTTTTCATTCGCTCCGCTGCTGGGTTCCGAGAGTTTTGAGATTTCGGAAGAAATTTTAAAACTCCCATTCACCCCCCTCTGGTAGACATACTTCGTTCCTACAAGTGACAGAAGGAGACATGACACGCATGGATCATTGCCATTAAGGATAAAAAGATGGGGTTTATTCCTACATGAATAGATCTTGTCTACATCATGTCATCATTCTTATTGCATTACTCAGTTTTTCCATGAACTTAATACACTAGATGCATGCTGGATAGCGGTCGATGTGTGGAGTAATAGTAGTAGATGCAGTCAAGAGTCGGTCTACTAATCTTGGACGTGATGCCTATATACATGATCATTGCCTTGAATATCATCATAATTATTTGCTCTTCTGTCAATTGCCCAACAGTAATTTGTTTACCCACCGTATGCTATTTTCTTGAGAGAAGCCTCTATTAAAATCTACGCCCCCCTGGTCTATTTCCTATCATATTAAAACCAAAAATACCTTGCTGAACTTTTTATCTATTTATTTTATTTTGTGTTTTTGCTAGATCTATTTATCCAATCTCATACAATTTAATCTATCTCAATACCGAGGAGGGATTGACAACCCCTCTTACGCGTTGGGTTGCATGTTTTTGTTGTCTCTGTGCAGGTGTTGTGTACATAGTGTTGCTTGGTTCTCCTACTGGATTGATAACCTTGGTTTCATAACTGAGGGAAATACTTACCGTTGCTGTGCTGCATCATCCTCTCCTCTTTAGGGAATTACCAATGTAGATACAAGCAATCAGGAAGAATTTCTGGCACCGTTGCCGGGGAGACATCATCAACATCTATCAAGTACCTACGCATAAACTCTCATCTCCTTGCAATTTACTTTATTTGCCATTTGCCTCTCATTTTCATCTCCCCCACTTCTAAAAAGTTTTTACAAAAATACAAAAATATTTGCCATTTGCTTTTTCACGTTTGCCTCTTTGCTTGTTTGCTATCTTTGCTTGTGTTGCCATGTGTCTTCTATTTGCTTGCATCTTCGCTTTGCTAAAAATCTATTGATATGGATCCTCATCCACTTGCTAATCTTTTTAAAAGATCCAATTATGATGAACCAATTGCAAGTGAGTTGAGTGCACTAGATTATCTTTATGAAGTTTTGCTTGAGATTCGTGAATCTGAAAATTGTGATGAAGTGTTAAAAGAAGAAATTTGTAAAGTGATTCACGATAGCTCCTTTAATGAAAATCATGATTGCAATGATGTTATTATAAATTCTATTAATGTCAATTGTGCTAATAGTATGCAAAACCACAAGCTTGGGGATGCTAATTTTGCTATGTCCTGTACTTATTGCAATGATCATGATTGGGGTGATTCTTCTTATGACCTTGAAAATTTATTTAAGCCTCATGATGAATATGATATTGATAATATAGTGTTTGCAATAATATTGAAAGTGGGTTTGGAAGAGTCCTAACTTTAGGTAATAATGATCCCACTACTTTGGAGAATGATCAATCTTATGAAATTTTTGATAAAAGTGGGCTTGGAGAGGTCATGACTCTATTTGATGATAATCCCACTATATTGGAAGAGTGTCAATTTTGCATGCATGTGGATCATGTAGAGAATATGTTATGTGATAGCTATATTGTTGAATTTGAATATGATCCCACATGTAATTATTATGAGAGAGGGAAATATGGTTGTAGAAATTTTCATGTTACCAAATTACCTCTCTTCATGTTGAGATTGTCTATGTTTTATTCTTCTTCCTTGCATATGCTAGTCTTTGCTTGTTTTGACAATTTGTTTGCTTATAAAATGCCTATGCATAGGAAGTATGTTAGACTTAAATGTGATTTTCACATGCTATATGATGCTCTCTTTTTAGCTTCAATTCTTGTCTTTCATGCGAGCATCATTAAAATTATCAATGCCTAGCTAAAAGGCTTTAAAGAAAAAGCGCTTGTTGGGAGGCAACCCAATGAATAAAATATTTTTTCTCCTTTTCTTTCTGTTTTTGTGTGTTCACACAATTATGCTACTATTATGATTGTGTTTTTATGTTTTAATTAGTGTTTGTGCCAAGTAAAGCCTTTAGGATCATGTTGGGTGATAGTTGATTTGATCCTGTTGAAAAACAGAAACTTTTGTGTCCAGTAAACGAATTGTTAAAATTTGCTGGAGCACGATAAAATCCTAAGTTTTTTTTACACATGATCGATATACAAATTTCCTACGTTCTCCTAATGTTTCAGAATTTTTGGAGTTACAGAAGTATGGTCAAAGTCCAGATTACTACGGACTGTTCTGTTTTTGTCAGATTCTGTTTTCGTTGCATTGTGTGCTTATTTTGATGAATCTATGGATTGTATCGTGGGGTATAAGCCATGGTAAAGTTAGAATACAGTAGGTATAATGCAATAATAAAATATGAATGGGTTTGCAACAGTACTTAAAGTGGTGATTTGCTTTATTATACTAACGGATCTCACGAAGGTTTTTGTTAAGTTTTGTGTGATTGAAGTTTTCAAGTTTTGTGTGAGATCACGATGGATGAAGGAATAAGGAGTGAAAGAGCCTAAGCTTGGGGATGCCCATAGCACCCCAAGGTAATATTCAAGGAGAACCAATCAACTAAGCTTGGGGATGCCCCAGAAGGCATCCCCTCTTTCTTCTTATGACCATCGTTAATTTTACTTGGAGCTATATTTTTATTTGTCACATATCATGAGTTTTGCTTGGAGCGTCTTGGATTATTTGAGTCTTTTCTTTTCTTGTTTTGCTTTTTAGTTTGTGTGACGCCTGGATATTTAAACTACAGTAACCCTGTACTAATGGCGCCACATCACCACGATTACTGTTGATAAACTCGCGATGTTTCAAACCCACTCTATATTCAAAATTCAAAATCAAGTCAAACTCAAAGGTTTTCAAATGTCAAACTTAAAATGTTGATCATGTGACAAATATTCAGTTCTTAATATTGGTGGTGAACCAACTTTTTATAAAGTGGTTTATTTCCCTAAAATAAATGAAACAGAGGAAGGAAAATGAAAAGGAAAAAAGGCTAAAGCAAAAGAAAAGAAAGGCCCCAACCCCTCCTGGGCCTAACCCCCCTGTGCCGGCCCACCTGAGCTGGCCCAGCTCCTCCGCTGTCGTCTTCCCCTTCCCTGTTCAGCCGACCGACGCCAGCGCCGCGCATTGCCGCTGAACCACCTCGCCGGCCACGCCGCTACAGAGCCGCGGGTGGAGATAAGGAGGCCACCATGGCCCCCAAATATCCCACCCTCTCTTTCTCGCTCGCCAGCTCTTCTCTCCTCTCCCCTGCCCCAGATCCACCACGGCCGCACCTCGCCGTCACCGTGCTTCTCGCTCCGCCGTGGCGACCGCCACCCCATCCCTCTTCAGCGCGTCCCGGAGCTCCACAGCCGCTAGCACCGTCGTCCATGCCCATGAGCAGGAGCCGGAAGCCCCTCCATCGCCGGGCCGGCCTTCTTCTTCCTCCTCGGATCACCGCCGCCTCGCCAATAGCTCCGGCAGCCGCGCGTCTTCCCCGGGCCATCTCAGTAACATTGGTGAGCTCACGCTCCTCCTCTTCCTCTAGTCGAGCTCGCCCGCGCCCCGTAGCTAACCCGGCCGCCGTTGCCGAAGCTCATCGCCGCCATTCGAGTCGCCACCGTGGCCATAGGCCACAGAGCTCGCAACGGGGCTTTGCCTCATGTTCCTGGGCTCCCCAGGAACCCGTCGATGCCCTCCGCTTGTCCTCCAATGCCCCCTTGCACGATTCCCATCTACGCCCGAACTCCGGCGCCCGCCAAGCTCGATGCCGGCGCCGTCTCCGGCCGTTCCAGCCGATCCCACCGCCTCCATTCGACGTGGCTGCGTCGCCGCATTCGAACGCGCCAAGCCGTGAGCCCAGGGCCCCTCTGTGGCCGATTCCCGATGATGGCTGAGGCCACCACCGCCTTGTCGTGCATGCCGGCGCAACCCCGACGCTGTCCGCTGACGTGGCCGGCCGGGGCCACCGCCTGGGTCACTGACTCACGGGCCCCAGGGGCCCGACTGGCTAGTTGACTTGGTCAACCCCGCTGATTGGACCAACCCCCAGCCGCTGACAAATGGGGCCCACCTCCCCTAATTAACTAAAATGTTTTAAAAATAGTTAATTAACTTAACTAGACACTGACAGGTGGGCCCAGTAGTTCAACTAACTATGTTTAGATTAGTTTTAACTCTGTTTAACCCACTGTCTGTGACAGGTAGGCCCCCCCATGTCAGTTTTGCCCAGTCAACGTCCCGTTGACTGCTGACGTCACCCTGGCATCATGCTGATGCAATAAACGGTTTTCTGAATTATTTTTTTAAATCCGGTAAATTCCAAAAAATTAGAAACACAAATAAAACTTTGAAAAATTCATATAGAATAATCCGTAGCTCGGATGAAAATACTTTGTACATGAAAGTTGCTCAGAAAAGCGAGACGAACTCGAATACGCAGTTCGTTCGTCTGCCACATGTCCTTAGCATAGCGAACATGCAACCGTCCCCCTCCGTTTCATCTGTCCAAAAATGCCAAACTTCGGGAAAACTTTCCCGGATGTTCTCCCCCTTCGCCGGTATCATGTAGCCCTGCATTAGAACACCCCTAGCTCTGCCTGTTGTCTTGTCGTGCATTTGTGTGCTTTATATTTACTGTTTCTTCCCCCTCTTCTTCTCCGGTAGACCCCGAGGCCACTGCTGATGCTACTATGATTGACTACGTCACCGATGACCCTTCTTCCTGTTCAGCAGAGCTTCCAGGCAAGCCCCCCCCCCTTGATCACTCCGATATCGCCCATTCCATTCTCTCTCATGCTTGCATTAGATTTTGCTACTGTAGTTGATTGCTCCTATCCTGATGCATAGCCTACTTGTGTAACCTACTATTGTACCTTACCTGCTTATCCTAAACTGCTTAGCATAGGTTGGATAGTGATCCATCAGTGACCCCCACCTTGTCCTTGTTGCCCCTGCTTCATCATCGACGACTCGATCAACGTGGTCGATGACCAGAGCCCGACACCTCACATCACCGCACACCCCCTTAGTTGTACGACTCTGCATAGTTACTATCGAGTGCCGAGGGTGATACCTCGTAACGCACTCCTGATGATAACTCTGTAGTGTAGCGTTTCGGTCGTGGTTAACGAGGGTGATTCTTCCTTCACCACCCCCGACACGACTCTGTCGTGCAACACCTCAAGTGTGAACCTCGAGGGTGATTCCTCCTAAGTTCAGCTTGACGATTACATCGAGTGGAATCCTCGAGGGTGATTCCTCGGGTTTTCCCCCTTGATGTTTTGGACACACGGTTACCTGGACTTTACTTGAGACCTTTGTTAAAGTCGGGTCGGCCCTGAGGGGTACCCGCGAGTTGATGTGAAAGTCGGGCAGGCCCGGAGAGCACCCGCGAGATAATTACGTGGCACGACCGGGCATTCTGGGCCCTTGTCGTAAGTCCACGAGATGGGGCGACAGGGTCACATCGATCGTGAGTCTCTGCTCGTCTCCGCGAGCTCCTAATACACTAAAGGTTTGGGTATTTGTTCTGAGTTGGCCTTTTGCCTTTACGCACTAACCACCACGCGGGAACAGTTATGGGCACTCGGCATCATAGTATCAGCCGAAGCTTTGTCTGATGTCTAGTTCAGCATTGCGGCACGGCTGGGCCGGCACCATCCTGTAGTGGTGGAGCTTGGTCTGCCCTGCTGACAACGACCCGGAGTGCAACGGGCGATGGGCCCAAGACCCCGGAGTGCTTAGGATGTAGACCGTCAGGGACCTCTCTGCTGAGCCTGGGTAGGGCTGCGACGTGTTGATCTTCCGATGCTGGGCATTGACCCAGAAAGGTGTGTCCGGCCAGAGTAATCAAGCGTGTTGGGTAATGTGGTGCACCCCTGCAGGGAAGTTATCTATTCGAGTACCGTGTCCATGGTAATGGACGTTCAGACTTGTATCTTGATCTATTACAACTAGAACTGGTTACTTGAGACATGAGATGGATATGTTAGCTCTGGGATTGCTTTCTCGCAGGGAGCCGAGGAAGGACCTTTGGGTGTTAATGTTACAACATGCTTGTTAATTATAAACTGCTATTCTATACTCTTCTGAATGCTGCTAGATGCTTGGAGCTACTTGAAGATGCTAGTCTTCGATAGGCTAGGCCTTCCCCTCTATTCTGGCATTCTGCAGTTTAGTCCATAGATACAACCCTTCCATTTGATACCAATGCATACTTAGTATAGATTTGATGCTTGCGAGTACTTTGGATGAGTACTCACGGTTGCTTTGCTACCCCTTTTCCCCCTTCTTTCTTCTTTCTAGTTGTTGCAACCAGTTGGTGGATCCCAGGAGCCAGATGCCACCCCCGATGATTACTACTACTACTACCCCGAGGGTGCCTACTACTACGTGGAGACCACCGATGACCAGGAGTAGTTAGGAGGTCCCAGGCAGGAGGCCTTGCCTCTTCGATCGTTGTTGCTTTTGTGCTAGTCTTCTTAAGGTAGTCTTGTTTAACTTATGTCTGTTCTTAGATATTGTTGCTTCCGCTGACTCTTGTGTATTCGAGCTTCTGTATTCGAGCCCTCGAAGCCCCTGGCTTGTAATATGAAGCTTGTATTATTTTATTTGTGTCTAGAGTTGTGTTGTGATATCTTCCTGTGAGTCCCGAATCTTGATGGTACACGTTTGCGTGTATGATTTGTGTACGGTCGAATCGGGGGCGTCACAAGTTGGTACCAGAGCTGACTGCCTGTAGGACCCCCCCTTTCCAACTCCTTGGCCGAAGTTGAGTCTAGCCTTTGAAAAACTATTTTACTAACATGGTTGTGTGGCTTACGGGCCCACGTCGCCATTGGGTGGTATTAGGATCTTTTACTCCTCGTCTATACTCTAGGACTCTGATCTCTCTTCTATTCGGGTTAAATTATTTTGTTAACTCTAACTCTAGGTTCTCGTAAATACTTTCTCCTGGAGAGCCCCTCACTCGAGATGATTGCTTGGTACAACAGAAGATTCTGAAGATACTATCCGATGTTTTGCCGAGACCCATTGCGATCCCTACCACCGATAAATCCTTATGGGTAACTACCTACATTATCGTTCATACCTTCATCCCTAGTTGCTCTTGCTATTACGAGATGTCTTGAATTACTCTCCAATGTTCCGAGAATCCTTTATGCTTACTGCCCTGCAGTTCCTTGCCGCATGAATACCCCTATGAATAATCCTTCGCACTTGTCGAGGAATTGTTCATATGAATCACGAGATACATTGACATACTATTCGATCTTCCAAAAATCCTCTGCAGCCTATTGCTCTTGAAATTCTTGCTTGATTACATTATGGTTGAACCCATAAGTCTAGTAATCATATTGGCATCCTTTGTCACTATCATTCTGAGTCTGTTGATTCAATATGTGTTGGATGCTCACAATCCTCAGTTGAACCCTAAAATTCTTCCCTTCGGCTCAAACGACGCCCCGGACATGAGCTGGTGTTCGACAAATCAAACCTTGATTGATTGTCGATCTATGTCTATTCAACTTACTTGTCTTTGATCAGAGCCTCTGCTTCTGACCCCCCGATTTGGGAATCATAATTCTGTTGCATTTAAGCTTTGAATTAGTCAGTTGTTTCTATAATCTGACATCCTTACATACTTTATTCTTCTGGTGAAGTACCGATACTCACATCAGATCTCTTGTGGACCACCAGATCCTTTGTTGGGTTTTATCTGACAGCGTCCTTCATATTCAGTAACCTTGCGAGCCTTTCCTTGGATACATAACGCCTTTGGTAAATTGTATCCCCCGCTCTTGTCAACCATCCTCTGTTTTCGGGCTTGAGTTTTTACTCATGAAGTTTGTGGTATAGGTTCCTAAGATGCCCCGATGGGTTGAATCTATGTCTTCCCTAAATTCGTGTGAATTCGAAAGTTATGTGGGTTACTCTACTGGCTTTTCGTCAGGTAAAATTTCAACGCTACAACTTCTTCAAATGCGAGAAGTGAATGGAAAGTTGTGCATTAGAGAAGTGGAAGTTGTTCATATTCAGTTACCTTCGTGTTCATACCCATGGACCCGATGTGGAACTTATCATGGAAGCTTCTTGTTATAATAATAATCCCCTTGTGATAAATTCATCTTGTATCTATATTTGGTCCTTTGCAACCGTGGTTCCGACCATATTGTTCTTATTTGATCCCATTTCTCGGACGAGTTAAAGTACTTGTCTTCTACAGATCTTTTCACCTGTCCAACCTCTATCCTGTTCTACCTTCGAGTATTACCCTCTGGTATCTCGAGAATATCATGGAACTACATAACTTCTTATGAGTTCTTCATCAACTGTTATTTCTCGCCGATTCCAATTTTCCACGGGTTCAGAGTTGTTAGACACTCGAGAACACCGATAACTGACTCGAGTCTACACTTTCCTTTCCATTGTTTTGTTTAAACCTTTCTTGTAACCTAACATATCTGAGCAGTGATAATTCCCTGCTTATGTAAACACCTCGGTGTACACATGCGTTAGAACACCCCTAGCTCTGCCTGTTGTCTTGTCATGCATCTGTGTGCTTTGTATTTACTGTTTCTTCCCCCTCTTCTTCTTCGGTAGACCCCGAGGCCGCTGCTGATGCTACTGTGATCGACTATGTCACTGACGACCCTTCTTCCTGTTCAGCAGAGCTTCCAGGTAAGCCCCCCCCCCTTGATCACTCCGATATCGCCCATTCCATTCTCTCTCATGCTTGCATTAGATTTTGCTACTGTAATTGATTGCTCCTATCCTGATGCATAGCCTGCTTTTGTAACCTACTATTGTACCTTACCTGCTTATCCTAAACTGCTTAGCATAGGTTGGATAGTGATCCATCAGTGACCCCCACCTTATCCTTGTTACCCCTGCTTCATCATCGACAACTCGATCAACGTGATCGACGACCAGAGTCCGACACCTCACATCACCGCACACCCCCTTAGTTGTATGACTCTGCATAGTTACTATCGAGTGCCGAGGGTGATACCTCGTAACGCACTCCTGATGGTAACTCTGTAGTGTAGCGTTTCGGTCGTGGTCAATGAGGGTGATTCCTCCTTCACCACCGCCGACACGACTCTGTCGTGCAGCACCTCAAGTGTGAACCTCGAGGGTAATTCCTCCTAAGTTCAGCTTGACGATTACATCGAGTGGAATCCACGAGGGTGATTACCTGAGTTTTCCCCTTGATGTTTTGGACACACGGTTACCTGGACTTTACTTGAGACCTTTGTTAAAGTCGGGTCGGCCCTGAGGGGTACCCGCGAGTTGATGTGAAAGTCGGGCGGGCGCGAAGAGCACCCGCGAGATAATTACGTGGCACGGCCGGGCATTCTGGGCCCTTGCTGTAAGTCCACGAGACGGGGCGACGGGGTCACATCGATCGTGAGTCTTTGCTCGTCTCCGCGAGCTCCTAATACACTAAAGGTTTGGGTATTTGTTCTGAGTTGGCCTTTGGCCTTTACGCACTAACCACCACGCGGGAACAGTTATGGGCACTCGGCGTTGTAGTATCAGCCGAAGCTTTATCAGACATCTAGTTTAGCATTGCGGCACGGCTGGGCCGGCACCATCCTGTAGTGGTGGAGCCTGGTCTACCCTGCTTGCAACGACCCGGAGTGCAATGGGCGATGGGCCCAAGACCCCGGAGTGCTTAGGATGTAGACCGGCGGGGACCTCTCTGCTGAGCCTAGGTAGGGCTGCGACGTGTTGATCTTCCGAGGCCGGGCATTGACCCAGAAAGGTGTGTTCGGCCAGAGTAATCAAGCGTGTTGGGTAATGTGGTGCACCCCTGCAGGGAAGTTATCTATTCGAATACCGTGTCCACGGTAATGGACGTTCAGACTTGTATCCTGATCTATTACAACTAGAACTGGTTACTTGAGACATGAGATGGATATGTTGGCTCCGGGATTGCTTTCTCGCATGGAGTCGAGGAAGGATCTCTGGGCATTAATGTTACAACATGCTTGTTAATTATAAACTACTATTCTCTACTCTTCTGAATGCTGCAAGATGCTTGGAGCTGCTTGAAGATGCTTGTCTTCGATAGGCTAGGCCTTCCCCTCTATTCTGGCATTCTGCAGTTCAGTCCATAGATACAACCCTTCCATTTGATACCAATGCATACTTAGTATAGATCTGATGCTTGCGAGTACTTTGGATGAGTACTCACGGTTGCTTTGCTACCCCTTTCCCCCCTTCTTTCTTCTTTCCGGTTGTTGCAACCAGTTGGTGGATCCCAGGAGCCAGATGCCACCCCCGACGACTACTACTACTACCCCGAGGGTGCCTACTACTACGTGGAGACCGCTGATAACCAGGAGTAGTTAGGAGGTCCCAGGCAGGAGGCCTTGCCTATTCGATCGTTGTTGCTTTTGTGCTAGCCTTATTAAGGTAGTCTTTGTTAACTTATGTCTGTTCTCAGATATTGTTGCTTCCGCTGACTCTTGTGTATTCGAGCTTCTGTATTCGAGCCCTCGAGGCCCCTGGCTTGTAATATGAAGCTTGTATTATTTTATTTGTGTCTAGAGTTGTGTTGTGATATCTTCCTATGAGTCCCTAATCTTGATCGTACACGTTTGCGTGTATGATTAGTGTACGGTCGAATCGGGGGCGTCATAGTTTGTCACAATCATCCTTGCTGGACACACCTATTTGAGAGAGCCATAATGATGCCATGATTTGTTAGAATTGCTCAATGTGCTTCACTTAATTTTTTTGAGCTATGGAATTGCTCTAGTGCTTCACTTATATCTTTTTTAGCACGGTGGTTGTTTAATTTTTGAAGAAATGCTCTCATGCTTCACTTAGATTATTTTGAGAGTTAGTTTAATTTTGAAGAAATATCCTCTGATGCTTCACTTATATTATTTTGAGAGATGAAAAATTTGAAGAAATATTTATGCTCTTATTCTTCACTTAAATTTGTTTGAGAGCTTGTTTTAAGCAATGGTAATATATAAACTAGTCCCAAAGTGATAGATAATCAAGAGGGATAATAAAAACTATCATGAAGATCATTGGATATTAAAACTTCATTCCTTGCAATAGTTTTGCGATATGGAGATACTAATATGTGAGTCATTGATACGTCTCCAACGTATCTATAATTAATGAAGTATTCATGCCATGTTTACAACAATTTTATATGATTTTATTAGAACTAACCCGGACTGACGCTGTTTTCAGTAGAACTACCGTGGTGTCGTTTTTTGTGTAGAAATAAAAGTTCTCGAAATGGGCTAAAAATTTACGGTGATTTTTTATGGACCAAAAGAGACCCCGAAGCACCGGAGCTGGGCCAGGAAGTGACTGAGGAGGCCACAAGCCTGCTAGCCGTGCCCTACCCCCCAGGGCGCTAGCTCCAGGCTTGTGGGTCCCTCGGGCACCCCCTTGATGTGAGACCGACGCCAAAAATTCTTATAAATACCCAAACCTCCGAAAAGAACCCTAGATCGGAAGGTCCACCGCCGCAAGCCTCTGTAGCCATAAAAAACCAATCAGGAGCATGTTCAGCACCCTGCCAGAGGGGGAAACCATCACCGGAGGCCATCTTCATCATCCCGGCGGTCTCCATGACGAGGAGGGAGTAGTTCACCCTCGGGGCTGAGGGTATGTACCAGTAGCTATGTGTTTGATCTCTCTCGCTCTCTCGTGTTCTTGATTTGGCACGATCTTGATTTATCGCGAGCTTTGTTATTATAGTTGGATCATATGGTGTTCTTCCCCTTCTACCTTATTGTGATGAATTGAGTCTTGCTCTTCGAGGTTTCGTTATGTTAGATTGAGTATTGGGTTTGAGAACACTTGATGTATGTCTTGCGATGGGATATTTGTGGTGACAATGGGATGTTCTATTGATTCACTTGATGTATATTTTGGCACTCAACTCGCGGATTCCCGAGGTGACATTGGGTTAATCTATGCATAGGAGTTGATGCACATTTTCGTCCTACGTTCTCCGATAGAAACTTTGGAGTGATTCTTTGTTGCACGTTGAGGGATTGCTATATGATCCAATTATGTTATCATTGTTGAGAGAATTTGCACTAGTGAAAGTATGAACCCTAGGCCTTGTTTTCAAGCATTGCAATACCGTTTTGCTCACTTTTGTTACTAGTTACCTTGCTGTTTTTATATTTTCAGATTACAAACACCTATATCTACTATCCATATTACACTTGTATCACCATCACTTCTCTGAACTAGTGCACCTATACAATTTACCATTGTATTGGGTGTGTTGGGGACACAAGAGACTCTTTGTTATTTGGTTGTAGGGTTGTTTGAGAGAGTTAATCTTCATCCTATGCCTCCCACGGATTGATAAACCTTAGGTCATCCATTTGAGGGAAATTTGCTACTGTTTTACAAAACTCTACGCTTGGAGGCCCAACACGAGTCTACAAGAAGAAGGTTGTGTAGTAGACATCAAGCTCTTTTCTGGCGCCATTGCCGGGGAGGTGAGTGCTTGAAGGTATATCTTTAGATCTTGCAATTGAATCTTTTAGTTTATTGTTTTATCAGTAGTTTGGTTTATAAAAGAAAACTACAAAAAATGGAATTGAGATTGCCTCATATGCTTCACTCTTTAATGTCTTTCGTGAAAATGATGGAAAGGAAAATTGTGCTCAAGTGTTAGAAGAAGAAGTCAATAAAATGTTTGGCACTAAATACTTGTATGATGTGCGCGATTGCAATGTTGTTAGTATGAATTCTTTGAATATCCATGAAGCTAATGATATACAAAGCCATAAGCTTGGGGATGCTATGTTTGATGAGGATGATATTTTTTGTCCCCCAAGTTTTGATGAGCAAATTTATTATGATGAAAGCATGCCTCCTATTTATGATGATTATATTGATGAAAGTGGGTTTGGAAGAGTGTCAACTCTAGGAAATAATGATCCTACTATTTTGGAGGGTGTTGAATCTTTTCACAATATTGATAAAAGTGGATTTGGAGAGGTTATGACTTTATTTAGTGATGAATCCACTATTTTGGAAGAGGTTCCAATTGATTATGAGAACAAAATTGCTATCTATGATGATTATTGTGCTGACATGTTTGCTATAAAGAATAATGATAACCATGAAACTTGTCATCATGATTTTAATTTTCAATTGGATTATGCCTCACATGATAGTTATTTTGTTGAGTTTGCTCCCACTACTATTCATGAGAAGAATTTTGCTTATGCGGAGAGTAGTAAAAAATTTATGCATTTGGATCATGAGAAGAATGCTTTATGTGATAGCTATATTGTTGAATTCATCCATCATGCTACTGAAAATTATTATGAGAGAGGAACATATGCTTCTACATATCTCAATAATATCAAGTTTTCTCTCTATGTGTTGAAAGTTTTGAAGGTTTGCTTGTTTTGCCTTCCTATGCTAGTTGATTCTTGTTCCCATAAGTTGTTTGCTCAAAAAATCCCTATGCATAGGAAGTGGGTTAGGCTTAAATGTGCTAGTCATACGCTTCATTATGCTCCCGTTATGTTTCAATTCTTATCTTTTATGTGAGCATCATTGAAATCATCATGCCTAGCTAAAAAGGCATTAAAGAAAAGCGCTTGTTGGGAGACAACCAATATTTACACCTACCGTTTTTGTGTGTTCACATGATTAAGATACTGTAGTAATCATGTTTTATAGCTTTTGTTTGAATAAATTGCCAAGTAAAGCCTTTGGGATAGTGTGGTTGATAGTTGATTTGATTCTGTGCAAAAACAAAAACTTTTGCGTCCCAGTAACAGAATTGTTAAAATTCACTGGAACGTGGAACAACTCTGAATTTTTTACACAAGATTTATATACAAATTTTCTATGTCCTAATTTTTCAGATTTTTTGGAGATACAGAGGTATCACTATAATTCAGATCTTTACAGACTGTTCTGTTTTTGACAGATTCTGTTTTTGATGCATAGTTTGCTTGTTTTCTAGTTTCTATGGCTTATATTGCTCAATATAAATTGTAGAAATGATAGGGTACAGTAGGCATCATGTGAGAAAATTTTTGAATCTTGTCTTGACAGTACCAAAGTGAATGATTTGTTTTGCCATACTAACCCATCTCACGAAGTTCCGTTAAGTTTTGTGTGATTGAAGTTTTCAAGTTTTGGGTGAGATATCGATATGAGGAGAACAAGGTGTGACAAGACCCTAAGCTTGGGTATTACCAAGGCACCCCAAGGTAATATTCAAGGAATACCCAAGCAACTAAGCTTGGGTATGCCCCGGAAGGCATCCGCTCTTTCGTCTCCAACATTATCGGTAACCTCACTTGGAGCTATATTTTTATTCGTCACATGATATGAGTTTTTCTTGGCGCATCATTTTATTTTATTAGGATTTGCTTGATGTTATTTAGAGTAATGTTTTGCATATTTTATTTCAGTAAAAAGGTCAAGTATAGCCTTTACCATGCTTATTTTGCAAGTCTATATGTTGCTGTTTTGAAAATAGAAAGTTTTCTATCATTGTCTGAATTCTTCTGGAAAGTCAGAACATGATAAAATCTTGAAATTTTTACACGCTGAGTAACAATAAATTTTCTACAGTGTGGTAACTTTTCAGAAATTTTGGAATTAAGGAAGTATGAGTATAATTGCACTCTTTATAGACTGTCCTGTTTAGACAGATTGCTGTTATGTTTGCATTGTTTGCATATGTTTGCTTGTTTAATGATTCTATTTGAGGATAGGAGTATTAAATATGCAGAGGAATTTAGTATGAAATGTTAAATTATAATTTTAGTGATTTTCTACAGTAGAGAATGATAAGGTTTTGCATTTGATTTATACTAACTTATCTCACGAGTTCTTGTTGAGTTTTGTGTGGATGAAGTTCTTAAGATTTAGGGAAACAGTGATATAAAAGGAATTAAGGAGACACAAAAGCCCAAGCTTGGGGATGCCCAAGGCATCCCAAGATAATATTTCAAGAATTCTCAAGCATCTAAGCTTGGGGATGTCCCGGTAGGCATCCCACCTTTCTTCCTCAAGAATTATCGGTTAGTATCAGTTGAGCCTAAGTTTTTGCTTCTTCACATGATGTGTGCTATTTTTAGAATGTCATTTTTTTGCTTGCTGTTTTAATAAAATACTTAGATCTGAAATTTTTAAATGAGAGAGAGTCTTCACATAGCTACTTAATTATTTGACTACTCATTGATCTTCACTTATATCTTTTTGGAGTAGTTTGTCAGTTGCTCTAGTGCTTCACTTATATCTTTGGAGCACAACGGTGGTTTTATTTTGAAGAAATTGATGAACTCTCATGCTTCACTTATATTATTTTGAGAGTCTTATAAATAGTATGGCAATTTACTTAGGTTATGAATTTAGTCCTAATATGATGGGCATCCAAGAGGGATATAATAAAAACTTTCACAAAAAGCATTGAATATATGAGAAGTTTAATTCCTTGCATTTGTTTTGAGATATAAAGATGGTGATATTAGAGTCATGCTAGTGAGTAATTGTGGATTGGTAGAAATACTTGTGTTAAGGTTGTGATTCCCGTAGCATGCACGTATGGTGAACCGTTATGTGATGAAGTCGGAGCATGATTTATTTTTTGATTGTCTTCCTTATGAGTGGCGTTCGGGGACGAGCGATGGTCTTTTCCTACCAATCTACCCCCCTAGGAGCATGCGTATTAGTACTTTGCTTCGATGGCTAATAAATTTTTGCAATAAGTATGTGAGTTCTTTATGACTAATGTTGAGTCCATGGATTATACACACTCTCACCCTTCCACCATTGCTAGCCTCTCTAGTACTGCGCAACTTTCGCCGGTGCATTAAACCCACCATATACCCTTCCTCAAAACAGCCACCATACCTGCCTATTATGGCATTTCCATAGCCATTTCGAGATATATTGCCATGCAACTTCCACCGTTCCGTTTATTATGACATGCTTCATCATTGTCATATTGCTTTGCATGATCGTGTAGTTGACATAGTATTTGTGGCAAGGCCATCGTTCATATTTTTTATCCATGTCACTCTTGATCATTGCACATCCCGGTACACCGCCGGAGGCATTCATATAGAGTCATATCTTGTTCTAGTATCGAGTTGTAATTCTTTAGTTGTAAGTAAATAAAAGTGTGATGATCATCATTATTAGAGCATTGTCCCATGTGAGGAAAGGATGATGGAAGCTATGATTCCCTCACAAGTTGGGATGAGATTCCGGACTTAAAAAAATAAAAAAATAAAAAAGAGGCCAAAGAGCCCAAAAATAAAAAAAGAGCCCAAACAAAAAAAAATGAGAGAAAAAGAGAGAAGGGACAATGTTACTATCCTTTTCCACACTTGTGCTTCAAAGTAGCACCATGTTCTTCATGATAGAGAGTCTCCTATTTTATCACTTTCATATACTAGTGGGAATTTTTCATTATAGAACTTGGCTTGTATATTCCAATGATGGGCTTCATCAAATCGCCCTAGGTCTTCGTGAGCAAGCAAGTTGGATGCACACCCACTTAGTTTTCATTTTGAGCTTTCATACACTTGCATTGATATCAATTGATGGGCATCTCCATAGCCCATTAATTAGCCTAGTTGATGTGAGACTTTCTCCTTTTTGTCTTCTTCTCACAACCTCCACCATACTCTATTCCACTTATAGTGCTATATCCATGGCTCACGCTCATGTGTTGCGTGAAAGTTGAAAAAGCTTGAGAACATTAAAAGTATGAAACAATTGCTTGGTTTGTCATCGGGGTTGTGCATGATGAAATATTTTGTGTGATGAAGATAGAGCATAGCCAGACTATATGATTTTGTAGGGTTAACTTTCTTTGGCCATGTTATTTTGAGAAGACATGATTGCTTTATTAGTATGCTTGAAGTATTATTGTTTTTATGTCAATATTAAACTTTTGTTTTGAATCTTATGGATCTGAATATTCATGCCACAATAAAGAAGATTACATTGCTAAATATGTTAGGTAGCATTCACACTTCATAAATTCTTTCTTTTATCATTTACCTACTCGAGGACGAGCAGGAATTAAGCTTGGGGATGCTGATACGTCTCCAATGTATATATAATTTATGAAGTATTCATGCCATGTTTACAAAAAATTTATATGATTTTGGTATGATTTTATTAGAACTAACCCGGACTGACGATGTTTTTAGCAGAACTACCGTGGTGTCGTTTTTTGTGCAGAAATAAAAGTTCTCGGAATGGGCTGAAAATTTACGGTGATTTTTTATGGACCAAAAGAGACCCCCGAAGCACCGAAGCTGGGCCAGGAAGTGACCGAGGAGGCCATAAGCCTGCTAGCCGCGCCCTACCCCCTAGGGCGCTAGCTCCAGGCTTGTGGGTCCCTCGGGCACCCCCTTGACGCGAGACCGACGCCAAAAATTCTTATAAATACCCAAACCTCTGAAAAGAACCCTAGACCAGAAGTTCCACCACCGCAACCCTCTGTAGCCAAGAAAAACCAATCGAGATCCCGTTCCGGCACCCTGCCGGAGGGGGAAACCATCACCGGAGGCCATCTTCATCATCCCGGCGGTCTCCGTGACAAGGAGGGAGTAGTTCACCCTCGGGGTTGAGGGTATGTACCAGTAGCTATGTGTATGATCTCTCTCTCTCTCTCTCTTTCATGTTCTTGATTTGGCACGATCTTGATGTATCGCAAGCTTTGTTATTATAGTTGGATCATATGGTGTTCTTCCCCCTCTACCTTCTTGTGATGAACCGAGTCTTGCTCTTTAAGGTTTCGTTATGTTGGATTGAGTATTGGATTTGAGAACACTTGATGTATGTCTTGCGATGGGATATCTATGGTGACAATGGGATGTTCTATTGATTCACTTGATGTATGTTTTGGCACTCAACTCGCGGATTCCCGAGGTGACATTGGGGTAATCTATGCATAGGGGTTGATGCATGTTTTCGTCCTACGTTCTCCGATAGAAACTTTGGAGTGATTCTTTGTTGCACGATGAGGGATTGTTATATGATCCAATTATGTTATCATTGTTGAGAGAATTTGCACTAGTGAAAGTATGAACCCTATGCCTTGTTTTCAAGCATTGCAATACCATTTTTGCTCACTTTTGTTACTAGTTACCTTGCTGTTTTTTATATTTTCAGATTACAAACACCTATATCTACTATCCATATTACACTTGTATCACCATCTCTTTGCCGAACTAGTGCACCTATACAATTGACCATTGTATTGGGTGTGTTGGGGACATAAGAGACTCTTTGTTATTTGGTTGCAGGGTTGTTTGAGAGGGACCGTCTTCATCATACGCCTCCCACGGATTGATAAACCTTAGGTCACACTACAAAAAAAATACACTTCCGTGATGATACGTGTTTGTCACAGTAGGTCACATTTTCTGTCATGCATGTACTTCCATGACGATTTTATGACAGAATCAAGATAGTCATACCTGTGCTGTCGTAGAAGTGTTCCATGACAATATCAAAATTATCAGCATTGAAGTTTCCACTTCCATGACGATAAATGGCGCGTCATGGAAGTGTTTTCGTCAAGGGTGACCGACACGTGGCATCCACCGTAACGGGTCGCCGTTAAGCTATCAGGTTCGGGTTTGGATCCGATAACCCGTTAACAGAGCGGACCAGTGGAGATTTTCCACGTGTAAAATTCTCTTTCGCCGGCGAATCCACGTGTCGGCCCAGCGAATGGACGGGACGTGCCTATGATACATTGACACGTGGCTCGGCCCAACAGTGGCCCATTCAGGTCAAAAGGCCGGCCCGTTTGCCTTGGTCAAAAGGTAACGGCCGGCCCACTTAAAGCCTGTTAGCGGCTTGTTTGCATATAGCCCATTTACAGCCCGCTAACTCACAACCCATTATGGCCTATCCGAATTAGGCCCAGTAGCGTCATCTGGGCCGTCCAATATGATTCCAGCCTATTGTAACTTCCGGCCCATGTATGGCCCATGATGTCTTTCGGCCCATATGAGGCCCTTTGTAACTCTTGGCCCATTAACGACCCGTGGTGAAACTGGCCCGTAATGAACAGTGTATCGCTTTATACCCATTAACGACCATTATTCCATTGGGCCGTTTCCAGCCCGTGTTATCTTTCGGCCTTCTTAGGGCCCATTTATTCTTGGGCTGATTTGCAGCATTCGATTACTTACGGTCCGTTACTGGCATGTTCCAGTTGTGGGCCAAATTCAGCCCGTGGTTAAAGTCGGCCCGTTTGTGGCCCGTTAATCCATTGGGCCGTTTTCATAGCGTCATCAAATACGGCCAATTAACGATAGCCCATTATGATCGGCCCATGAACGGACGATTCCAACTCTAGCCTGTTTACGGCCCATAATGCAGTCTGTTATTGGCCCATGTTTGGCCAATCGATCATATGGCCCGTAGAAGGCCCGTTGATTCTACGGCCCGTAGAAGGCCCGTTGATTCTATGGCCCGTAGAAGGCCCATTGTTTCTACGGCCGTAGGAGGCCCATGGTCACTACAGTAGATATGTAGCCCATGGTTATTGTGGCCTAGTTTTAAAAAAGGGTTTTTAACATCTGTGCCCCTGGTTCCTTAGCTCTACTCATTCATCCCCGCGCTCTTAACTTTTGCTCAGTTTTCCCCACTCCCTTGCCCGAAACCCTCAGAACAGGTTACAACGGACGTTGCCGTCGAGTCAATGCCTTTGACCGTTAACTCTGACGAGTGGGGCCGCGCTGGACTGTGTCGTCCGTTGGACCTGACAAGTGGGGCCGCGTTGGGTGGTGTCGCTGCTCGACCGTTGGGCCGTGGTTTCGTTGGGCCGTCCCTTGCATTAAACGCCTGTGCGCGCCGCCACAACAGAAGCCTGCGATGCATGCACCCAGCAAGCCTACCTGCATGCGTCGATACACGCCGCCTTGATGCGCCGACCGAGCCTGCATGCGCCAACCGAGCCTGCATGCGCCGATGTGTGCCGCCACGATGCACTGACCAAGCCGCTTTCATGCATGCCAGCCGCCACGGATGCAGCGACGGTCGCTGCCGCTGGTTCCTCTCTTCTCGCATGCTTGTCTCCTCGATTTAGAGCATCTTTTTTTAAGATCAGTTTCAGCCTTTTCGATCCACTCGCATCTGCACCTGTTTTGCTACGACAAATAAATTGAACAATATGTTTTATATTTGGGTTTTGTGGCTGCATGCACTATCTAGGTGGCTACATATTTGTGGCTTGTGTAAAAAAAAGAGAAGGGTTCGTTGTGGCTGCATGCACTAGGTGGTTACTAACAAAGCGAACTCTCTAAGAAAACAATCAACAAATATGTAGATAGGGCCAACAAGCCCATAGCATGATCACATAATTCAAACTAGGAAGAACTTAATAATAGAACTTAATAAAAGGGCCAACAAGCCCATAGCATCTCCAACATAATTCAATTACAACTTAACATAACATAGACTCAAAAAAAAAGAAAAATAGATAGAGGGTTTAGAACCCTAGCCGCCGCCTTCTCCACCTCGCTCCTCCTCCGGGCGCCCTTCACTGCTCCTTCGGGGTGTTGTCGATGGGGTACGGAAGAGTGTGCATGCGCGACGCGGTGGGGAAGATGTTGGTGTACTCCGTAAACATGTTGTGGGTGGTGAAAGCGATGAACTCGCAGCCACACCAAAACACCCAGCCGAGGAGGTAGAAGGCGCCGAATGTGTTGGTGAAGTGGGCAAGGAGAGCAACCACCACCCCGTTTTAGATGACCTCCTCGACGCGGAACATCGTTCGAGATCCCTGCGGGAGGTGGCGGTAGCCGGCCGCGAGGAAGAACTCGGTGAAGTTCCTTACGGTCCTCCACCTTGATATCGCCCACACACGTAGTGTGCGCTCAACGTACACGCCGGTTGGGTAGAGCCTCTCCGGCATGGTGGTGGGAAGCGGTAGGTTGGTCCGGTGTACTGCATGGCTGAGGGATGTGCAGAAGAAGGAGAAGGGGTCGAAGAGCAAGAAGGGCAGATGGCAGAGGATGGGAGATGGATGAGGGATGGCAGAGGCAGAGGGTGGCTTAAATAGCCGCAGTGCTACGTGTTATTTCGCCGTGGCAATAACGGGGTCAAATGTGAAGTAGCCCGTTTTCACACCCACCGCGGCATCGGGAGTGTACATGCGTGGGAAACTGTGGTTTGAAAAGAAGAAGAAAAAGAAGCTAATTACACGCGTGGGAATCCGTGGTCATATATATTATATGAACAAAAAGAGACAATTTTTGAATAGTTTGTGGCCATTTTGCATGATAAAAATAAATTTGGCCCTTATAAATTTGGTCATTTTGAAGGAAATATGCCCTAGAGGCAATAATAAAGTTATTATTTATTTCCTTATTTCATGATAAATATTTATTATTCATGCTAGAATTGTATTAACCGGAAACTTGATACATGTGTGAATACATAGACAAAATAGAGTGTCACTAGTATGCCTCTACTTGACTAGCTCGTTAATCAAAGATGGTTATGTTTCCTAACCATAGACATAAGTTGTCATTTGATTAACGGGATCACATCATTAGGAGAATGATGTGATTAACTTGACCCATTCCATTAGCTTAGCACTTGATCGTTTAGTATGTTGCTATTGCTTTCTTCATGACTTATACATGTTCCTATGACTATGAGATTATGCAACTCCCGTTTACCGGAGGAACACTTTGTGTGCTACCAAACATCACAACGTAACTGGGTGATTATAAAGGTGCTCTACAGGTGTCTCCGAAGGTACTTGTTGAGTTGGCATATTTCGAGATTAGGATTTGTCACTCCGATTGTCGGAGAGGTATCTCTGGGCCCACTCGGTAATGCACATCACTATAAGCCTTGCAAGCATTGTAACTAATGAGTTAGTTGCGGGATGATGTATTACGGAACGAGTAAAGAGACTTGCCGGTAACGAGATTGAACTAGTATTGAGATACCGACGATCGAATCTCGGGCAAGTAACATACCGATGACAAAGGGAACAACGTATGTTGTTATGCGGTTTGACCGGTAAAGATCTTCGTAGTATATGTAGGAACCAATATGAGCATCCAGGTTCCGCTATTGGTTATTGACCGGAGACGTGTCTCGGTCATGTCTACATAGTTCTCGAACCCGTAGGGTCCGCACGCTTAAAGTTCTGTGACGATTTGTATTATGAGTTTATGTGTTTTGATGTACCGAAGGTAGTTCGGAGTCCCGGATGAGATCGGGGACATTACAAGGAGTCTCGAAATGGTCGAGAGGTAAAGATCGATATATTGGAAGGCTATATTCGGACATCGGAAAGGTTCCAAGTGATTCGGTTATTTTTCGGAGTACCGGAGAGTTACGGGAATTCGTATTGGGCCTTAATGGGCCATACGGGAAATGAGAGAAAGGCCTCAAGGGTGGCTGCGCCCCTTCCTCATGGACTGGTCCGAATTGGACTAGGGAAAGGGGGCGCCCCCTTCCTTCCTTCTCCTTCTCCCTTCCCCTTTTCCTATTCCATGTGGGAGGTGGAATCCTACTAGGACTCCACACCTTGGGCGCGCCCTGTGAGGGCCGGCCTCCTCCTCCCTCCATCCTTTATATACGTGGCCAGGGGGCACCCCATAGACACAACAATTGATCATTGATCTCTTAGCCGTGTGCGGTGCCCCCCTCCACCATAATCCACCTCGATCATATCGTAGCGGTGCTTAGGCGAAGCCCTGCGTCGGTAGCATCATCATCACCGTCACCACGCTGTCATGCTGACGAAACTCTCCTGTGAAGCTTTGTTGGATCGGAGCTCGCGGGACGTCATCGAGTTGAACGTGTGCTGAACTCGGAGGTGCCGTGCGTTCGGTACTTGGATCGGTCGGATCGTGAAGACGTACGACTACATCAACCGCGTTGTGCTAACGCTTCCGCTTTCGGTCTACGAGGGTACGTGGACACACTCTCCCCTCTCGTTGCTATGCATCACCATGATCCTGTGTGTGCGTAGGAATTTTTTTGAAATTACTACGTTCCCCAACAGTGGCATCCGAGCCAGGTTTTATGCGTAGATGTCATATGCACGAGTAGAACACAAGTGAGTTGTGGGCGATACAAGTCATACTGCTTACCAGCATGTCACACTTTGGTTCGGCGGTATTGTTGGATGAAGCGGCCCGGATCGACATTACGCGTACGCTTACGCGAGACTGGTTTTACCGCCGTGCTTTGCACACAGGTGACTAGCGGGTGTCAGTTTCTCCAACTTTAGTTGAACCGAGTGTGGCTACGCCCGGTCCTTGTGAAGGTTAAAACAGCACTAACTTGACGAACTATCGTTGTGGTTTTGATGCGTAGGTAAGAACGGTTCTTGCTCAGCCCGTAGCAGCCACGTAAAACTTGCAACAACAAAGTAGAGGACGTCTAACTTGTTTTTGCAGGGCATGTTGTGATGTGATATGGTCAAGACATGATGCTATATTTTATTGTATGAGATGATCATGTTTTGTAATTGAGTTATCAGCAACTGGCAGGAGCCATATGGTTGTCGCTTTATTGTATGCAATGCAATCGCCCTGTAATTGCTTTACTTTATCACTAAGCGGTAGCGATAGTCGTAGAAGCAATAGTTGGCGAGACGACAACGATGCTACGATGGAGATCAAGGTGTCGCGCCAGTAACGATGGTGATCATGACGGTGCTTCAGAGATGGAGATCACAAGCACAAGATGATGATGGCCATATCATATCACTTATATTGATTGCATGTGATGTTTATCCTTTATGCATCTTATTTTGCTTCGTTTGATGGTAGCATTATAAGATGATCTCTCACTAAATTTCAAGGTAAAAGTGTTCTCCCTGAGTATGCACCGTTGCCAAAGTTCGTCGTGCCGAGACACCACGTGATGATCGGGTGTGATAAGCTCAACGTTCATCTACAACGGGTGCAAGCCAGTTTTGCACACGCAGAATACTCGGGTTAAACTTGACGAGCCTAGCATATGCAGATATGGCCTCGGAACACTGAGACCGAAAGGTCGAGCGTGAATCATATAGTAGATATGATCAACATAGTGATGTTCACCATTGAAAACTACTCCATTTCACGTGATGATCGGTTATGGTTTAGTTGAGATGTCTATCTAAGTGGGAGTTCTTGAGTAATATGATTAATTGAACTTAAATTTATCATGAACTTAGTACCTGATAGATTTTGCATGTCTATGTTGTTGTAGATCAATGGCCCGTGCTACTATTCCTTTGAATTTTGATATGTTCCTAGAGAAAACTAAGTTGAAAGATGATAGTAGCAATGATGCGGACTAGTTTCGTGATCTAAGGATTATCCTCATTGCTGCACAGAAGAATTATGTCCTTGATACACCGCTAGGTGACAGACCTATTGCAGGAGCAGATGCAAACGTTATGAACGTTTAGCAAGCTCGATATGATGACTACTTGATAGTTTAGTGCGCCATGATTTACGGCTTAGAATCGGGACTTCAGAAACATTTTGAACGGCACGGAGCATATGAGATGTTCCAAAAGCTGAAATCGGTATTTCAAACTCATGCCCGTGTCGAGAGGTATGAGACCTCTGACAAATACTTTGCCTACAAGATGGAGGAGAATAGCTCAACCAGTGAGCATGTGCTCAGAATGTCTGAGTACTACAGTTGCTTGAATCAAGTGGGAGTTAATCTTCTAGATAAGATAGTAATTGACAGAATTCTCTAGTCACTATCACCAAGTTACTGGAACTTTGTGATGAACTATAATATGCAAGGGATGACAAAAACGATTCCCGAGCTCTTCGTGATGCTGAAATCAACGAAGGTAGAAATCAAGAAAGAGCATCAAGTGTTGATGGTTAACAAGACCACTAGTTTCAAGAAAAAGGGCAAAGGGAAGAAGGGGAACTTCAAGAAGAATAGCAAGCAAGTTGCTACTCCCGGGAAGAAGCCCAAGTCTGGACCTAAGCCTGAAACTGAGTGCTTCTACTGCAAAGGGACTGGTCACTCGAAGCGGAACTGCCCCAAGTATTTGGCGGATAAGAAGGATGGCAAAGTGAACAAAGGTATATTTGATATACATGTTATTGATGTGTATTTTACTAGTGTTCATAGTAGCCCCTGGGTATTTGATACCGGTTCAGTTGCTAAGAGCAGTAACTCGAAACGGGAGTTGTAGAATGAACAGAAACTAGTTAAGGGCGGGGTGACGATGTGTGTTGGAAATAGTTCCAAGATTGATATGATCATCATCGCACACTCCCTATACTTTCAGGATTAGTGTTGAACCTAAATAAGTGTTATTTGGTGTTTGCGTTGAGCATGAATATGATTTGATCATGTTTATTGCAATACGGTTATTCATTTAAGTTAGAGAATAATTGTTGTTCTGTTTACATGAATAAAACCTTCTATGGTCATACACCCAATGAAAATGGTTTGTTAGATCTCGATCGTAGTGATACACATATTCACAATATTGAAGCCAAAAGATGCAAAGTTAATAATGATAGTGCACCTTGTTTGTGGCACTGCCGTTTAGGTCATATTGGTGTAAAGCGCATGAAGAAACTCCATGCTGATGGGATTTTGGAAACACTTGATACTTGCAAACCATGCCTCATGGGCAAGATGACTAAAACGCCGTTCTCCGGAAGAATGGAGCGAGCAACAGATTTGTTGGAAATCATACATATTGATGTATGTGCTCCAATGAATATTGAGGCTCGCAGCGGGTATCGTTATTTTCTCACCTTCACAGATGATTTGAGCAGATATGGGTATATCTACTTGATGAAACATAAGTCTGAAACAATTGAAAAGTTCAAAGAATTTCAGAGTGAAGTGGAAAATCATCGTAACAAGAAAATAAAGTATCTACGATCTGATCATGGAGGAGAATATTTGAGTTACGAGTTTGGTCTTCATTTGAAACAATGCGGAATAGTTTTGCAACTCACGCCACCTGGAACACCACAGCGTAATGGTGTGTCCGAACATCGTAACCGTACTTTATTAGATATGGTGCAATCTATGATGTCTCTTACCGATTTACCACTATCGTTTTGGGGTTATGCATTAGAGACAGCTGCATTCACGTTAAATAGGGCACCATCTAAATCCGTTGAGACGACACCGTATGAACTGTGGTTTGGCAAGAAACCAAAGTTGTCGTTTCTTAAAGTTTGGGGTTGCGATACTTATGTGGAAAAGTTTCATCCTGATAAGCTCAAACCCAAATCGGAGAAATGTATCTTCATAGGATACCCAAAGGAGACAGTTGGGTACACCTTCTATCATAGATCCGAAGGCAAGACATTCGTTGCTAAGAATGGATCCTTTCTAGAGGAGGAGTTTCTCTCGAAAGAAGTGAGTGGGAGGAAAGTAGAACTTGATGAGGTAACTGTACCTGCTCCCTTATTGGAAAGTAAGTTCATCATAGAAATCTGTTCCTGTGACTCCTACACCAATTAGTGAGGAAGCTAATGATGATGATCATGTAACTTTAGATCAAGTTACTACCGAACCTCGTAGGTCAACCAGAGTAAGATCCACACCAGAGTGGTACGGTAATCCTGTTCTGGAGGTCATGTTACTTGACCATGACGAACCTATGAACTATGAGGAAGCGATGATGAGCCCAGATTCCGCAAAATGGCTTGAGGCCATGAAATCTGAGATGGGATCCATGTATGAGAACAAAGTATGGACTTTGATTGACTTGCCCGATGATTGGTGAGCCATTGAGATTAAATGGATCTTCAAGAGGAAGACGGACGCTGATAGTAGTGTTACTATCTACAAAGCTAGAATTATCACAAAAGGGTTTTCAACAAGTTCAAGGTGTTGACTACGATGAGAGTTTCTCACTCGTATCTATGCTTAAGTCTGTCCGAATCATGTTAGCAATTGCCGCATTTTATGAAATCTGGCAAATGGATAAACAAAACTGCATTCCTTAATGGATTTATTAAAGAAGAGTTGTATATGATGCAACAAGAAGGTTTTGTCAATCCTAAAGGTGCTAACAAAATATGCAAGCTCCAGCGATCCATCTATGGACTGGTGCAAGCATCTCGGAGTTGGAATATACGCTTTGATAAATTGATCAAAGCATATAGTTTTATACAGACTTGCGGTGAAGCCTGTATTTACAAGAAAGTGAGTGGGGGCACTACAATATTTCTGATAAGTATATGTGAATGACATATTGTTGATCGGAAATAATGTAGAATTATTCTGCAAAGCATAAAGGAGTGTTTGAAAGGAGTTTTTCGAAGAAAGACCTCGGTGAAGCTGCTTACATATTGAGCATCAAGATCTATAGAGATAGATCAAGACGCTTGATAAGTTTTTTCAATGAGTACATACCTTGACAAGATTTTGAAGTAGTTCAAAATGGAACAGTCAAAGAAAGAGTTCTTGCCTGTGTTACAAGGTGTGAAATTGAGTAAGACTCAAAGCCCGACCACGGCAGAAGATAGAAAGAGAATGAAAGTCATTCCCTATGCCTCAGCCTTAGGTTCTATAAAGTATGCCATGCTGTGTACCAGATCTATTGTATACCCTACACTGATTTTGGCAAGGGAGTACAATAGTGATCTAGGAGTAGATCACTGAACAGCGGTCAAAATTATCCTTAGTGGAATAAGGATATGTTTCTCGATTATGGAGGTGACAAAAGGTTCGTCGTAAAGGGTTACGTCGATACAAGTTTTGGCACTGATCCAGATGACTCTAAGTCTTAATCTGGATACATATTGAAAGTGGGAGCAATTAGCTAAAGTAGCTCCGTGCAGAGCATTGTAGACATAGAAATTTGCAAAATACATACGGATCTGAATACGGCAGACCCGTTGACTAAACTTCTCTCACAAGCAAAACATGATCACACCTTAATACTCTTTGGGTGTTAATCACATAGCGATGTGAACTAGATTATTGACTCTAGTAAACCCTTTGGGTGTTGGTCACATGACGATGTGAACTATGGGTGTTAATCACATGGTGATGTGAACTATTGATGTTAAATCACATGGCTATGTGATCTAGATTATTGACTCTAGTGCAAGTGGGAGACTGAAGGAAATATGCCCTAGAGGCAATAATAAAGTTATTATTTATTTCCTTATTTCATGATAAATGTTTATTATTCATGCTAGAATTGTATTAACCGGAAACTTGATACATGTGTGAATACATAGACAAAATAGAGTGTCACTAGTATGCCTCTACTTGACTAGCTCGTTAATCAAAGATGGTTATGTTTCCTAACCATAGACATGAGTTGTCATTTGATTAACGGGATCACATCATTAGGAGAATGATGTGATTAACTTGACCCATTCCGTTAGCTTAGCACTTGATCGTTTAGTATGTTGCTATTGCTTTCTTCATGACTTATACATGTTCCTATGACTATGAGATTATACAACTCCCATTTACCGGAGGAACACTTTGTGTGCTACCAAACGTCACAACGTAACTGGGTGATTATAAAGGTGCTCTACAGGTGTCTCTGAAGGTACTTGTTGAGTTGGCGTATTTCGAGATTAGGATTTGTCACTCCGATTGTCGGAGAGGTATCTCTGGGCCCACTCGGTAATGCACATCACTATAAGCCTTGCAAGCATTGTAACTAATGAGTTAGTTGCGGGATGATGTATTACGGAACAAGTAAAGAGACTTGCCGGTAACGAGATTGAACTAGTATTGAGATACCGACGATCGAATCTCGGGCAAGTAACATACCGATGACAAAGGGAACACCGTATGTTGTTATGCGGTTTGACCGATAAAGATCTTCGTAGAATATGTAGGAACCAATATGAGTATCCAGGTTCCGCTATTGGTTATTGACCAGAGACGTGTCTCGGTCATGTCTACATAGTTCTCGAACCCGTAGGGTCCGCACGCTTAAAGTTCTGTGACGATTTGTATTATGAGTTTATGTGTTTTGATGTACCGAAGGTAGTTCAGAGTCCCGGATGAGATCGGGGACATTACAAGGAGTCTCGAAATGGTCGAGAGGTAAAGATCGATATATTGGAAGGCTATATTCGGACATCGGAAAGGTTCCAAGTGATTCGGTTATTTTTCGGAGTACCGGAGAGTTACGGGAATTCGTATTGGGCCTTAATGGGCCATACGGGAAATGAGAGAAAGGCCTCAAGGGTGGCTGCGCCCCTTCCTCATGGACTGGTCCGAATTGGACTAGGGAAAGGGGGCGCTCCCTTCCTTCCTTCTCCTTCTCCCTTCCCCTTTGCCTATTCCATGTGGGAGGTGGAATCCTACTAGGACTAGGGAGTCCTAGTAGGACTCCACACCTTGGGCGCGCCCTCTGAGGGCCGGCCTCCTCCTCCCTCCATCCTTTATATACGTGGCCAGGGGGCACCCCATAGACACAACAATTGATCATTGATCTCTTAGCCGTGTGCGGTGCCCCCCTCCACCATAATCCACCTCGATCATATCGTAGCGGTGCTTAAGCGAAGCCCTGCGTCGGTAGCATCATCATCACCGTCACCACGCTGTCATGCTGACGAAACTCTCCTGTGAAGCTTTGCTGGATCGGAGCTCGCGGGACGTCATCAAGAAGATTAAATCAATAAATAGTAAGACTTCGAATCTACACGATATAGATTGAATAGGTGTTAATAAAAAACATTTGGCTCATTTGGCTCAAGTGTTGGTTCAAATTCAAATTTTGCCTCAAATTCAAATTGGAATATTTGATCTGTTATTGGAATATTTGACCTGTTATTGGAATACTTGATCAAATGATGGACTATCTTCATTGAAATATTATTTTTTGCTCTGTTATTAGAATATTTGATCAAATGATGGACTATCTTCATTTAAATGTTGTTTTTTGCTCTGTTATTGGATTATTTGATCAAATGATGGACTATCTTCATTTAAATGTTGTTTTTTTGCTCTGTTATTGGAATATTTGATCAAATGATGGACTATCTTCATTTAAATGTTGTTTTTTCTCTGTTATTGGAATATTTGATCAAATGATGGACTATCTTCATTTAAATGTTGTTTTTTTGCTCTGTTATTGGAATATTTGATCAAATGATGGACTATCTTCATTTAAATGTTGTTTTTTTGTTCTGTTCTCTGAATATTTGGCTCATTTGGCTCAAGTGTTTGGCTCATTTGGCTCAAGTGTTTCGTTGCAGCATGTCTGATCAGTGAAGCAACACTGAAGCAGCATGTGTGATCATTGCAGCACCTAAACTCATAGCTCACAACATCTAAACAGAACATACCATACACCACAGGCAAATTTAAAGACAAACAAATATAGATAGCATAATACATTACTACCATAGATTCAGTTCATCACATCATAAACAGCCACATTCATTTTACCAAAAGTAACCCAAAAGATAAAGATAAAACAAGCTGCCACATTCAGTTCATCACATCATCACATCACACCGGAGTCAGGGCCTTCGCGAGGGCATCATGCTGGCCCCTGATCTTGTAGTCCTCCCCGCGAATCGCTACATCCTCTGCATGAGACAGAAGGTGATCGAAGCGGCCATCCTTTGGCTTTGGCTTGGTGGTGCAGTAGGGGCAGTGCCACTTCTTGATCTTGCGGTTGTAGAAGGAAGCAACTCCCTTGGCCTTGACTTCTCCACCTCCTTCGCAGTGAAGGACACGACGTTGCCCTTGTACACATCTTCTCCAGAATCATACTACACACATGAATGAATTACATTAATACATTATAGATTCATATACACCATGTCAAAGGAACTAAATGAACAATCTAAATTTCAAGTAGGCTTACCTCATATTCTTCGTCGTCACTATACTCTGGATCATACGGGTCGAACCTAGTAAGGGCCAGCTTCCTCTTATTCCCCACAGAAGCATCCTCCTAAATATACAATTACATCCATTACTAGTAAATACAGAAGCCAACTGATAATTTAGATATGCACACATGACACATTGATCATAGGGAACCCTTGATCATATTATCCATAATATGATTCTATTTGCATTTTCCATTGTTATGCACACACATTGAACAACAAAGCTAATATAACTACATATTGTGGACAAATTTATATACTGATGAATCAAGTAAGTTCTTAATCAATTGATAGGTACATCAAAATTAATGCATTCCATTTGGGCATATGACATTCAAAACACCAATCTGTGTAGCATTCAAAAACAAATCTAAGCATACATGTCTGTAGCATTCAAAACCCCAATCTGTATAGCATTCAAAAACAAATCTAATAATCTCGTGTAGCATTTAAGCGCAAAGATCCCTATCTCTCATTAAGATATGTCTAGCATTTTTGCAACGAATGTAATCCAAAAAAACCCCATACAAAAAACCCCCATCCCCCCATACAGAAAACCCCATCCCTCAAACCAACTACTCTAACCATCTGTACTACCCTACGAATCACAATCCAACCAATGAAACTAGGGACTAACTCTACAATCTAAATAGGGATTGCAACTAGGGTACAAGCAAATGGAAGTACCTCCTGTACCACCTTCTCCTAGCTAGGCTGCGCATCTGGATGGACTGCGCCACTCGACGCCGTCACCTTCTGCTCCGGCAACGCTGAGGCGGAGCCTGCCACCTCCTTCTCCACATCCATAGCGGTTGCGAGTTTCCCCGCACCGCCGTGGACGCCGCCAACGTCCTTCACTTCATCCACGGTCACCGCGCCTTGCAGCTCCACTACATCTCCGGCCGCTGCGCCGGCGTCACCACGAGCGTCCGCCATCGGACAGATGGAGGCAATGAAGGTGAGGAAGAGGATGCGGTGGGGGAGAGGGAGACGGTGCGGTGGAGGCAGTGGAGGAGAGCGAGACGACGCGGTGGGGGAGAGGAAGACGATGCGACAGGGAGGGGATTTGGGGGAAATGGTAGGGGCAATGCGTTGGGAGGTGGTTCCCCCTCTTTATACGATGGGACGTTTCGGGCATGTCCCATGGACATGTGCTACCCCACGACCGAGGTCAGTTGCATGCGCCCACGTATACGAATACCACTATACGGTCAGCATACGAAACCACTATACGGGTTCGTCCAGGGCGGCGCAGGAGCGGCCCCACTCGTCAGAGTTAATGGTCAAAGGTGGACTCGGCCCTAAGCGGCCCCACTCGTCAGAGTTAACGGTCAAAGGCATTGACCCGATGGCAATGTCCGTTGTAACCTGTTCTGAGGGTTTCGAGCAAGGGAGTGGGGAAAAGTGAGCAAAAGTTAAGAGCGTGGGGATGAATGAGTACAACTAACGAACCAGGGGCACAGAAATAAAAATCCCTTTAAAAAATAGGTTATTGCGGCCACTAGCAAACCGCGGAAAAAGAACTGACTGACTACAAATAAACAAGACAACAAGGAAATAAATAAGCAAGCAACTTACGCTAGGCTATCAAGGCTATTACACATATTACATCCACTGGGCATCAAAGTTCACCACCAGCGCAAATATGGGGAACAAAGCAGCATATTACATACACTGGTTGTCAAAGTTGGTGACCAGTGCAAATAAACGTCGCAGCAAAACAAGTCCAGCACTGAAACCACTTCACAAGAGCTCAAGAAACAATATCCTGGGTATCCACCATGCTGGCAAGACGCTTAGCAAGCTTATTAGCTTTCTCTTGTTTGGCGCTTAAATCCTCCAGCGCTTGCTGTTGCACCCGAAAGTATGCATCTGAATTCTGCAGGGACTTCCTTAGTTCTTCGGCTTCCTATCGCAGCACATCTGATCGATGTCTTTCAACTTGAAGTTGAGACTCAAGAAGCCAAACTGATTCAGACAGCGAGTTCGAAGAGCTGGTGCCAGCAGTAGTGGCCAGTAACTCGAACACTACATCAAGACAGGACTTTGGGGTTGTCTCATTGTCTTTAAGATATTTTTATCAGCTTTCTTGGAGACCAACAGGGATGTCTCACTATCTTGAACCTTATCTACATTACTTCCTTTACCGTTGCATAACGGGGTACTCTTCTCCAATATTTTGTCCGCATTCTAAAAGAGAAACAAGCAGACACATTACAGGTTTACCATGCTGTATATGAAACTCATTTTGGTAAACCAGTTCAGTAGTAAGGTGGGCAGGATAACAACATGAAACAAACATATATCTATGTACTATGGTCAATGTATTGTCTATATCATCCTAGTTTATGTTGCCAAATGAAGATGAGAGACACAATTCAAATCATATCTATTTAAGACAAAGCAGCATAGACAGAATATAAGTGTGGGAAACTACACAACACTAACAACACTTGTAATGTGCATGACATGAGAACATAACTGTTTATACAACTGAAACTGAAATCAACATAGAGCAAGAAGTTAGAACAGCAATCCAGTTAAAGAAATAGGTTTAAAACATACCTGTTGCACCATTGGAGTTTCAATTGGATCTTTCAAATTCGAAATTAGTTGGTATGAGTAAATACAGTAATGCAAGAGCAAAGGAGTATGGACCATAGCTACAGAATCTGACCTGAGAACAGTTGCTCTTCTGCTTTAAACGTGGAGCTTGGGTTTGCTGTGGTGGTCTTCGTGCTTTGGGCACTGCAGTTGCTTTACAAACTGCTCATGTGGGGGTACTCTGTGGTGGACATGGTGCTGTGTCAACTAGAAGTGGGTTACTATCTACTGGGGTTGGGGTTAGATGGGGTGTAGCTGGTTCTCCGTCCAACGGTGTAAGTGTACAATCTGGAAGAGTCTCGATTATGTGTGGTGGGGCTAGTTCATGGGCCAGTACAACCATGGTTCTATCTGCATAGATGGGTAGCACCGTCTTTTGTGAAGAACGGGTTTTTACTCCCTTAGATACTGCCATCACCCCCTCCAATTCAAATGGCTGATAAACAAGAAAAGAAATTGAATGTACAGACATTGTATCATAGACAGATGTGGTAATTCACATATATGTTGTCTAACCAAACAGGACAGCATGACACAATTTCACATATATGATGGCAAACTGAACAGGGTAGCATGACACAGTTTTAGATATATGATGGAAAACTAAACAGGATATAATGGCATAATTCAACATATGATGAGTATCTAAACAGGATGACATGACAAATCTATATATGATGTCTTTCTAAAATAGGTTGGGATGAAATAATTCACATATATGTTGTCTAAGTATACAGGATGGCATGATATAATTCACATAATTTATTCATATACTAAGCAGCTGGCACTCGCATGTATGATCTCTAAACTAAGCAGATGGCATTGAATATTGTGTACATGATGTCTAAACTAAGCAATGCAAGACACCATATGCATGATATGAGAAATATAAACATTGCAAGTTAAAGCATACACCTCAGGTGGGATATATGACTGGTCATCTGTCTCTGAATCCTCCTCTAAGGAGCTATCTATAACCATTGAGATATATGCTTCAACAAGTACCATTGCCTGCTCTGAAGACCTTGTTTTCACTCCAGATTTTTCCATAACCGCTCAAATGGCTGATACACATGAAGAGTAGTTCAATATACATAGATTGTCGACAAATGGAATACGTAATAAAAAAAAGGATGGCATTAGATAATTCACATATACGATGTCTGGCTACAGAGGATGGTGGTGCATAATTCACATATATGATAACTGGCTAAAAAACATGCCATTGCATAATTCACATATCTGATATAGAAAGCAAACAAGAGGCATTCACACAAAGCATGTCTAATCTAAGCAGATGGCATGGCAATGCAAGACACCATATGCATGATATGAGCAATATAACCCTGCCAAGTTAGAGCATACACCTCGGGGGGGAATACGACTGGTCATCTATCTCTGAATCCTCCTCTGAGGAGCTATCTGTAACCAGCAAGAAATCTGCATCGACAGGTAGCACTGACTGCTCAGAAGACCTTGTTTTCACTCCAGATTTTCCCATCACCAACTCAAATTGCTGATGCACAGGAAGAGTAGATGAATGTATAAACATTGTTGACAAATGGAATACATTATGAAAAAAAAATAGTATGGCACGATACAATTCACATATACGATGACTGGCTAAAGAGGATGGCATTGCATGATTCACATATATGATGCCTGGCTAAAGAAGATGGCATTGCATAATTCACATATATTCCCTCTGTTCCTAAATATTTGTCTTTTTAGAGATTTCAAATGGACTACCACATACATATGTATATAGACATATTTTAGAGTGTAGATTCACTCATTTTGCTCCGTATGTAGTCACTTGTTGAAATCTCTAAAAAGACAAATATTTATGAATGGAGGGAGTATGATATAGAAACCAAACAGGTGGCATTCACACAAAGCAAATCTAAACTAAGCTGATGACATATAAGATGTATAAAGTAAGCAATGCGAGGTGCCATATGCATGATATGACCAACATCAACATGCCAGGTTAGAGCAAACACCTCAGGGGGTAAATAGGAGTGGTCGGCTCCCTTTGAATCCCCCTCTGAATAGTTATCTTCCTCTAGAATACAATCTGGAATGGGGGGAGGGGGACCCCACTTCGCCCACCATGGAGCTGCGTCTGCATGACATTATATTCCCATGCAACGGTATTCTCTTTTTCTCTACATGTTCAGTACGATTGTGTACAATAACTGACATACATAATAAAAAAACATAGTTAGATTATGTAAGGCCTAAGGGGTGCATGCAGAAATCAAGACTGATGGTAGCAAACGAGTGGATAGATCCAAAACTAATGATAGCAGGCAGATGATAGCTTCATTTTAAAAAGATAGACGATGGCTCATCTACTGTTTGTTGCCCACCAAACATGAACCACATAGAAGACCCTAGATGAACCATATAGTAGACATATACTATTCATTGCTGCCTCGATATGTGCCCAACAGGCATTTTAAAACTCAAGTTGGAACATTAGTTTGGACCTGACTTGGAGTCTAAGAGGTGAATAGGACAATAAAGTAGCAGGTAATTATAACCGATGTATAACGTAAGCAGACACGAAAGTTTTTATTAATCCTATATCTGAATTTTCTCCCACTTTCTTTTTTGATGTAATCTGAGTTTTCTCCCAGTAGTTTTCCCTAGAACCAACTCAACTGTCCCACGTCTAGCCTAAAAAAATAATAATACCCCACGTCCTATTAACTCATCAAATTAAAATGATATTTTATTTCGTAAATCGAAAGTTCTTACAAAATAATAATAATAATTGTTTATATATAACTTGGCAAGTTAACTCCTGATGATTGCGTACGTAAGCTTGCAAAGATTTTACTGACCAATCAGTAATAGATGTGCAATCATGTGTTTATGTTTTTATAACATTTCCTCGTCCAGCCCAACACGATATTTTCACCCAGCCCAGCAAGTCCGTGGGTTTCGAAAAAAATGCAAATGGGCTTTAAATTCTAACATAATATATAAACGGTCTGCATAGAATCTACATCGTTGTTTCACCCAGCCCACCAAATGGACTAAAAAAACCAAATGGACTGGCTGACATGTGGGCCAGTAGATAGAAGCCTAAGCACTTTCGCAAAAAGAAATACAAAGGTCGAAGCCTAAGCAAGGCGTTCAATTTACATCCAACGACCGACATTCTTCTTCAATCTCTCGTCTTCTTCTTCCAGCGCTGCCGGGACCGCCTGCTCCAGCCTCCGGCGGCCAGCGGCGCTGTTTCGCGTGCCTTGCAGCGAAACGTTACCCCACCGACGGCCAGGCCATCCCTCCACTCCTTCGCACCTCCTGTTATTCTCTGCCGAGTGTAGGCCCACCCCGCACCCAAACCAGTCAAGTTTCCCACTCCTCTCTGTCTGCGACTCAACTGCCACGTCTTCCCCATCTCCGGGTCATTCCAGTCTGGGGCCTCGCCGTCGTCCACCGGCCTTGGTGCGCTCGGCATGGTGTGGTCAACGTGGTCAACAAACGAGAGTCATCGGAAGATGACTGTACGTGAGAGGCTGACAGCGGGGACGCACCACGCCCATGGACGCATGCATGCAATTGCATCCTTTTTACCCTGAAAAATAATGTTTTCTGCCCCTGACAGCTGGGACCCACCAGCTACATCTTCGCACGCAAGGAAGTGCGTTCTTATTACGGGCAAAATAAATGATTCCTCCCCCTGACAGCTGGGACCCATCAGCTATATCTTCGCACGCAAGGAAGTGCCTCCTTATCCTCCCTGACAGCTGGGACCCACCGGGTCGAACCGTACGTAGGGTTGTCTCTCCGCTAGCGAACGTGTGCGTATATACTGGTCGATAGGTCTCTCTGCAAGGATGAACCATGGCCGAGCAAGGAGCGGCACGTGTGACGTAGCAGTTGAGGCAGTCCTGCATAAATTATGTACACATACGTATAGCCACGCTGCAAGAAAGTAAATACGGCTACGCACGTACATACGGGCGGGGTCTCGAACACATACAGCGACGGCGTCCTGTTCATCGGCAGCCAACCGGCTGGGTCAGAATGGAGAAACTGCATCATGTTCATCGGGAGCGAACGAAATGCATCGTGTTCATCGGGAGCCAACCGGCTTGGACGAAACAGCTGAAACAAGGTATGGCGTACCACAGAACGGAGGAAACGTCCTTCTGTTCGAAGGTGTACGGTCGAAATGGGGTACTGTTCATCGGGAAGGGTTTGGTGTACCGCAAAATGGAGGAAACAGACTTCTGTTCGAGGGCCTACGGTCGAAACGGGGTCCTGTTCATCGGGAGGGGTCTGGCGTACCGCAAAACAGAGGAAACGGACTTCTGTTGGAGCGCCTACGGTTGAAACGGGGTCCTGTTCATCCACAGTCTACTACCTCGCTCCAGCCTCCATGGGCTACTGTTCATCCACCGTCGACTTCCTCCAGCCTCCACCAGCTACTGTTCATGCAGCCTCCACCTGCTACTGTTCATAGAGCCTCCACGGGGTCCTGTTCATCTACCCCCAACCGGCTGGGGTGCGGCGGCCTCCACGGGGTCCTGTTCATCCAGCGGCAATGGCCTACTACCATGAGGTCCTGTTCATCGAACCCCCATCGGGAACCGTTCATCCACAGCCAACCAACCGGCTCGACTCACCATGTCTCGACTCGTTCTACTTACCGCGCGCACGGTAGCAAAGGTCACTGTTCATCGAGAGGCACCCAACACCGGCTGGCTACGTCTCGCACGGGGGCTCGATCGGCTTCAGTAAGCAGCGGCAGTGATCGATCGCTCGGGTTCAGTTAGCAGCAGCAGCGAAGGAATCGCTCAGGTTCAGTCAGCAGCGAATGAATCACTCAGGTCCAGTTAACAACCAAGGGATCGATCGCTCGGGTTCAGTAAACATAGCTAGTGCAATCGCTCGGGTTCAGTTAGCCAACGCCTCGCACACACGCGCGTACACGAGAGAAACGCGCAAACCTCCGTGCATCGCTCGGCCCCGACCACCCACCGTAACCGGGAACTCCCCGATATTTTCCTCGCCCTCGCTTCTACCACGATTTTTTCTGTCATGGACGGCCCAAAGAATGTCATGCAGGTGCGTCCCCGGTTTATCCAGGATGAAAAGCCCATTTTCTGTCATGATTTTTTGTCATAGAAGTAGGAGCCCACCACATCTATGATGATACGTGCTTTTGTCACAATTATCGTCATAGAAGTGTCATAAGCATGACAGAAAAAAAATTCATTCGGCCCAAAATGTCACGGATGTGTCTTTTTTTTGTAGTGTCATCCACTTGAGGGAAATTTGCTACTGTCCTACAAAACTCTGCGCTTGGAGGCCCAACATGATTCTACAAGAAGAAGGTTGCGTAGTAGACATCAGTCATGTTGGTGAGTAATTATGCTTTAGTAAGAATATTGGTGTTAAGGTTTCTGATTGGCTATGCAAACAAGAAAGTAAATAGTTATGCAATGAAGTTACATCCTACTTGTGGTGCATTATTCGGTGCTAGTTATGTTTAATGCTCGTTTATGATCATTTTTGTTTCTTGGTTGGTTGCTTCTCAATCTATTTGCTAGCCTTCCCTTGTACTAAGCGGGAATACTGCTTGTGCATCCAAACTCCTTAAACCAAGTTGTGCCAAATGAGTCCACCATACCTACCTATATGCGGTATTTCCATGCCATTCCAAGTAAATTTGTATGTGCCAACTCTAATTTTCAAAATGAATTTCCTTTTTGTGTGCCCGTACCACTCATGAAATAGTAGGGGGTGGCCGATATTTTCCATGCTAGATATGTTATTCTCAAGATGAGTGTTTATTCACTTGTCATTGCACGAGAGTGTGGCCGGTAATAGGGATGCCCAGTCCCGAATTGAAAAAGGAATTTACTTTATGTTGTCAATAATAAATTCCTTGGAAAGTGTTGGTATGGAAGGCACCCGTGGATACGGCTAGCCATGGATTGTGAAAAAATGGTGGAAAAAGGAATAAACTTTATTTTATGTTTGGGAACCACCTATGATGTATCTAGCATGGAAAGTATTGGGAATCCTCGGTCGTTTTCGTTGACAGGAAAAGCATGCCTCTCAAAACAATTTTATGTCTCAATTTAAGCTTTGAGCTCTAGCAGCTCTACAAATCTCTGCTTCCCTCTGCGAAGGGCCTGTCAAATTAATTTTATGCAAAAATTTATTTGTATTGAGTCTCCATCTTCTCTTATAAAGCACCAACTAGGGAGCACTATCATCATACTTGTGCATTGGATATAGCTAATATTTGAGTGTGTTTCATGAATGGATCAATGATTGAGCATAATGGGCTAGGGATAGCTTTCTTTATTGTTGATATTTTGAAAGACATGGTTGCATGTTGATATGCTTGAGTATTGAGGTCTTCATGTCAAATTATAGACTATTACTTTGAATCATCTAAAGTCCAAATGTCCATGCTACAAAATAAAAGAATATGTGATGAGTATGATGGGTAGCATTCCACATAAAAATTCTGTTTTTATCATTTACCTACTCGAGGACGAGCAGGAATTAAGCTTGGGGATGCTGATACGTCTCCAACGTATCTATAATTTTTTGTTGTTCCATGCTATTAAAGTATCATTCTTGGATATTTTATACTCATTTACTAGCAACCTTATATCATTTTTTGGGACTAACCTATTGACATAGTGCCCAGTGCCAGTTGTTGTTTTCTGCTTGTTTTTTACTTTGCAGAATATCAATACCAAACGAAGTCCAAATGCCACGAAACTTTTTGGAGATTTCTTTTCTGGACAGAAGACACCCAGGGAGCCAAAGAAGTGCACCAGAGGAGGCCCGTGGGGCCCATTAGGCACCAGGGTGCACCAGAAGGACGGGAAGTTTCTCCACCGACCTTCGCCTCTATAAATACTCTAAAATGCCAAAAACCCTTGGGGAGTCGACAAAACACAGTTCCAGCCGCCGCAAGTTCCAGAACCATGAGATCCAATCTAGAGGCCTTTTCCGGCACTTTGCCAGAGGGGTCAATGATCACTGAGGGGTTCTTCATCATCACCCTTGCCCCTCCGATGATGCGTGAGTAGTTTAGAATAGACTTATGGGTCCATAGGCAGCAGCTAGATGGCTTCTTCTCTCTCTTTTTGATCTTCAATACAATGTTCTCCTCGATGTTCTTGGAGGTCTATTTGATGTAATGACTTTTTGCGGTGTGTTTGTTGGGATCCGATGAATTGTGAGTTTATGATCAGATCTATCCATGAATATTATTTGAGTCATTGTTGAACTCTTTTATGCATGATTGTTATAGCCTCGTATTTCTTCTCCGAAACTTTGGTTTGGTTTGGCCAACTAGATTGATTTTTCTTGCCATGGGAAGAGGTGCTTTGTGATGGGTTCAATCTTGCGGTGCTCAATCTCAGTGAGAGAAGGAGACATGACACGCATGTATCGTTGCCATTAATGATAAAAAAGATGGGGTCTATTCCTACATGAACAGATCTTGTCTACATCATGTCATCGTTCTTATTTCATTACTCCGTTTTTCCATGAACTTAATACACTAGATGCATGCCAGATAGCGGTCGATGTGTGGAGTAATAGTAGTAGATGCACGCAGGAGTCGGTCTACTAATCTTGGACATGATGCCTATATACATGATCATTGCCTTGGATATCGTCATAATTATTTGCTCTTCTGTCAATTGCCCAATGATGACCCACAAGTATAGGGGATCAATCGTAGTCCTTTCGATAAGTAAGAGTGTCGAACCCAACGAGGAGTAGAAGGAAATGACAAGTAGTTTTCAGCAAGATATTCTCTACAAGCACTGAAATTATAAGTAGCGAGTAGTTTGATAGCAAGGTAATTTGTAACAAGCAAGCAACGGTAACGGTAACAAAAGTGGAGCAAGGTAGCCCAATGCTTTTGAGGCAAAGGACAGGCCAAAATGGTCTCTTATGATAAGCAAAGCGCTCTTGAGGGTACACGGGAATTTCATCTAGTCACTTTCATCATGTCAGTTTGATTTGGGTTCGCTACTTTGATAATTTGATATGTGGGTGGACCGGTGCTTAGGTGCTGTTCTTACTTGAACAAGCCTCCTACTTATGATTAACCCCCTCGCAAGCATCCGCAACTACGAGAAAAGTATTAAGAATAAATCTAACCATAGCATTAAACTTTTGGATACAAATCGGTCCCTTATGGAATACCGCATAAACTAGGGTTTAAGCTTCTGTCACTCTCGCAACCCATCATCTAGTAACTACTCCACAATGCATTCCCTTAGGCCCAAATACGGTGAAGTGTCATGTAGTCGACATTCACATGAGACCACTAAGGCAATCACAACATACATACCATCAAAATATCGAACACATATCAAGTTCACATGATTACTTGCAACAAGATTTCTCCCGTGACCTCAAGAACAAAAGTAACTACTCACAAATGATAATCATGCTCAAGATTAGAGGGGTATTAAATAGCATAATGGATCTGAACATATAATCTTCCACCAAATAAACCATATAGTAATCAACTACAAAATGTAGTCAACACTACTAGTCACCCACAAGCACCAATCTAAGGTTCCGGTACAAAGATTGAATACAAGAGATGAACTAGGGTTTGAGAGGAGATGGTGCTGTTGAAGATGTTGATGTAGATTGCCCTCCCCAAGATGGGAGAGTTGTTGGTGATGATGACGACGATGATTTCCCCCTCCGGGAGGGAAGTTCCCCCGGCGGAATCGCTCCGCCGGAGGGCAAAAGTGCTCCTGCCCAAGTTTCGCCACGAGACGGAGGCGCTTCGTCCCAAAAGTCCTCTCCTTATTTTTTCTAGGTCAAAATGACTTATATACTAGAAGAGGGGCACCAGAGGTGGGCCGAGGAGGGCACAACTTACCAGGGCGCGCCTAGGCTCCGTGGCGCGCCCAGGAGGGTTGTGCCCACCTGGTGGGCCCCCTCTGGTACTTATTTGCTCCAATAATTCTTATATATTCCATAAAAACTCTCCGTGAAGTTTTAGCTCATTTGGAGTTGTGCAAGATAGGTGGCCTGACGTAGCTTTTTCAGGTCCAGAATTCCAGCTGCCGGTATTCTCTCTCTTAGTGTGAACCTTGCATATTATGAGATAAAAGGCATTAGAATTACTCCAAAAAGCATTATTATATCTAAAAACAATATAAATAACAGTAGGAAAAATGATGCAAAATGGACGTATCAACTCCCCCAAGCTTAGACCTCGCTTGTCCTCAAGCGAAAACCAAAATCGAAAAACATGTCCACATGCTTAGAGAGAGAGGTGTCGATAAAAACAAAATACGGACATAGAAGCATCATGTATATTATTATAACAGCAACAAACTTTAACATAAAACTTTATCATAGAACTTTTATCATATAACTTCTATCATAGACTTCTCATGAACAAGTAGCAATTCATCACAACATAGTAGTATAAAGCATAAACTCTATTGAAAACCAACAAACTATGTTCTCAGTCAGCTTTGCAACTACAATTCATCATCTTTTCAGGAAGGGTCACGTATCGGAGCCTTTTTGGCAAGTCCACATACTCAACCATCATATAGTCTTCTATGATTGCTAACACTCACCGCATACACATGAGCAAAAAGTTTCAACCGGACACATAGAAAGATAGGGGCTTATAGTTTTCGCCACCCAACATATTCATCGCAAGGGTGATGTAAACAATAATAACTCATGCTACCCATATCCAACTGGATATATGTGCCTAGATCTTTCCTCACCACATGATGCTTACCAAAAGAGAAAAATAAAAAGGAATAGAGAGAAATACTTTGACTCTTGCATAAAAGTAAATACATAAAAGTAAAAGATAGGTCCTTCGCAGAGGGAAGCAGAGGTTGCCATGCGCTATTCGTTTGCATGCTCAATCTCTTACTGCAAAAGAACGTCATGTTATATTGCCCCTTATGATAGCAACCTTTATTATGCAGTCTGTCGCTTTTATTCTTTGCCATCACAAGTTCATACAATGCTCAATTTTCTCTTACACTAAATGATCCAACACTTTTAGAAGCAATTTTTATTGCCCTTTTGCACCGATGACAACTTACTTGAAGGATCTTACTCAATCCATAGGTAGGTATGGTGGACTCTCAAAACAAGATTTGGGTTTAAGGGTTTTGGATGCACAAGTAGTATCTCTACTTAGTGCGGAATTTTTGGCTAGCAAAGATATTGAGCAAGCACCACATGTTGAAGGATCTATGACAATATAACTTCTATGTGAATATGAACAAACATAAATCATTACGTTGTCTTCCTTGTCCAACGTCAACAATTTTGGCATATAATATTTTGATGGGGGCTCACAATCACAAAAGATGTCCAAGATAGTGTATTTGCATGTGAATCTTCTCTTCCCTTATTAATTCTTTCATGAATTGCATCATTGACCAATGCTATGTTTGTAAGTCTCCAATAAAATTTTCTACTTATACTCTTCCTTATGTGATGTCCTTACTTACCATAAGATTAGCATATGATCTTTTTCATTTATTTCCTTTCTTTTTATTGAACATGGAAGAAAAAGAAAACAAAACTCAAACTAAACTTTATTATATATCTCGCACATGATTACAAGGACAGATAGCTAAGCAAACACTCGAAAAGAAAGGATCGAACTAAACTTTTATTCATCTAAAGCATAAGATAACTATGGATTGAACTAAGATAAGTAAAGGCAAAATATAGTGGAGGTGATACGATACCGAGGCACCTCCCCCAAGCTTGGCACAAGCCAAGGGGAGTGCCCATACCCGATACTCAGGTTTCCTTCGGTGATGAAGAAGGAGGTGGTGTTGATGAAGTAGTAGCAATCTTATCCTTCAAGCTCAAAAGATACTCCAATCTACGGATGACGCTCTTGAGGGCGATGATATGCTCTCTCAATAGAATATTTTCACGGGTGAGATATTTATTTTGCACACGAACCGTTTTGATGATCCGAAAGGTTTCAATCTCAGTGGGGGTAAGATGATCATAGTAAGGTTTAAGGATATCTTCTTCTTCCTCCTCGGCAGGCAAGGCTTGCTCGACCACCGGCGCTTGATCTCTAGTGGCCTCCTTGCTCTTGTCCCCTTTGACGACTTCTTTGGGCTCTTCTCTCTTCAACTCGATCTTCATCAACCAAGCCTCCTCTTCTACGTTGTTGGAGGAGGGAGAAGACATGATGCCTGGCTTAACAGATCTGACCGAAAACAACAAGAAAAGAAAACAGAAGATTTCTCCGCGATACAGTGGTCAATAGGTTCGGGGGGTATATAAAGATTTTTTATCTTGGGAAACAAGCAAACGGAAGAAAAATGGAATCCGGAAGGTACCCGAGGTGGGCACAACCCAGGTGCGCCCTGGTGTCTTGTGCCCACCAGGGCTGCCTTCCTGGTTGTTTCTTATTTTCCTAATTTTTGATATATTCCAAAACTGACAAAAAATATTTTTGCGGATTTTTTGGAGTTCGTTTACTTACCGTATCACGTACCTCCTTTTTCACGATTCTGGAGTATTCCGGAAGGTTTCCTTTATGTGTTCTTCTGGTGTCATAGTTAGGATAATATTGCTTTCAACATTAACGGGCGTACCTGAGATATAATGTTTTATTCTTTTCCCATTGACAACCTTCGGGTTAGTACCCTCGGCACTATTTATTTTGATAGCTCCAGATCGATAAACCTCCTCGATAACATAGGGTCCTTCCCATTTGGAGAGGAGTTTTCCTGCAAAGAATCTGAAATGAGAGTTGTACAAAAGAACATATTCTCCAACTTTAAACTCACACTTTTGGATTCTCTTATCATGCCATCTTTTAACCTTTTCTTTAAATAACTTAGCATTTTCATAAGCTTGGGTTCTCCATTCATCTAGTGAGCTGATATCAAATAACCTCTTTTCACCGGCAAGTTTGAAATCATAGTTGAGTTCTTTAATTGCCCAATATGCTTTATGTTCTAACTCAAGAGGTAAATGACAAGCTTTTCCATAAACCATTTTTTAAGGAAACATACCCATAGGATTTTTATATGCTGTTTTGTAAGCCCAAAGTGCATCATCTAATTTCTTAGACCAATTCTTCTTGGACCTATTGACAGTTTTTTGTAAAATTAATTTTATTTCTCTATTGCTAAGTTCAACTTGACCACTAGACTGAGGATGATAGGGTGATGCAATTCTATGGTTAACATCATACTTAGCAAGCATTTTACGGAAAGCACCATGAATAAAATGTGAACCGCCATTAGTCATTAAATATCTAGGGACTCCAAACCTTGGGAAAATAACTTCCTTAAGCATTTTGATATAGGTGTTGTGATCAGCACTACTAGTTGGAATAGCTTGTACCCACTTAGTAACATACTCAACAGCAACCAAAATATGAGCATACCCATTAGAGGAAGGAAAAGGTCCCATGTAATCAAAACCCCAAACATCAAATGGTTCAACAGCAAGTGAATAATTCATAGGTATTTCTTGACGCTTACCAATATTACCAATTCTTTGACATTCATCACAAGATAAAACAAACTTACGGGCATCCTTGAAGAGAGTAGGCCAGTAAAAACCAGATTGCAATACCTTGTGAGCAGTTCTGTCTCCCGCATGATGCCCTCCATAAGCTTCGGAGTGACATTTCCATAGGATTTGTCCCTGTTCATGCTCAGGTACACAACGTCTAATAATACCATCTACTCCTTCTTTATAAAGATGTGGGTCATCCCAAAAGTAATGTCTTAAATTATAGAAGAATTTTTTCTTTTGTTGGTATGTGAAACTAGGTGGTATGTATTTAGCAACAATGTAATTAGCATAGTCAGCATACCAAGGAGTGTTATGAGAAATATTTATTGCAGCTAATTGTTCATCAGGGAAATTATCATTAATAGGTTGTGGGTCATCAAGGATATTCTCTAACCTAGACAAGTTATCAGCAACGGGGTTCTCAGCTCCCTTTCTATCAGTGATATGTAAGTCAAATTCTTGTAGCAAAAGAACCCACCTAATAAGTCTAGGTTTAGCATCTTTCTTTTCCATAAGATATTTTATAGCAACATGATCAGTGTGAACAATCACTTTAGAATCAACAATGTAAGATCTAAATTTGTCACAAGCAAACACAACTGCTAAAAATTCTTTTTCAGTAGTAGCATAATTGCGCTGGGTACTGTCTAGAGTTTTACTAGCATAATGAATAACATTTAATTTCTTATCAACTATTTGTCCTAGAACAGCACCAACAGCATAATCACTAGCATCACACATAATTTCAAAAGGCAAGTTCCAATCAGGTGGTTGAACAATAGGTGCAGAAATTAAGGCTTTCTTAAGTGTTTCAAAGGCTTCTACACAATCATCATAAAAAACAAATGGCACATCCTTTTGTAAAAGATTTGTAAGAGGCCTAAAATTTTTAGAGAAGTCTTTAATGAATCTCCTATAGAAACCAGCATGACCGAGGAAACTACGAATACCTTTGATATCTTTAGGACATGGCATTTTCTCAATTGCATCAACTTTAGCTTTATCCACCTCAATACCTCGTTCAGAAATTTTATGTCCCAAGACAATACCTTCATTAACCATAAAGTGGCACTTCTCCCAATTTAGGACAAGATTAGTTTGCTCGCATCTCTGCAAAACTCGATCAAGGTTGCTTAAGCAATCATCAAAAGAAGTTTCGTAAACGAAAAAATCATCCATGAGAACCTCAACAATCTTTTCACAAAAATCAGAGAATATAGCAGTCATACATCTTTGAAAGGTAGCAGGTGCATTACATAAACCAAAAGGCATACGTCTATAAGCATAAGTTCCAAAATGACAAGTAAAGGTGGTTTTCTCTTGATCAGGTTGTGAAATAGGTATTTGAGAAAAAAACAGAATATCCATCGAGAAAACAAAAGTGTGTGTGCTTAGATAATCTTTCTAGCATTTGATCAATAAAAGGCAAAGGGTAATGATCTTTTCTAGTTGCTTTATTTGATTTTCTAAAATCAATTACCATTCTGTAGCCAGTAACAATTCTTTGTGGGATAAGTTCATTTTTATCATTAGGAACAACAATAATACCTCCCTTCTTAGGGACACAATGAACGGGACTTACCCATCTACTATCAGCTATAGGATAGATTATACCTGCTTCCAGAAGCTTCAATATTTCAGTTCTTACCACTTCTTTCATTTTAGGATTTAAACATTTTTGGTGATCAACAACGGGTTTAGCATCAGGTTCTATATTAATTTTATGCTGACAGAGAGTGGGACTAATGCCCTTTAAATCATCAAGAGTATATCGAATAGCAGCTCGGTGTTTCCTCAGAACCTTCAATAATCTTTCTTCTTCATGTTCTGAAAGCTTAGCACTAATAATAACTGGATATATCTTTTTCTCATCAAGATGAGCATATTTCAAAGTGTCTGGCAATTGTTTTAATTCAAACACAGGATCGCCTTTAGGTGGAGGAGGACCTCCTAGAGTTTCAATAGGCAAATTATGTTTAAGCAGAGGTCGTTGTTCAAAGAAAATTTTATCTATCTCATTTCTTTCATGCATATGCATATCATTTTCATGGTCTAGCAAATATTGTTCTAGTGGATCTGTAGGAGGCATGGTAGAGACAAAACCAATTATTTCATCCTTACTAGACAATTCTTTCTTATGATGTTTTCTACTAAACTTAGAAAAATTAAACTCATGAGACTCATCACCAAAACTGACACCGACAATTTGTTTCTCACAATCTATTTTAGCATTAACGGTGTTCAAGAAAGGTCTACCAAAGATAATGGGACAAAAGTCATCTTGTGGGGAACTAAGAACTAGAAAATCAGTAAGGTATTTTATTTTCCCACACAAGACTTCAACATCTCTAACAATCCCAAGTGGTGTGATGGTGTCTCTATTAGCAAGTTTAATAGTAACATCTATGTCTTCTATTTCAGGGGGTGCTATATCATTCATAATTTCTTGATATAAGGTAAAAGGAATAGCACTCATGCTAGCACCTATGTCACATAAACCATGATAACAGTGATCTCCTATTTTAATTGAGACAACAGGCATGCCAACAACAGGTCTATGCTTATCTTTTTCATTGGGTTTGGCAATTCTAGCAGCTTCATCACAAAAGTAAATAACATGCCCATCTATATTTTCAACCAGGAGATCTTTAACCATAGCAACACTAGGTTCTACTTTGATTTGTTCAGCAGGTTTGGATGCTCTAATATAAATTTTGTTGACCACAGTTGAAACTTTAGCATGTTCCTTTATCCTAACAGGGAAAGGTGGTTTTTCAATATAAGCAGTAGGAACGACTAGATCAACATTATAAATAATAGTTTCATCTTTAGCTATTACCAGTTCTTTAATTTATTCTTTAATAGGTGGGTGATATTTAAACCACTTCTCCTTAGGGAGATCAACGTGAGTATCAAATGATTCACAAAAGGAGGCTACTATCTCAGAGTCAAGTCCATATTTAGTGCTAAACTTTTGAAAAGCATCGGTATTCATAAAAGATTTAACACAATCATACTTAAGCTTAATACCTGACTCTTTACCTTCGTCGAGTTCCCAATCTTCAGAGTTGCATTTAATTCTTTCTAAAAGATCCCACCTGAATTCAATAGTCTTCTTCATAAAGGAACCAGTACAAGAAGTATCAAGCATGGATTGATCATCACGAGAAAGCCGAGCATAAAAATTCCGAATAATAATTTCTCTTGAGAGCTCATGATTGGGGCATGAATATAACATTGTCTTAAGCCTCCCCCAAGCTAGAGCGATACTTTCTCCTTCATGAGGCCAAAAATTATATATATAATTCCGATCACGATGAACTAGATGCATAGGATAATTTTTTTGGTGAAACTCTAATTTCAATCGATTCCAATTCCAGGATCCAATATCATCGCATAGCCTATACCATGCCAATGCTTTTCCCTTCAAATATAAAGGGAAAACCTTCTTCTTAGCTTCATCTCCGGGTAAACCTGCAAGCTTAAATAATCCACATATATCAAATGCATATCGGGATGTTCGGTTCCTTCTCCTGCATAAGGATTAGCTAGCAGTTGTTCTATCATACCCGAAGGAATTTCATAACCAATATTTTCAGTAGGTGCAGTAGGTTGAGGGGTAACTAATTGTGGTTCCAGTCGAGGTGAAGATACCCCGAACAAACCCCTCAAAGGATTGTTCTCCATAGTAACAAGTGACAATAAATTTCAGCACGTAGTAATAATATTTCCTTACCGATTTCCACTTACCAAGAGCGCTTCACTCCCCAGCAACGGTGCCAGAAAATAGCCTTGATGACCCACAAGTATAGGGGATCAATCGTAGTCCTTTTGATAAGTAAGAGTGTCGAACCCAACGAGGAGCAGAAGGAAATGGCAAGTAGTTTTCAGCAATGTATTCTCTGCAAGCACTGAAATTATAAGTAGCGAGTAGTTTGATAGCAAGGTAATTTGTAACAAGCAAGCAACGGTAATGGTAACAAAAGTGCAGCAAGGTAGCCCAACCCTTTTGAGGCAAAGGATAGGCCAAAACGGTCTCTTATGATAAGCAAAGCGCTCTTGAGGGTACACGGGAATTTCATCTAGTCACTTTCATCATGTCGGTTTGATTTGGGTTCGCTACTTTGATAATTTGATATGTGGGTGGACCGGTCCTTAGGTGCTGTTCTTACTTGAACAAGCCTCCTACTTATGATTAACCCCCTCGCAAGCATCCGCAACTATAAGAAAAGTATTAAGAATAAATCTAACCATAGCATTAAACTTTTGGATCCAAATCGGTCCCTTATGGAATAGCGCATAAACTAGGGTTTAAGCTTCTGTCACTTTCGCAACCCATCATCTATTAACTACTCCACAATGCATTCCCTTAGGCCCAAATATGGTGAAGTGTCATGTAGTCGACATTCACATGACACCACTAAGGGAATCACAACATACATACCATCAAAATATCGAACACATATCAAGTTCACATGATTACTTGCAACAAGATTTCTCCCGTGACCTCAAGAACAAAAGTAACTACTCACAAATGATAATCATGCTCAATATCAGAGGGGTATTAAATAGCATAATGGATCTGAACACATAATATTCCACCAAATAAACCATATAGTAATCAACTACAAGATGTAATCAACACTACTAGTCACCCACAAGCACCAATCTAAGGTTCCGGTACAAAGATTGAATACAAGAGATGAACTAGGGTTTGAGAGGAGATGGTGCTGTAGAAGATGTTGATGGAGATTGCCCTCCCCAAGATGGGAGAGTTGTTGGTGATGATGATGATGATGATTTCCCCCTACGGGAGGGAAGTTCCCTCGGCGGAATCGCTCCGCCGGAGGGCAAAAGTGCTCCTGCACAAGTTCTGCCTCGAGACGGCGGCGCTTTGTCCCGAAAGTCCTCTCCTTATTTTTTCTAGGTCAAAATGACTTATATACCATAGGAGGGGCACCGGAGGTGGGCCGAGGAGGGCACAACCCACCAGGGCGCGCCTGGGCTCCCTGGCACACCCAGGTGGGTTGTGCCCACCTGGGGGGGCCCCCTCTGGTACTTATTTGCTTCAATAATTCTTATATATTCCATAAAAAATCTCCGTGAAGTTTCAGCTCATTTGGAGTTGTGCAGAATAGGTGGCCTGACGTAGCTTTTTCAGGTCCAGAATTCTAGCTGCCGGTATTCTCCCTCTTAGTGTGAACCTTGCATATTATGAGAGAAAAGGCATTAGAATTACTCCAAAAAGCATTATTATATCTAAAAACAATATAAATAACAGTAGGAAAACATGATGCAAAATGGACGTATCACCCAACAGTAATTTGTTTACCCACCGTATGCTATTTTCTCTAGAGAAGCCTCTAGTGAAATATACGGCCCCCAGGTCTGTTTCCTATCATATTAAAACCAAAAATACCTTGCTGCACTTTTTATTTATTTATTTTATTTTGTATTTATGCTAGATCTATTTATCCAATCTCATACAATTTAATCTATCTCAATACCGAGGAGGGATTGACAACCCCTCTTACGTGTTGGGTTGCAAGTTTTTGTTGTTTGTGTGTAGGTGCTGTTAACATAGTGTTGCTTGGTTCTCCTACTGGATTGATAACCTTGGTTTCATAACTGAGGGAAATACTTACCGTTGCTGTGCTGCATCATCCTTTCCACTTAGGGTAATTACAAACGCAGATACAAGCAATCGCGTCATCGAACGTTAAGCGTGCGGACCCTATGGGTTCGAGAATAATGTAGGCAAGACCGAGACACCTCTCCGGTCAATAACCAATATCGGAACCTGGATGCCCATATTGGTTCCTACATATTCCACGGAGATCTTTTATCGATTGAACCACGATGTCAAGGATTCGGTTAATCCCGTAAGCAATTCCCTTTGTCCGGTGATATGTTACTTGCCCGAGATTCGATCGTCGGTATCTCCATAGCTAGTTTAATCTCGTTACCGACAAGTCTCTTTACTCATTCTGTAATACAAGATCTCGTGACTAACTCATTAGTCACATTGCTTGCAAGGTCTTTACAATGTTGTATTACTGAGAGGGCCCATAGATATCTCTTTGTCACACGGAGTGACAAATCCTAGTCTTGATCCATGCCAACCCAACAGACACCTTCGAAGATACCTGTAGTGCATCTTTATGATCACCCAGTTACGAAGTGACGTTTGATAGCACACAAGGTATTCCTCCGGTATACGGGAGTTGCATGATCTCATGCTCTTAGGAATAGATAATTGACATGAAGAAAACTATAGCAATAAACTCAAGTGATACGATCGAATGTTAAGCTTACGGTTGGGTCTTGTCCATCACATCATTCTCCTAATGATGTGATCCCATTATCAAATGACAACTCATGTCTATGGTTAGGAAACCTTGACCATCTTTGATCAATGAGCTAGTCTAGTAGAGGCTCGCTAGGGACATAGTATTTGTTTATTCACACATGTATTTTAAGTTTCCGATCAATACAATTCTAGCATGAATAATAAACCTTTGTAATGAATAAGGAAATATGATAATAACCAATTTATTATTGCCTATAGGGCATATTTCCAACAGTCTCCCACCTGCACTAGAGTCAATAATCTAGTTTACATAGTTATGAATCTAACACCCATGGAGTCTTGGTTCTGATCATGTTTTGCCCGTGGAAGAGGTTTAGTCAACGGGTCTGCCACATTCAGATCCGTATGTACTTTGCAAAGTTCTATGTCTCCTTCCTTTACATAATTATGAATGGAGTTGAAGCGGCACTTGATGTGCTTGGTTCTCTTGTGAAACCTAGGCTCCTTGGCAATGGCAATAGCTCCAGTGTTGTCACAAAACATAGTCATTGGATCCGATGCACTAGGTATTACACCCAGATCAGATATGAACTCCTTCTTGCGCTGCTTCCGAAGCAGCTATATACTCCGTTCACATGTAGATCCCGCCACAACGCTTTGCTTAGAACTGCACCAACCAACTGCTCCACCATTCAATATAAATACGTATCCGGTTTGAGACTTAGAGTCATCCGGATCTGTGTAGAAGCTAGCATCAACGTAACCCTTTACGACGAACTCTTCGTCACCTCCATAAATGATAAACATGTCCTTAGTCCTTTTCAGGTACTTTAGGATGTTCTTGACCACTGTCCAGTGATCTACTCCTGGATCACTTTGGTACCTCCCTGCTAGACTTATGGAAAGGAACACATCAGGTCTGGTACATAGCATGTCATACATTATAGAGCCAATGGCTAAGGCATAGGGAATGACTTTCATCCTTTCTCTTTCTTCTGCCGTGGTCGGGCTTTGAGTCTTACTCAACTTCACACCTTGTAATACAGGCAAGAACCCTTTCTTTGACTGATCCATTTTGAACTTCTTTAAAATGTTGTCAAGGTATGTACTTTGTGAAAGTCCTATTAAGCGTCTTGATCTATGTCTATAGATTTTGATGCCCAATATGTAAGTAGCTTCACCGAGGTCTTTCATTGAAAAACTCTTATTCAAATATCCTTTTATACTTTTCAGAAATTCTATATCATTTCCAATCAACAATATGTCATCCACATATAATATTAGAAATGCTACAACGCTCCCACTCACTTTCTTGTAAATACAAGCTTCTCCGTGTAGGGGAACGTAGTAGTAAATCAAAAAAAATTCTACGTATCACCAAGATCAATCTATGGAGAGACTAGCAACGAGAGAGAGAGAGGAGTGCATCTTCATACCCTTGAAGATTGCGATGCAGAAGCGTTGCAAGAATGCGGTTGGAGGAGTCGTACACGCAGCGATTCAGATCGCGGTCGATTCCGATCTAAGCACCGAACAACGGTGCCTCCGCTTTCAACACACGTGCAGCCCGGTGACGTCTCCCACACCTTGATCCAGTAAGGAGGAGGGATAGGTTGAGAAAGACAGCTCCAGCAACACGACGGCGTGGTGGTGGAACTTGCAGTTCTCCGGCAGGGCTTCGCCAAGCTCAACGGAGGAGGAGGAGGTGTTGGAGAGGGGGAGGGCTGCGCCAGGAATCAGGTGCTGCTGCCCTCCCACCCCCCCTCTATTTATAGGGAGAAGGGGAGAGGGGGCCGGCCCCCTTAGATCCCATCTAAGGGGAGGGGCGGCGGCCAGGGGGGGAAACTTACCCCCCAAGCCAGGTGGGAGGCGCCCCCACCCCCTAGGGTTTCCAACCCTAGGCGCCTTGGGCCCCTTGGGGGGGCGCACCAGCCCACCAGGGGCTGGTTCCCTCCCTTGCCCAGCCCACTTGGCCCACCGGGGCAGGTGGCCCCACCCGGTGGACCCCCGGACACCTTCCGGTGGTCCCGGTACAATACCGATAACCCCCGAAACCATTCCGGTGACTGAAACTGGACTTCCCATATATAATTCTTCACCTCCGGACCATTCCGGAACTCCTCGTGACGTCCGGGATCTCATCCGGGACTCCAAACAACATTCGGTATTCACATACTATTTCCCATAACAACCCTAGCATCACCGAACCTTAAGTGTGTAGACCCTATGGGTTCGGGAACCATGCAGACATGACCGAGACATCTCTCCGGCCAATAACCAACAGTGGGATCTGGATACCCATGTTGGCTCCCACATGTTTCACGATGATCTCATCAGATGAACCACAATGTCGAGGATTCAATCAATCCCGTATACAATTCCCTTTGTCTACCGGTATAATACTTGCCCGAGATTCGATCGTCGGTATCCCTATACCTTGTTCAATCTCGTTACCGGCAAGTCTCTTTACTCGTTCCGTAACGCATGATCCCGTGGCTAACTCTTTAGTCACATTGAGCTCATTATGATGATGCATTACCGAGTGGGCCCAGAGATACCTCTCCGTCATACGGAGTGACAAATCGCAGTCTCAATTCGTGCCAACCCAACAGACACTTTCGGAGATACCTGTAGTGCACCTTTATGGTCACCCAGTTACGTTGTGACGTTTGATACACCCAAAGCATTCCTACGGTATCCGGGATTTGCACAATCTCATGGTCTAAGGAAATGATACTTGACATTAGAAAAGCTTTAGCAGACGAACTACACGATCTAGTGCTATGCTTAGGATTGGGTCTAGTCCATCACATCATTCTCCTAATGATGTGATCCCGTTATCAACGACATCCAATGTCCATGGTCAGGAAACCGTAACCATCTGTTGATCAACGAGCTAGTCAACTAGAGGCTCACTAGGGACATGTTGTGGTCTATGTATTCACACATGTATTACGATTTCCGGATAACACAATTATAGCATGAACAATAGAAAATTATCATGAACAAGGAAATATAATAATAACCACTTTATTATTGCCTCTAGGGCATATTTCCAACACTCCGTAAGTTAGTATAAAACCAAAAGCTTTGATCACCTCATCAAAGCGAATATTCCAACTCCGAGATGCTTGCACCAGTCCATAGATGGATCGCTGGAGCTTGCATACTTTATTAGCATCCTTAGGATTGACAAAACCTTCTGGTTGCATCATATACAACTCTTCCTTAAGAAACCTGTTAAGGAATGCCGTTTTGATGTCCATTTGCCAGATCTCATAATCATAAAATGTGGCAATAGCTAACATAATTCTAACAGACTTAAGCATCGCTACGGGTGAGAAAGTCTCATCATAGTCAACCCCTTGAACTTGTTGGAAAACCTTAGAAATGATACAACTCTCCCACTCACTTTCTTGTAAATACAAGCTTCTCCGTAAGTTTGTATAAAACCAAAAGCTTTGATCACCTCATCAAAGCGAATATTCCAACTCCGAGATGCTTGCACCAGTCCATAGATGGATCGCTGGAGTTTGGATACTTTATTAGCATCCTTAGGATCGACAAAACCTTCTGGTTGCATCATATACAACTCTTCCTTAAGAAACCCGTTAAGGAATGCCGTTTTGATGTCCATTTGCCAGATCTCATAATCATAAAATGTGGCAATAGTAAACATAATTCTAACAGACTTAAGCATCGCTACATGTGAGAAAGTCTCATCATAGCCAACCCCTTGAACTTGTTGGAAAACCTTTGCGACAAGTCGAGCTTTATAGATGGTGACCTTACCATTAGCGTCTGTCTTCTTCTTAAAGATCCATTTATTCTCAATGGCTTGCCGATCATCAGGCAAGTCCACCAAAGTCCATACTTTGTTCTCATACATGTATCCTGTCTCGCATTTCATGGCCTGAAGCCATTTGTTGGAATCCGGATTCATCATAGCTTCTTCATAGTTCGTAGGTTCATCGTTGTCTAACAACATGATTTCCAGGACTGGATTATCTACCACTCTAGTGCGGAACATACCCTAGTCGACCTACGACATTCAGTAGTAACTTGATTCGAAGTTTCATGATCATCATCATTAGCATCCTCTTCGATTGGTGTAGGCATCATGGGAACTGCTTTCTGTGATGTGCTACCTTCCAATTCGAGAGAAGGTACAATTACCTCATCAAGTTCTACTTTCCTCCCACTCACTTCTTTCGAGAGAAACTCCTTATCTAGAAAGGACCCATTCTTGGCAACAAAAATCTTGCCCTCGGATCTGTGGTAGAAGGTATACCCAATGGTCTCCTTAGGGTATCCTATGAAGACGCACTTCTCCGCTTTGGGTTCGAGCTTATCAGGCTGAAGCCTCTTGACATAAGTGTCGCATCCCCAAACTTTAAGAAACGACAGCTTAGGTTTCTTGCCAAACCACAACTCATACGGTGTCATCTCAACGGATTTAGACGGTGCCCTATTTAAAGTGAATGTGGTTGTCTCTAATGCATAACCCCAAAATGATAGTCGCAAATCGGTAAGGGACATCATAGAACACAACATATCCAATAGAGTACCATTACGGCATTCGGATACACCATTACACTGTGGTGTTCCAGGTGGCGTGAGCTGTGAAATAATTCCACATTGTATTAAATGCATACCAAACTCATAACTCAAATATTCACCTCCACGATCAGATCATAGAAACACTATTTTCTTGTTACGATGATTCTCCACTTCACTCTGAAATTCCTCGAACTTTTCAAATGTTTCAGACTTGTGTTTCATTAAGTAAATATACCCATATCTACTCAAATCATCTGTGAAGGTAAGAAAATAACGATATCCACCACGTGCTTCAACACTCATCAGACCGCATACATCGGTATGTATTATTTCCAATAAGTCACTAGCTCCATTGTTTCAGAGAACGGAGTTTTAGTCATCTAGCCCACGAGGCATGGTTCACATGTCTCAAATGATTCATAATCAAGAGATTCCAAAAGTCCATCCGCATGGAGTTTCTTCATGCGCTTTACACCAATATGACCTAAGCGGCAGTGCCACAAATATGTGGTACTATCATTATTAACTTACATCTTTTGTCATCAATATTATGAATATGTGTATCACTATGATCGAGATTCAACAAGAATAAACCATTCACAAGGGGTGCATGACCAGAAAAGATATTACTCATGTAAATAGAACAACCATTATTCTCTGACTTAAATGAATAACCGTCTCACAATAAACAAGATCCAGATATAATGTTCATGCTCAACGCGGGCACCAAATAACAATTATTTAGGTTTAAAACTAATCCCGAAGGTAGATGTAGAGGTAGCGTGCTGACGGCGATCACATCAACCTTGGAACCATTTCCGGTGCGCATCGTCACCTCGTCCTTAGCCAGTCTTTGTTTATTCCGTAGCTCCTGTTTCGAGTTACAAATATTAGCAACCAAACCAGTATCAAATACCCAGGCGCTACTACGCGCACTAGTAAGGTACACATCAATAACATGTATATCAAATATACCTCTGTTGACGTTGCCAGCCTTCTTATCTGCCAAGTACTTGGGGCAGTTCTGCTTCTAGTGACCATTCCCCTTGCAGTAGAAGCACTCAGTCTTAGGTTTGGGTCCAGCCTTGGGTTTCTTCACGGGAGCAGCAACTGTCTTGCCATTCTTCTTGAAGTTTCCTTTCTTTCCCTTGCCTTTCTTGAAACTAGTGGCCTTTCTAACCATCAACGCTTGATGCTCCTTCTCGATTTCTACCTCTGCGGCCTTAAGCATCGCGAAGAGCTTGGGAATCGTTTTCTCCATCCCTTGCATATTATAGTTCATCACAAAGCCCTTATAGCTTGGTGGCAGTGACTGGAGAACTCTGTCAATGACCGTGTCATCTAGAAGAATAACTCCCAACTGAGTCAAGCGGTTGTGAAACCCAGACATTTTGAGTATATGTTCACTAACAAAAATGTTCTCCTCCATCTTGCAGCTAAAGAACTTGTCAGAGGTGTCATACCTCTCAACCTGGGCATGAGCTTGAAATACCAATTTCAGCTCCTGGAACATCTCATATGCTCCATGGTGCTCAAAACGTCTTTGGAGCCCCGGTTCTAAACCGTAAAGCATGGCGCACTGAACTATTGAGTAGTCATCACAACGTGCCTGCCAGATGTTCACAACATCCACAGACGACGTTGGAGGAGATGCGACACCTAGTGGTGTGTAACACCCCATGTATTAAGCTACAGTGATCACCCTTTTGATTATGCCATGTCATCATGATCAATAGTGCATAATCATCATTAGTATCATATCTCTTTTCAAATTCAAATTCAAATGGAAAATTCAAACTTAAAGTGAAAATAAAAGTTGTTCAAAATAGAAACTAAAATGTTCAATAAATAGCAAATATTCCAGAGACTGTTCTAAAAGTGTAATCAACAATTAATAAATTAGCTAAGTGACACTACGAGTAGAAAAACCGGGTTGGTTAATACCTTTTTAATTAAATAAAATCCCAAATGAAAACCTTTGTACTCAAAACCATTTTATTGCAGTGGCATATAATGCACTGTGATTTATGGGCTAGGTCTCATATTTTACAAAAACCTTTTAGTGCTCAAACATTTAACAAAACAGAAAAGAAAAACAGAAAACTGAAAAAGAAAAGAAGAAAAGGAAAAGGCTCACTATGCCTGGGCCGCAAGTGCACAGTGGCGGCCTAGCCCAACTAGCCCCCCCTCCCCCTACCCCTGACGCTGCAGGCGCGCTGTCGAACAGCTAGCGCGCGCCCCCCCCCCCGGCCCCTCTCCGAGCGGTCGACAGCGGCCTCGCCTCGCCGGGGAGGGTTAAGTGCATCCCCGCTGGCCCCCTGGCTCTCCCTCGCTCACTCCCTCTCGCTCTCCCTTGCCTCCCCATCTCACCCGAGCGCCGCCGCCGACGCGCCGTCGTCACCACTGTGGCCACCGGCAATCCCGAGCCCGACAGATGTGTCTGGGTGGTGCACCACCGACCGCCTCTTCCTCATCGACTGACGGCAAGAACTGAGGTGCACCGGAACTCGCGGATCGAGCCGTCCCAGTATACGGCATCTCCGGGGATCACCGTCGAATTTGCCTCGTCTCTGCGCTACCGTCCACTCGAGGGGCCTCCGTGAGCCCGCACGGTGAGCATCCTCCCTTCTCTCCCCGTCCGTTGCTCTGTTTTTGCTCCATGGCAAGCCGTACGCTGCAACGCCGGTGCCGGAGCTCTGACTCCGCAGACAAGCTCGCCGCCGTCCCGATAGTCCTGGTCATGGCCAGGCAGGCACTCTGGCGAGTTCGGAGTAACCTTCTGGCGAGTCCGGAACGCTCGATGCGCTAGACCCCGATTCCGGCCGCCGCCTGAGCTCGCCGTAGCCATCGTTTCCAAGCTCCCCGGCATGGGCCGACGCTGTAGTTCGATGTGCGGCTCCACCAGCTTTTGAAAGAGCCCAACCGCGACGCTTTTGGACCACCATAGCGGAATCACGAGCCCTTCCGGCGAGGTTGCCACCGCAGGAGGCTCGCCGGAGCAGCTCCAGCGGCTTCGCTGAGCTGGCGTCATGTGGGACCCGCCTGTAGTCACTGCCAGTGGGCCTCTGGGCCCACTTTGACCCAGTTGACCGTGGTCAACTGCGGTCACTGTTCACACTAGCCGTTGACTAGTGGGTCCCGCTGACTTAATTAGCGTTAAACAAATGATTAGAGTTCTGTTAATTAGCTAGTGACACTGACAGTAGGCCCCACCGGTAGATTAATTAGTTTGTTAGTCGCTGAGTCAATGACAGGTGGCCCCCACCACTCAGTTTGACCAGTCAACTGGTCAGTTGACTGGCTGACATAGAGCTGATGTCGTGCTGACGTCACACAAGCACTGTTCTGGATAATGTTGGTTTAGTTAATAAAAATAATTCAGAAATTAATAAAAACTTTAGAAAATCATATCATTTAATCCGTAACTCCGATGAAAATAATTTGTACATGAAAATTGCTCAGAACGACGAGACGAATCCGAATACGCGATCCGTTTGTCCGCCACACATCCCTAACTATCTGAACATGCAACCGTTCCCCTCTTTTCGTTTGTCCGAAATGCCGGACACTGGGAATACTTTCCCGGACGTTTCTCCCCTTCGCCGGGATTACCTAGCACTACGATAGAACACCGCTAGCTCTGCTTATTGACATGTCATGCACTTGTTTGCTTAGTATTTACTTTCCCCCCCCCTCTTCTCTCTCGTTAGACCCCGTCGCAGTTCCCGGTACCGCCGCAGCTCCGGAGACCGAAGACACCATTGACGACCTTGCCCTTGCCGCCGAGCAACCAGGCAAGCCCCCCCTTTGATCATCCCAATATCGCCCATTCTATTTCTCATGCTTGCATTAGAAACTGCTGCTACTGCTTTACCCATTCTGATGCATAGCCTGTTTATTGTAACCTGCTGTTGATAATTACCTGCATAACCTAAACTGCTTAGTATAGGCTGGGTAGAGACCTATCAGTGACCCCACTTATCCCGACTGCCCCGCTGGATTATCAGAAGACCCGATCAAAGGGATTGAAGACCAGGCCCCGACACCGCACATCACCCCCTTAGTTGTAACGACACTGCAGCGTTACTATCGAGTGCCGAGGGTGAAACCTCTTGTAGCACTTCTGATGTTAACTCTGGAGAGTAGCTATTTGGTCATGGTCATCGAGGGTGATTCCTCCTTCACCACTTCCGGTAACGACCCTGTCGTGCAATACATCAAGTGTGAACCCATCGAGGGTGATTCCTCCGAGTTCACCTTGAAGGATACATCAAGTAGGAATCAAACGAGGGTGATACCTCGGAATCCCCTAATGTTATGGACACACGAATACTTGGACCTTACACTGTTACTTGGATAGGCGGGTCGACCCTGAGGGGTACCCATGTGCGCCTAAGTGGCGAGTGTTGTGAAGACGGGTTGCCTGTATGGTGCCCGAGTGATGAATACGAGGCGTGGCCGGGCATTCTTGGCCCTTGCCGCAAGTCCTCGAGACGGGGCGATGGGGTCACATCTTTCATGAGTCTCTGCTCATTACCGCAATCCCTAGTCCACCAATGATTTGGATATTTGATCCGAGCAGGCCTCTGGCCTTATAGCACTAACCATCACGTGGGCATAGTATGGGCGTTCTGCATCGTAGCATCAGCCGAAAGCTCTGTCAGACGTCTAGTTCAACCTTGCGGCCGGGACGGACCGGCGCCCTCCTGGTGCCTGGCTTCACCCTGCTCGCAACGACCCGGAGTGCACAGGGCGATGGCCCAAGACCCCTGAGTGCTTAGGATGTAGACCGGCGGGGACCTCTCTGCTAAGCTGTAGGTAGGGCTGCGGTGTATCGTTTGGCCAAGGCCGGCCATGACCCAGGAAAGTGTGTCCGGCCGGAGTTAATCGAGTGTGTTGGGTAAGTTGGTGCACCCCTGCAGGGAAGAACACATCTATCGATAGCCTGTCCTACGGTAAAGGACACTCAGAGTTGTATCCCAATCGATACCACTAGAACATATTGATGAGATGAGATATGGATACTATGGCTCTGGGATTGCTTCTCGCAGGGAGTCGAGAAGGGATCTCAGGACGAGGTTGATGACTATATAGCTCTGGGATTGCTTTCTCGCAGGGAGTCGAGAAAGGATCTCTGGGTGAGGTTGAGACTTAATAATACTACTACATTATACTGTGCTGATCTACTCTCTTCTATTGCTGCAAGACCGCTGAAGATGCTAGTCTTCGATAGGACTAGGCTTTCCTCTCTATTCTGGCATTTCTGCAGCCCAGTCCACATATACAGCCACTCTTTGATAATGTTGCATATGTAGTGTAGATCCTTGCTTGCTGAGTACTTCGGATGAGTACTCACGGTTGCTTTGCTTTCTTTTTCCCCATATACCCCTTTTGATGCAACCAGATGACGGAGCCCCTGAGACAGCCGCCCCCGCCGACGATCGCTACTACTACCCCGAGGATGGATACTACTACGAGCTGGCCGACAACCAGGAGTAGGATCGGAGGGTCCCAGGCAGGAGGCCTACGCCTTTCGATCGTAGTGTTTTTCTTTTGCCCCACCTTCTAAGGGCCTTACTGTGTCTTCTTTTATATCTGTACTCAGATATCTGATGCTCCCACTGACGCTTGTATGCGAGCTTATGTATTCGAGCCCTCGAGGCCCCTGGCTTGTAATATAAAGCTTGTATGACCTTATTTATGTTTTAGAGTTGTGTTGTGATATCTTCCCGTGAGTCCTTAGGCTTGATCGTGTGCATTTGCGTGTATGATTAGTGCACGATTGAGCCGGGGGCGTCACAAGTTGGTATCAGAGCCGACTGCCTGTAGGAACCCCCCTTTCCAACTCCTTGGTCGAAGTTGAGTCTAGTAACCGAAAACTGTTTTACTAACTTGACTGTGTGGCCTACGGGCCCACGTCACCAACTGGGTGGTATTAGGATCTTTTACTCCTCGACCTTTACTCTGGGACTCTGATCTCTCTTCTATTCGGGTTAAATAGATTTTACTAACTCCAACTTTAGGTTCTCGTGATCACATCCACCTGGAGTTCTGAAATTACCCCCTTGCTTCAAGATTGTGGGCCAGGTTCTGCTTGCAGGATCCTCTTATCGAGGGCACCCTGTGTTGTCACTTGCAGATTCCTTGCTCCAACAGTTTTCTCTGACGTATTGTAGCCTTTGCTATGTCACGTTGTTGTAATCCTCACCGCGTGCCTGCGTGCCGCCTAGTTTGTCTAGCTGCGAGCGTTCCCGTGCGCGTACTATCCGTTTGAATCCAACTATGTGCATGGATTGGTATGTCTTTGACGACTACTACTATATATCTAATGCCTTTCCTATTCTTTCCCGTGTTACATCATGAATAACTTCATACAACTGCAGTTTTAATTGCTAAACTGCCCTTGTTGAATTGGCACGATGGCTGACGATCCCCCACCTCCACCTTATATTGCCGAAATGATGCAGCAGTTTGAACTGAACCGTCAGGTTATGACCGGGATATTGGCTCAGTTTCCAAACCAGAATGTTCATCAACAGCCTACCCCAATAACACTGCTAGAATTCATGCGCCTCAATCCATCCACTTTTCGCAGCTCGACTGATCCAATGGATGCTGATGATTGGCTCCGTGACATTGCCTTTCAGATGAAGTCGGCCAATGTTATCCCTAATAGTTATGTCACCTATGCGACGTATCACCTGAGGGGATTAGCTGCTCAATCGTGGGAAAGCCACAAGGGTATGTTGCCTGCTGAAACAGTAACCACTTGGCAGGAATTTCAGTAAGCTTTTCATGCACGTTACATTCCTCAAGGTCTGATGGACCAGAAGAAGCAGGAGTTTCGCAAACTCTCACAGGGCATCATGACTGTGGATGAATATCAGAGGAAATTCCTTGAATTGTCTCGCTATGCTGAAGATGATGTCTGCACTGATGCCCGCAAGCAGGATAAATTCCGTGAAGGACTACGTACTGACATAAACCTTGCACTTGCAGTCCATGATTGCACAGACTTCGCAACGCTTGTCAGCAAATCTTTCCAAGTTGAAACTGCTCTGACTAAGTACCAGGAGTCGCTCAAGCGCACTCGTGATGTTGGTTCGTCTTCGGGTCAGCTTGTTCAGAAACGTCAAGTCTGGATCCCACATAATGTTCATCACCGACCTGCTCCAACACCAAGGCCATCTTATGTTGCACCTCGTCTGCCTCCGCTGCCAAGACAGCTAACAATCCAGGGTGGACAGTCCAATGCCGTAGCTCCTCTCCCTAATGATGGTTTATGCCGCAAGTGTGGACAGCCCGGGCACCGTGCTTTCAACTGTCATCAGGGTCAGCCTCAGAATGCATCACGTCCTCCTTTTGGTCATAGGAAGGGCCATCGGACCCATCATTCCAAGAATCGTAACGCCAGACTACCTGCTAGTCAACTTGTTCATGTCAACCAAGTCAACATGGAAGAAGCTCGACAGGACCCCAAAATTGTGATGGGCAACCTTCTAGTGAATTCAATCCCAGCTTCAGTCCTCTTTGATTCTGGGGCATCGCACTCCATGTCCGAAAGTTTTGCGTGAAGCCATGATATACCTTTCGAGGAGATGTCCACCCCATTAGTAATCCAGTCACCCGGGGCTAATTGGCAAACTACCATGGTAAGCCACGGTAACCACATTGTGATTGGAGGATTGATGTTCCCCGTTTCTCTCATTGCTCTCAAGACCTCCAACATAGACATTATTCTGGGTATGGACTGGTTGAGACCTCATAAAGCTTTGATTGACTGTGCCGCTGAAACAGTCCGCATCACACACCCTTCTGGCAAGACAGTCAAATACTCAGCCCGAATAGCTCAGGATGCTGAGACTCAAATATATGTTCTGAATGCATTGAATGCCTCACCTCTTGAAGGCATCGAGAACATTCCAGTTGTTCGTGATTTTCAAGATGTCCTTCCAGAAGAACTTCCAGGAATACCCCCTGCTAGAGCTGTCGAGTTTGTCATCGACTTGAAACCTGGCACTACTCCTATTGCGAAGCGTCCTTATAAAATGCCTCCGCACCACCTTCTTGAACTTAAGGAAGAAATCGACAAGTCACTTAAGAAAGGTTTCATCCGCCCCAGTTCCTCTGCTTGGGGAGCACCTTCACTCTTCTTTAAGAAGAAGGATGGAACTAACCGATTGGTTCAGGATTATCGGCCCATTAACCAAGCCACAATTTAGAATAAATATCCGCTTCCTCGGATCAATGATTTGTATGATCAACTTGCTGGATCATCGGTGTTTTCTAAACTCGATCTGAGGTTGGGATATCATCAGATCCGTGTTCATGAAGAGGATATTCCGAAGACTGCATTTGTTACTCGCTATGGCTCTTATGAGTACACTGTCATGTCATTTGGCTTAACAAATGCTCCAGCTACGTTTTCCCGCCTGATGAATTATATCTTCATGGATTACCTCGACAAGTTCGTCGTGGTTTATCTAGATGATATTCTGGTCTATTCAAAGAATAAGGAAGAACATGCTGAACACCTCCGTCTTGTACTGGAAAGGCTCCGAGAACACCAGTTGTATGCCAAGTATTCCAAATGTGAATTCTGGCTTTCTGAAGTAACCTACCTTGGTCATGTGATTTCCATGGACGGAATTGCTGTCAACCCAGAATGAGTTCAGGTTATTCTTGACTGGACACCTCCAAAGAATGTCAAGCAAGTGAGAAGTTTTCTTGGCCTTGCAAGCTATTGCCGTCGATTTGTCGAGAACTTTTCCAAGATTGCTAAGCCCTTGACTGATCTGCTTCACAAGGGCGTTAAATTTGAATGGACAGAAAAATGTCAGGAAAGTTTCCAAACACTCAAGAACAAGCTAACATCTACCCTAGTACTTGCTCCTCCAGATTCTCGCAAAGATTTTGTGATTTATTGTGACGCATCCCGTGAAGGATTAGGCTGTGTCCTAATGCAAGAGCGTAAAGTGATTGCCTATGGCTCTCGTCAGTTGCGCCCGCATGAAGAGAATTATCCGGTACATGATTTAGAACTAGATGCTGTCATCTATGCACTGCAGTTGTGGCGACATTACCTTCTCGGTAATCGTTGCGAGATCTACACGGATCATAAAAGTCTGAAGTACTTGTTCACTCAGCCATCTCTAAACCTCAGTCAGCAAAGATGGATGGAGGCCATTGCGGACTATGATTTGGGTATTTCCTATACCCCTGGCAAGGCTAACGTGATGGCTGATGCCTTAAGCCGCAAGTCCTATTGCGACAACCTCATGGTTAGGCAAGCTCAACCTCGTCTTTTTGAAGAACTGCGCAAGCTGAATCTCCGTATTGTTCCACAGGGTTCTCTTAATAACCTTGTGATACAACCAGATCTTGAGAAAGCTGTTAAGAATGCGCAAGCTAAAGATGCTGAAATTGATCTCATGAAGAAAGATCTTCACCTTGTAAAGTACAGGGATTTCTCGCTGTCTGAAGATGGAACCTTGTATTTCAGAAACCGCATTGTCGTACCTCGCTTCGAACTTATGACCGACAAGGTCATGAAGGAGGCACATGATACCCCGCTGTCTATTCATCCGGGTAGCACCAAGATGTATCGTGATCTCCGTCAAAGGTACTGGTGGTCTAAAATGAAGCAGGATATTGCTCGATATGTTGCTGAATGTGATGTGTGTCGTCGCGTTAAAGCAGAACATCAGAAGCCTGCTGGAATTCTGCAATCGCTTCCTATTCCTTTATGGAAATGGGATAAGGTTCATATGGATTTCATTACTGGCCTTCCCAGGTCACAGAAGGGTCACAATGCTATTCTTGTAGTCGTCGATCAACTTTCTAAAGTTGCACACTTTCTGCCTGTCAAAGAGACTATCACTGCTAGTCAGTTAGCAGAGTTGTATGTCTCCAGAATTGTATCACTCCACAGTATTCCGAAGGAGATCAGTTCGGACCGTGGCGGCCTTTTCACTTCCAAGTTCTGGGAAAGCTTCCAAGAAGCTATGGGAACTCATATTACCTGGAGTTCAGCTTATCATCCCCAATCCCAAGGCCAAGTTGAGCGAGTCAATCAAGTGCTTGAAGATATGCTGCGAGCTTGTGTTATTTCTTTCGGTAAGAAGTTGGAAGAATCTCTCCCGTATGCCGAGTTCTCTTATAACAACAGCTATCAAGCCAGTTTGAAAATGGCTCCCTTCGAAGTGCTATATGGACGTAAGTGTCGAACCCCTCTGAATTGGTCAGAAACTGGGGAACGACCGCTCGTGGGTCCGGATATTATTCAACATGCCGAAGAACAAGTACATATCGTTCGAGTAAATCTCAAGGCGGCTCAGGACCGTCAAAAGAGCAACTACGATCGCAAACGATGGGGTTTGACTTATCAACCTGGTGATCAAGCTTATCTGCGAGTCACTCCTATGAAAGGCACTCACCGTTTCGGAATAAAGGGCAAGTTAGCTCCACGCTACATTGGTCCTTTCCGCATTATTGCAAGACATGGTCAGGTGGCGTATAAATTGGAGTTGCTGCCGCAATTCTCGCATATCCACGACGTATTCCATGTGTCGCAACTTCGTAAATGCTTCAAGGAATCTCCGCATAGAGCAGTAGATCACGAGGTGCTCGAATTGCAAGATGACCTATCTTATAAGGAGCATCCGATCCGCATTCTCGATGAAGCTGAACGTCGGACCCATCAGAAGGTTACCAAGTTCCTCAAAGTGCAGTGGTCAAATCATACTGAAGATGAAGCCACTTGGGAACACGAGGATAATCTTCGTGCGGAATACCCCGAACTTTTTCCTTCTACCTCTTAATTCTCGGGACGAGAATTCTTGTTAGTGGAGGAGATTTGTAACACCCCATGTATTAAGCTACAGTGATCACCCTTTTTATTATGCCATGTCATCATGATCAACAGTGCATAATCATCATTAGTATCATATCTCTTTTCAAATTCAAATTCAAATGGAAAATTCAAACTTAAAGTGAAAATAAAAGTTGTTCAAAATAGAAACTAAAATGTTCAATAAATAGCAAATATTCCAGAGACTGTTCTAAAAGTGTAATCAACAATTAATAAATTAGCTAAGTGACACTACCAGTAGAAAAACTGGGTTGGTTAATACCTTTTTAATTAAATAAAATCCCAAATGAAAACCTTTGTAATCAAAACCATTTTATTGCAGTGGCATATAATGCACTGTGATTTATGGGCTAGGTCTCATATTTTACAAAAACCTTTTAGTGCTCAAACATTTAACAAAACAGAAAAGAAAAACAGAAAACTGAAAAAGAAAAGAAGAAAAGGAAAAGCCTCACTGTGCCTGGGCCGCAAGTGCACAGTGGCGGCCCAGCCCAACTAGCCCCCCCTCCCCCTACCCCTGACGCCGCAGGCGCGCTGTCGAACAGCTAGCGCGCGCGCCCGGCCCTCCCTGGCCTCTCTTCGAGCGGTCGACAGCGGCCTCGCCTCGCCGGGGAGGGTTAAGTGCATCCCCGCTGGCCCCCTGGCTCTCCCTCGCTCACTCCATCTCGCTCTCCCTCGCCTCCCCATCTCACCCGAGCGCCATCGCCGACGCGCTGTCGTCACCACCGCGGCCACCGGTGTTCCCGAGCCCGACGGATGTGTCTGGGTGGTGCGCCGCCGACTGCCTCTTCCTCATCGACTGACGGCAAGAACTGAGGTGCACCGGAACTCGCAGATCGAGCCATCCCAGTATACGGCATCTTCGGTGATCACCGTCGAATTTGCCTCGTCTCTGCACTACCGTCCACTCGAGGGGCCTCCGTGAGCCCGCACGGTGAGCATCCTCCCTTCTCTCCCCGTCCGTTGCTCTATTTTTGCTCCATGGCAAGCCGTATGCTGCAACGCCGGTGCCGGAGCTCTGACTCCGCAGACAAGCTCGCCGCCGTCCCGATAGTCCTGGTCATGGCCAGGCAGGCACTCTGGCAAGTTCGGAGTAACCTTCTGGTGCCCCCCTAGTGTTAGTTAGCACACCAGCCGACCGGAACGCTCGACGCGCTAGACCCCGATTCCGGCCGCCGCCTGAGCTCGTCATAGCCATCGTTTCCGATCTCCCCGGCATGGGCCGACGCCGTAGTTCGATGCGCGGCTCCACCAGCTTTCGAAAGAGCCCAACCGCGACGCTTTTGGACCATCATAGCGGAATCCCGAGCCCTTTCGGCGAGGTTGCCACCGCGGGAGGCTCGCCGGAGCAGCTCCGGTGGCTCCGCTGAGCTGGCGTCGTGTGGGACCCGCCCGTAGTCACTGCCAGTGGGCCTCTGGGCCCACTTTGACCCAGTTGACCATGGTCAACTGCGGTCACTGTTCACACTGGCCGTTAACTAGTGGGTCCCACTGACTTAATTAGCGTTAAACAAATGATTAGAGTTCTGTTAATTAGCTACTGACACTGACAGTAGGCCCCACCGGTAGATTAATTAGTTTGTTAGTCGCCGAGTCAATGACAGGTGGCCCCCACCAGTTAGTTTGACCAGTCAACTGGTCAGTTGACTGGCTGACGTAGAGCTGACGTCACACAAGCACTGTTCTGGATAATGTTGGTTTAGTTAATAAAAATAATTCAGAAATTAATAAAAACTTTAGAAAATCATATCTTTTAATCTGTAACTCCGATGAAAATAATTTGTACATGAAAATTGCTCAGAACGACGAGACGAATCCGAGAACGCGATCTGTTCGTCCGCCACACGTCCCTAACTATTCGAACATGCAACCGTTCCCCTCTTTTCGTTTGTCCGAAATGCCGGACACTAGGAATACTTTCTCGGACGTTTTTCCCCTTCGCCGGGATTACCTAGCACTACGATAGAACACCGCTAGCTCTGCTTATTGACATGTCATGCACTTGTTTGCTTAGTATTTACTGTTCCCCCCCTCTTCTCTCTCGTTAGACCCCGTCGCAGTTCCCGGTACCGCCGCAGCTCCGGAGACCGAAGACACCATTGACGACCTTGCCCTTGCCGCCGAGCAACCAGGCAAGCCCCCCCTTTGATCATCCCGATATCTCCCATTCTATTTCTCATGCTTGCATTAGAATTGCTGCTGCTACTGCTTTACCCATTCTGATGCATAGCCTGTTTATTGTAACCTGCTGTTGATAATTACCTGCATAACCTAAACTGCTTAGTATAGGCTGGGTAGAGACCTATCAGTGACCCCACTTATCCCAACTGCCCCGCTGGATTATCAGAAGACCCGATCAACGGGATTGAAGACCAGGCCCCGACACCGCACATCACCCCCTTAGTTGTAACGACACTGCAGCGTTACTATCGAGTGCCGAGGGTGAAACCTCTTGTAGCACTTCTGATGTTAACTCTGTAGAGTAGCTATTTGGTCGTGGTCATCGAGGGTGATTCCTCCTTCACCACTTCCGGTAACGACCCTGTCGTGCAACACATCAAGTGTGAACCCATCGAGGGTGATTCCTCCGAGTTCACCTTGACGGATACATCAAGTAGGAATCCAACGAGGGTGATACCTCGGAATCCCCTGATGTTATGGACACACGGATACTTGGACCTTACACTGTTACTTGGATAGGCGGGTCGACCCTGAGGGGTACCCGCGTGCGCCTAAGTGGCGAGTGTTGTGAAGACGGGTTGCCTGTATGGTGCCTGAGTGATGAATACGAGGCGTGGCCGGGCATTCTTGGCCCTTGCCGCAAGTCCTCGAGACGGGGCGATGGGGTCACATCTTTCGTGAGTCTCTGCTCGTTACCGCAAGCCCTAGTCCACCAATGATTTGGATATTTGATCCGAGCATGCCTCTGGCCTTATAGCACTAACCATCACGTGGGCATAGTATGGGCGTTCTGCATCGTAGCATCAGCCGAAAGCAATGTCAGACGTCTAGTTCAGCCTTGCGGCCGGGATGGACCGGCGCCCTCCTGGTGCCTGGCTTCACCCTGCTCGCAACGACCCGGAGTGCACAGGGCGATGGCCCAAGACCCCTGAGCGCTTAGGATGTAGACCGGCGGGGACCTCTCTGCTGAGTTTTAGGTAGGGCTGCGGTGTATCATTTGGCCGAGGCCGGGCATGACCCAGGAAAGTGTGTCCGGCCGGAGTTAATCGAGCGTGTTGGGTAAGTTGGTGCACCCCTGCAGGGAAGAACACATCTATCGATAGCCGGTCCTACGGTAAAGGACACTCGAAGTTGTATCCCGATCGATACCACTAGAACATATTGATGAGATGAGATATGGATACTATGGCTCTGGGATTGCTTCTCGCAGGGAGTCGAGAAGGGATCTCAGGACGAGGTTGATGACTATATGGCTCTGGGATTGCATTCCCGCAGGGAGTCGAGAAAGGATCTCTGGGTGAGGTTGAGACTTAATAATACTACTACATTATACTGTGCTGATCTACTCTCTTCTATTGCTGCAAGACCGCTGAAGATGCTAGTCTTCGATAGGACTAGGCTTTCCTCTCTATTCTGGCATTTCTGCAGCCCAGTCCACATATACAGCCACTCTTTGATAATGTTGCATATGTAGTGTAGATCCTTGCTTGCTGAGTACTTCGGATGAGTACTCACGGTTACTTTGCTTTCTTTTTCCCCATATACCCCTTTTGATGCAACCAGATGACGGAGCCCCTGAGACAGCCGCCCCCGCCGACGATCGCTACTACTACCCCGAGGATGGATACTACTACGAGTTGGCCGATGACCAGGAGTAGGATCGGAGGGTCCCAGGCAGGAGGCCTACGCCTTTCGATCGTAGTGTTTTTCTTTTGCCCCGCCTTCTAAGGGCCTTACAGTGTCTTCTTTTATATTTGTACTCAGATATCTGATGCTTCCGCTGACGCTTGTATGCGAGCTTATGTATTCGAGCCCTCGAGGCCCCTGGCTTGTAATATAAAGCTTGTATGACCTTATTTATGTTTTAGAGTTGTGTTGTGATATCTTCCCGTGAGTCCTTAGGCTTGATCGTGTGCATTTGCGTGTATGATTAGTGCACGATTGAGCCGGGGGCGTCACACGGTGCATCAAGGGCATAAGCTTTCTGTGCAGCAATGAGGATAATCCTCAAATTACGGACCCAGTCCGCATAGTTGCTTCCATCATCTTTCAACTTAGCTTTCTCTAGGAACACATTAAAATTCAGGGGAACTACAACGCGGGCCATTGATCTACAACACAAATGTTCCATAGACAATTAAGATTAGGTTCATGATAATTAGTTCAGTTAATTAAATTACTAATGAACTCGCACGTAAATCAACATCCCTCAAGTTGTCTAAGTGATACATGATCCAAGTCAACTAACCCATGTCCGGTCATCACGTGAGATGGGGTAGTCATCAATGGTGAACATCTCCATGTTGATCATATACTATATGACTCATGTTCGACCTTTCGGTCTCCTGTGTTCCAAGGCCATGTCTGTACATTCTAGGTCGTCATGTTTAACCAAAGTATTCTGCATGTGTAAAACTGGCTTACACCCATTGTATGCGAACATGGAGTCTATCACACCCTATCATCACGAGGTGCTTCGAAACGACGAACTTTTGCAACCGTGCATACTTAGGGAGAACACAATTTCTTGAAATTAAGTGAAGGGATCATCTTATAATGCTACCGTTATCCTAAGCAAAATAAGATGCATACAAAGATAAACAACACATGCAATCAATATGTGACATGATATGGCCATTATCATCTCGTGCCTTTGATCTCCATCTCCAAAGCACCGACATGATCTCCATCGTCACCGGCATGACACCATGATCTCCATCATCACCGGCATGACACCATGATCTCCATCATCGTGTCATCACGTGTTCGTCTTGCCAACTATTGCTTCTACAACTATTGCTAATGCATAGTGATAAAGTAAAGCAATTACATGTCGATTAATAAATTAAAGACAACCCTATGGCTCCTGCCGGTTGCCGAACTCATCGACATGCAAGTCATGAACCTATTACAAAACATGATCATCTCATACATCAACATATATCACATCACGTTTTTGGCCATACCACATCACAACATGCCCTGCAAAAACAAGTTAGACATCCTCTACTTTGTTGTTGCAAATTTTACGTGGCTGTTATGGGCAACTAGCAAGAACCGTTCTTACCTACGCAAAGCCATAACAGTGATAATCAAGTTACCTTTTAACCTTCAACAAGGACCGCCTTCGTCAAATTAGATTCAACTAAAGTAGGAGAGACAGACACCCGCTAGACATCTTATGCAAAACAAGTTGCATGTCAGTCAGTGGAACCGGTCTCATGTGCGAGGACATGTAAAGTTGGTCCGAGCCGCTTCATCCCACAATACCGCCGAATCCAAATAAGACAAGACAGGTAAGCAATTTAAGCATCAACGCCCATAACTCTTTGTGTTCTACTCGTGCATATACATCTACGCATAGACCTAGCTCATGATGCCACTGTTGGGGAACAAAGCATGAGAATCAAAAAAATTCCTACGAACACCCACGATCTATCTAGGAGAAGCATAGAAACGAGAGGGAAGAGTGTGTCTACATACCCTCATAGACCGTTAAGCGGAAACGTATATCACGCGGTTGATGTAGTCGTTCTCGTCCCGATCCAATTGTGATCCAAACCGATGAAGTACCGAACGGATGGCACCTCCGCGTTCAGCACACGTACGACTCGATGACGTCTCCTCCTCCTTGATCCATCAACCACGGGAGGAGAAGTAGATGGGATTGCCGGCAACATGACAGGGTGACGGTGATGGTGGTGGAGTGATTCCGGCAGGGCTACGCCGAGCACTATCGAAACAACGAAGACAGAGGAGTTACGAAGTAACGGAAGAGAGAGGGGGCCAAGGGCTTGTGTGTTCTCTTGGGAGCACCCCCTCCCCTCTATATATAGGTGGAGGGGCATGGTGGCCAGCCCTCCAAGCCCTAGGGGCGCACCAAGGGGGAGGAGTTGGACTCCTAATCCAATTCCCTCCTTTTCCATACACAGGTGGGCTTTCCACCTCTCCGAAGCCACATGGGCCTTGAGGGACTTGTGCGCCTGCCACAATAAGGCCAGGGCGCCTCCCCTCAGCACATGCTAGCCCTTGGGACGTGGTGGAACCTTTGGTGGACTTTCAGACTCCTCCGAAAGTTTCCGGAACCTTCTGAAAGCTTCCCGGTACAATATCGAAAAAACTGAAACTTTTTCCGGAACCCTGAAAGGAACTTTCCATATATAAATCTTTACCTCCAGACCATTCCGGAGCTCCTCGTGACGTCCGAGATCTCATCCAGGAATCCGAACAACATTCGGTCACCAACATGCATATCCCAATATTACTCTAGCGGCACCGAACGTTAAGCGTGTGGACCCTACGGGTTCGAGAATCATGTAGACATGACCGAGACACCTCTCCGATCAATAACCAATAGTGGAACCTGGATGCACATATTGGTTCCTACATATTCCACGAAGATCTTTTATCGGTTGAACCACGATGTCAAGGATTCGGTTAATCCCGTATGCAATTCTCTTTGTCCGGAGATATGTTACTTGCCCGAGATTCGATCGTCGGTATGTCCATACCTAGTTCAATCTAGTTACCGACAAGTCTCTTTACTGGTTCCGTAATACAAGATCTCGTGACTAACTCATTAGCCACATTGCTTGCAAGCTCTTTATGATGTTGTATTGTCGAGAGGGCCCAGAGATATCTTTCCGTCACATGGAGTGACAAATCCCAGTCTCGATCCATGCCAATGCAGCAGACATCTTCGAAAATACCTATAGAGCATCTTTATGATCACCCAGTTACGAAGTGAGTTTGATAGCACACAAGGTATTCCTCCGGTATCCGGGAGTTGCATGATCTCATGGTCTTAGGAATAGATACTTGACATGAAGAAAGCTATAGCAATAAACTCAAGTGATACGATCGAATGCTAAGTTTACGGTTGGGTCTTGTCCATCACATCATTCTCCTAATGATGTGATCCCGTTATCAAATGATAACTCATGTCTATGGTTAGGAAACCTTAACCATCTTTGATCAACGAGTTAGTCTAGAAGAGGCTCACTAGGGACATAGTATTTGTTCATGTATTCGCACATGTATTTAAGTTTCCCGTCAATACAATTCTAGCATGAATAATAAACCTTTATCATGAACAAGGAAATATGATAATAACCAATTTATTATTGCCTATAGGGCATATTTCCAACAGTTTCCAAGTAGGTAATTTTGAAGACCATTTTCGGACCACAACAGGAGGTAACTAACATTGACGCAAAGATCCTCACCTTTTCGGAAAGAGGTTATTCGAGCTAAAACGGCAACAAGTGGTCTCCACCCATGCTAAAATCTTTAAGCTTGGGATGTTCTTACCACCCATACTCTCTTTCAACAATTGCATTTTATATTACCTTTTCATGATTTTCCCAAGATCAGGCCCTGTAAAAGTCCTAAGCTTGGAAGATTGTCGTTCATATTAGCGAGGCTTGTGTTTGTGTAGCACTTAATGGTGATCATACCTTACAATCAAAGTATCAACCCGATGAGGAGGGAGTGTGAAAAGTACATTTATTACAATGTAAAATCGGAGACCGTTTGATATTTCTTGATCACTACATTTAGTATATGCTTAAAGTTTTTGGAAGTACAAATACAAAGAAAAAAATGGCTAGCTTGTGACTTTTGTAGCACATACGTTATTCTAAAAAGATATAAACATGCAAGTTTCTAGAAGAATATGACATGAGCATTATAGAAGTTGTAGATATGTTTAGGACAAATCTATCTACATTACCAACTCCGGTCTGTATCATGCCTCCAGATAAGTGTGGGAGCTCACCACCATGGTAACCATACAATGGAGCTCGAAACGGGAATTCTCTATTGCGTCAGTGCGTGCGTGCATCATGCTTTTAAGTGGGATCGGACGGCCAGGGAGGGGGGAGTTTTCTTTTCATGGATCACCTGAGATGCCTGAGAGATGCCTCAGGCTAGTCTATGTTACTATCGTCACAGTGGATAGTGTCATATGTGTGGTACTCCATAGTATAGATGTCTTCATTTATTACTTTCTAGACTCATTTTGTATTGGAAAGCGCTATGTGATGGTAACATATTATCAGTTCGTCGTACAACCAATCAGTAACCACCTAGGCCCCAGAGAATTTTCTAGCGCGCCCTCTAAACTGTGACAGAGGGAGTACTTTATTTGTCTCTCTTTTCATTAACTATTTGCCACCTCACTATTTTTACTTATGTGGCATCTATGTTACTACATATGTTACTCCCACTATGACCAGCCTAACGCTGCTCAAAGTTAAGAAGCAATTGTAGAATTTGGATTGATCTTTTCAATCGCACCTAATTATGATGAAACCGAGAGGTCACTGCTGCCTCTTTGTTTTGGTCTTGACTGGAGTAGAGCTATCAGTTAGATTACTCGTGTGGATACGCACAGGAAGCAATTGTAGTTACCAGGCAAAAAAAAAGAGGTTATTAGTCATAAAACTTGCATCACATGTTTAGTTTGGTGCTAGATCTTTGAAAATACGGTTTTGTAGTCATCCATCTTGACTCAAGCGTGTAGATACGGTCATAGTACATGTATGCCGGTGTATGCATGCGTATGGCCCCACTAGTTACTGAGTGATGTCGCTGGGATGGACGTATTTTACACAAAACACCCTAATAATTTTTTATTTGCAGAAACAGTGAACCACCTCGAACAATTTTTGCACACAGCCCCCTCATTTTTTTATTTACAGAAAAAACCGAAGACGTAACTACACATAAATGTGAAAATTAACATTAAAAATAGGTGCGCTACGATTTGACCATGCAAACTGTTTCAATCTGAGAAGGTTCATGTGGTTCAGAAATTAATTATTTGTTTAATCAACTGTTTCAAACCAACTGTTTCAATCATAGAACCTTCTCAGATTGAACCATGCGAAAATTGTTTCAATCCTATAATTAACTATACAACCAACTGTTTTGAACCAACTGTTTCAATCTGAGAAGGTTCATTTGTTTGTATAATCAAAATTAACATAAAAAATTAGGTTCAGAAGTCTAATATGGAAAGTTTATTTATATGTACTGAACGAGCACTCATGTGGAGCTTAAATGGGCTGGGGTTACTGCGGCCCACTTTTGGCCGCGCTAATTTTTGTATGTTAAAATCCTATACATAAGTAATAAAATCGTGTTAAAATATTTGCGTGTTAAAAATCCTATAAAACAAATGATGATTAGTAAATAATTGTTTTTATAATGTAAACTTGTGTATTTTATAGAAATATTTAGTTAATATGTGCAGTGAAAATGTTAATTACATAAATTTGGTTAATGAATCCAAAATATTTTACACTCGTGGCTTATATTTAAATTATACAAAATGATGAACACAAACATTTACTAAATATTTATAACTATTCACTTGTGTATAATTTTTAGTCAAGAATTATTCGAAATTTCTAAACGTAAAGCGCCACTATTGAATATTTGTATTAATAGTTTAAATTTTAAATTATGAATATTTTATATTATAAAAACATTGAATTATACAAATGCGGGCATAATTATTGAATTTTTATAATTAAAATAATATGTTTGAATTGTAATTATGAATATGCGCATTTATATGACACATATGTTCATATAATACTAAGGTTTGTCAAATAGTTTACTATATTTTTTTATATAATACACAGATTTATGTTTAAAAGTTTTATTTACTAATCATCGTCTGTATGTATAATTTTTTTAACACATAAATATTTGAACATAACTTTATTACTTACGTTTTACTAAATATTTTATATAAAATACCCCGGTTTATATTTAAATATTTTTAATTACTAATAATCATCTTTATTTATAACATTTTTAGTAAAAATCTATTTGAATATAACTTTATACGCTTTTACAAATATCTTTAAAAAAATAGCACGTGCAAAATGGCCGCAGTATCCACAGCCCATTAAGCTCCACATGGATCCACATTAAATACATATATTTCGTTATCCTGTTAAGTTAAGCGGACTTTAATTGGTGTACTGGATAGACTTCTCGGGTTTCCCGTAAAAAAAAAAAGACATCTCGGGTTCGAACAGCTGGTAGCGGGTTCAAACAGCTGGTAGCGGGATCGAATCCTATTGCACCTATTTTCTGTGTTACTAGGAAAATGGCCTTGCCTCAAAAAAAAACTAGGAAAATGGCCCGTGCATTGCAACGGGATCAAAATTCATCACACTCAAACAATTCTAATCCAATCACTATGTTTTTTCTCAAAAATAATAAGTATTGTCAAATATTCCTAACATGAAGTTCTTTCAAGTAGACCATCTTTAAAATGTATGCATTGTTATTTTTTGCAGAGCCGTGCAACACCAGAAATCCCAATTAAACCAGCTACAATCTAAATTCCCAATGTGCACAGACCGTAGTAATCCCATTCTAATTCCTTTGATTATGCACTCTCAGAAATCCCTTTTAATTAGAGGTTCTTCCTTATTTGGACTGCTTTCTCTCCTTATTTATTTTCCTTCCTAATTGTTTGGATAGAAATCCCTTTTAGTTAGAAGCTTTTGCTTTCCCTCCTTATTTTCCTGCCGTCCTTATTTTCCAGCCGCATGGACTGAATTTCAGTCCTTTGGCTATCACCTTGAGGTTTCTATAGAAGGCGTCGACAGACTCCTTCCTTTTATTCCTGTTTGAAATCCCCTCTCTTATTTATATTTTATCATTCCTTATTTCTTTGCATGTTGACCCACAAGCAGCCAGCCATTCACCACCTTCCCACAAATCAACCAACAATTCCGTCCCATTAGAGATGTTTCACTATCGCTTTTTTTCCGCTTTTATTGAGGGATTTAATTCCTTTATTCCGAAATCCGCACATCACCGTCTATTAAAGCTGCCTATTGGTGCCCTAGACAACTCCTGAAGGTATATAAATTGCGGATTTATTTTTTTTAAAGGCGAGGCGGGACTTTTAAATCAATAGCGAACCAACTATTGAAACAAAAGCGTTGTCAGTGCAGTTGGTTAGAGCATCTCTAGCAGACCCCGTATAATGCCCCGACCCGCAAAATAACCGCCAAAATAAGGGTCCGCGCGAAAAATGCTGCCCGATCAGACCCCGCAAACGCGTCCGACCTATAAAAAAGTTTGCGGGGCACGGCAAAATTCCCACCCTAACCCGCGAAAACACAGGTTCTCCCCCTCGCCCCATCGGTGCCCTGTATATAGCGGTAGCGGTTGGTGGGGGGGCATTTCATCCCGCGCTTTTCCCCACCCACCGCCGCCGGGCCGCCGCCAACGATTCCGGCCACACCAGCCGTCGGGATCACGCGGGTGGGCCGGCACGCGCCCGAGATTGTCGTCCACCACTACCTCCTACCTCGGCCGGCCGGAAAGCTGCAGATCCACGGCTGTTTGTCGCGGCCGCCGGATTTGGCGTTTCCGGCCACCGGTGGCTGCGCCAAGCCATGGATTGGTCGGGGAGCACCCCGCGCAGCCCCGGCAAAGCCGCAATGCCGCATGTAGGTACTGGTTCGTCCTCTAGCCGCCATCATCGGTTTGCCGGCAAGGATTCGACCGGCCGTCGCCCGGGCTCGGTGCTCGCGTAGTGGCTCGCCAGCTCGCTGAAGCCACTCATACAGTGCGACAACTATACACAGACAGTGTTGCGGCTAACATCTAGCACGTCGAACCACGCTGGATGGGTATTCTTCAAATGTGAAAACGATGGGGTATGTTGTTGTTTTCATTCGTCTTTGTCATCCTATTGATACGTCTCCGTCGTATCTACTTTTCCTAACGCTTTTGCTCTTGTTTTGGCCTCTAATTTGCATGATTTGAATGAAACTAACCCGGACTGACGCTGTTTTCAGCAGAACTACCATGGTGTTGTTTTTGTGCAGAAATAGAAGTTCTGGGATTCAGACGAAACTTTTTTGAGATTAATTTCAGAATATATAAAAAATACTGGAACCAAGAACCACTTGATGGGGTGACCTGGCTGGCCAAGATACACCAGGGCGCCCCCCCTCTGGCGCACCCTGGTGGGTTGTGGTCACCTCGTGGCCCACCTGACCCTAATTCCAACTCCATAAATACCTATTTTCGGAGAAAAAAAATAAGAGAGGAAGTTTCATCGCGTTTCATGATACGGAGCCGCCGCCACCTCCTGTTCTTCATCGGGAGGCCAGATCTGGAGACCGTTCGGGGCTTCGGAGAGGGGAATCTTCGGTCTTCGTCATCACCAACCCTCCTTCATCACCAATTCCATGATGCTCCCCACCGGGAGTGAGTAATTCCTTCGTAGGCTCGCTGGTCGGTGAGGAGTTGGATGAGATTCATCATGTAATCGTGATAGTTTTGTTAGGGCTTGATCCCTAGTATCCACTATGTTCTGAGATTGATGTTGTTATGACTTTGCTATGCTTAATGCTTGTCACTAGGGCCCGAGTGCCATGATTTCATATCTGAACCGTTTATGTTTTCACCATTATATCTATGTTCTAGATCCGATCTTGCAAGTCATATTCACCTATTACGTGTTATGATCCGTAAACCCCAGTGTGACAGTAATTGGGATACTTTCCGGTGATGACCGTAGTTTGAGGAGTTCATGTATTCACAATGTGTTAATGCTTTGTTCCGGTTCTCTATTAAAAGAAGGTGTTAATATCCCTTAGTTTCCTTATGGACCCCGCTACCATGGGAGGGTAGGACAAAAGATGCCATGCAAGTTCTTTTCCATAAGCACGTATGACTATTTACGAAATACATGCCTGCATTATATTTATGAACTGGAACTAGTTTTGTATCGCCCTAGGTTATGACTGTTATATGATGAATATCATCCAACGAATTCACCGATCCAATGCCTATGAGTTTTCCACATATTGTTCTTGCTAAGTTACTATTGCTACTATTACTGTTACACTTGCCACAAAACCATTGCTATCACTGTTACCTTTACTGTTACTATTACCACTACTATCAAAACTATCATACTACTGTGCTACTAATCACTTTCCTGTAGATATTTAATCTTCAGGTGTGGTTGAATTGACAACTCAACTGCTAATACTTGCAAATATTCTTTGGCTCCCCTTGTGTCGAATCTATAAATTTGGGTTGAATACTCTACCCTCGAAAACTGTTACGACCCCCTATACTTGTGGGTTATCAAGACCTTTTTCTGGCGCCGTTGCCGGGGAGCATAGCTATATTTGTTGAGTCACTTGGGATTATTATCTATTTATCACTATGAAGAATCTGAGGGATAGCAAAACCAAGATTTTTCCCTCTAAGACGAGGGGAGGTAAGGAACTGCCATCTAGCTCTGCTCTTGATTCACCTTCTATTTTGAGTAAACTTGCAACACCACCACATGCTATTAATCTTGATATGTCGCAAGCTATTGATGATGCTACTTCTGCTATGGATGATGCTAGTACCTTGATTGATGATAATATGCCACTAGGTGAATTTCTTGATGAACAAATTGCTAGAGATAAATATATTGAGAATGCTGAAACTGATGAAGTACTTGAAACTGAAAATCTTGAAACACCTATTAGACCTAACTCTCGTAGATTTGAAATGCCTAAGATACCTGAAGGTTATGTTATGGATGACGAGATAGATAGAGACTTTCTTGCTTGCAATGATAGAGATGATCTTAAGAAATTACTATGCAAACTGAAAGAAAAATCTTTGAATGCTAGAATGAAATGTGATCCTAAGTTTGCTACTTCACCTATCTTTGTTATCGATAAGGATTATGAATTCTTTGTCGACCCAGAGTTAATTACTTTGGTTGAATATGATCCTTTTTATGGCTATGAAACTGAAACTGTAGTGGCACATCTTACTAAATTAAATGATATAGCCACCCTATTTGCTCATGATGAGAAAATTCGCTATTACTATATTCTCAAGTTATTTCTGTTTTCATTAAAGGGTGATGCTAAGATATGGTGCAATACTCTTGCTCCTGGTTATGTGCGTAGTCCCCAGGATATGATTTACTACTTCTCTGAAAAATATTTTCTTGCTCATAAGAAACAAGTTGGCTTACAGGAAATATTTAACTTGATGCAAATTGAAGAAGAGAGTCTCCCACAAGCTGGGGGGAGGCTTATCCAATTGCTTAATGCTTTGCCTGATCATCCTCTTAAGAAAAATGAAATACTTGATATCTTCTATAATGGACTAACCGATGCTTCTAGGGACTTCCTAGATAGTTGTGCTGGTTGTGTTTTCAGGGAACGAACTGTTGAACGAGCTGAAGAATTATTGAATAATATATTGAAGAATTATGATGATTGGACTCTTCCTGAACCACCGCCTAAACCCACTCCGAAGAAGAGGGGTATATTATTTCTTAGTCCTGAAGATATGCAAGAGGCAAAGAAATGTATGAAGGAAAAGGGTATTAAAGCTGAAGATGCTAAGAATTTACCACCTATTGAAGAAATACATGGACTTGACGCACCACCACCACCTGTGGTAGAGGTAAATTCTTTTATAAAGTTGGATGAAAGTGGCATCCCTTACAATAAACATCCTAGTCAATGCCTATATGAATTTGATAGGTACATCATCAAACAAGATCACTTCAATGCAAATGTTATTAAACAATTGAAATATAATTCTGATATGATTGCTCGCTTGAGTGACTTGTTATTTAGGATTACTAATGATGTTAGAGGTGTAGGAAAACATGCTTCTATAGTTCAAACTCAGTTAGAACAAGTTGCTAAATCTCAAAGAGAATTGCTTAATGAAATGAATAATAATATGAATGATTTTGCTGTTAGAGTAGCAACTAGAGGAGGTAAAATGACTCAGAAACCACTTTATCTCGAGGGACACCCAAAAAGAATTGAATAAGACTCTCAAAGAATTAATGTTGATGCACCTAGTCATTCTAAAAAGAAAAAGAAAAGGAAGAATGATAGGACTTTGTACACCTCTAGTGAACCTGAAATAGAAAAATCTTCTGAAGATAATAATGATGTCTCTATCTCAGATGCTGAAACTCAATCTGGTAATGAACATGCACCTAGTGATAATGAAAATGAAAATGATGATGTTCATGAAGACACCCAACCATACAATGATAAAGAACTAGATAATGATGTTGAGATAGAACCTGTTGTTGATCTTGATAACCCACAACCTAAAAATAAACGATACGATAAAAGAGACTTTGTGGCTAGAAAACATGGTAAAGAGAGAGAACCATGGGTTCAGAAACCCGTGTCCTTTCCACCTAAACCAACTAAGAAAAAAAGATGATGAAGAATTTGAACGCTTTGCTGAAATGCTTAGGCCAGTCTTTTTGCGTACCCGCTTGACGGATATTTTAAAGATGGCCCCTTATGCAAAATATATGAAAGACATTATCACTAATAAGAGAAAGATACCTGAAGCTAAAATCTCCACCATGCTTGCTAATTATTCTTTTAAGGACGGAGTACCTAAAAAACTTGGAGATCCAGGAATTCCAACTATACCATGCTCCATCAAAAGAAATTATGTCAAAACTGCTTTGTGTGATTTAGGAGCCGGTGTTAGTGTTATGCCTTTCTCTTTATATAAAACACTTGATTTGAATAAACTCACACCTACTGAGATATCATTGCAAATGGATGATAAATCAACTACCATACCTATCGGTATTTGTGAGGATGTGCCCGTTGTTGTTGCAAATGTTACTATCTTAACAGACTTTGTTATACTTGAGATGCCCGAGGACGACAACATGTCGATTATCCTTGGTAGACCCTTTTTGAATACTGCAGGGGCTGTTATTGATTGCAATAAAAGTAAGGTCACTTTTCATATCAATGGCAATGAGCATACGGTGCATTTTCCGAAGAAACAATTCCAAGTCAATGGTATTAATGTTATTGAAAAGTTTCTGACAGTTACTATTGGAAGTTTTCAACTACCTCTACCTACTGCCAAAAAGAAATATGAAATACTTATTATTGGGGATATGCATATCCCCGTTGACGTAACTTAGTGTTTTACGAAAGTTCTTCGGTTTCATGCTAATCGAAAGTGGTTGTTAATAAGACTTGATCAACCTTGTTAATGAATCATTTTTGAGAGGTACGAAGTTGATGAATTGAGTGAGCACCACTTTCTGCCCTTACCTTTTGTTTTATGTTTTTCTTAGTTAAATAAAATAAAGTGCCATCTTTAGTCAGTTTTCTGAATTTTTCGTGCAATAAAAAAGTGGTCAAAAATAAAAGTGCTCAGAATGCCCTGAAAATTTAATATGATTTTTTCTGAATATTTATGAATTTTTGGTATGAATAACATCAGAGGGGGTGCCCCTGGTAACCACAAGACACCAGGGTGCGCCAGAACCCCAGGCACACCCTGGTGGGTTGTGGTACCCACGTGGGTCCCCTCACTTATCCCTTTAGCCCATGTCATCTCCTACCTCCAGAAAAAAATCGCCATAGCTCTCTCTCTCTCTCTCTCTCTCGTGTCCTTGCTCTCAAACCCGCGGATTTTGATCTCTTTGCTCGAAGCTCCGTTTCCGAAACTGTTTTGGGGGATTGCTACTTGGTATGTGACTCCTCCATTGCTCCAATTAGTTTTTGCTTTAGTAGTTTATATTTTGAATAATTAGCTACTCTTGGTGTTGCTGTAGATGGGTTTGCATGATGAATTCTTAGAGTTCTAAGTAGTTTGAATGCTTAATATAGCCTCTATGCGTCCATATGAGTAGTTGCTATCAATCTTGTAAAGTTTGGTTGACAAAATTTTGTGGACTAAAATTTTCAGAATTTTATTTATAGGAATAAGATGACTATTTTTAGAAAGTTTTCCTCCAAGAAGAATGCTAAGGGAGTCATCGGGGAATCATCGGACAATGACCTCAACACTCCGAGAATGGCGGAGGTGCGGCTGTGTGAATGGCCGCATAATACCTTCATGGAGGAGGCCGGATTCCATCAAGAGTTTATCCAATTCGTGGTGAATGTCGGGTTGACCGACTTCCTTGCAGCTGAGTGTCACCAACACCACCTCCTTACAAATTCTTTTGTGCAAAATTTTCATTTTCTGGGTAGGAATAATCCTCCTGAGGTGCAATTTAATTTATATGCTGAAACTCGTCAGATACCATTAACTGAATTTTGTGAGATATGTTTGATTCCCTCTGACGGGGAATTAAGAGAGCCTAGACCTGCAGAGTTTGAGGACTTTTACCACACTCTGATAGTGGGGGATGAGAGAGGCATGTCGAATGTCACCGCCGCTAGTTTGCAGTTTCCTTCTGTGCATTACTTCATTTTATTCATCGCGAAGTGTTTAACTGCTAGGGAGAAGGTCGGTGCACTCAGTGCCCCCGACTTCGCCATTTTATGCCGTGCACTACATAATGATCACACCTTTATCCTAGGGGCTATTATTGCACGTCGTCTGCACCTTAACAGAACTAAGGGCAAAATTCATGGGGGTATTTATGCCACTCGCCTAGCGAGTCACTTTAATGTTCAGATACGCCAACATGATTATCCTTTGCCCCGAGTTTATCTAGATCACCAGGCGATGGTGGCTCACCAGTTTACTGATGATGCTGACTCTCTTCATAATATTCGTTACAACCTGGTTTTCAGTGTGGATTACCGTGATATTATCCCGTTGCCTGCACATGCTTTATTTGATTCTATTGCCAGGGGCGGATACAGGGTCATGCCAGAGGACATCATTGCCTACCGGAACAACCAGGCAGCGGTAGAGGAGGAGCCCCAGGATTGGGACGCCCAGGTGCCGCCACCACAGAACCACTACATGGGAGCGGATGGCTACTACGGATGGTGATTACCAAGCTAGGCCGAAAGCCTAAGCTTGGGAGAGCACGTATTTCCACTGACATTACATTCATGTTCACACATTTCATTCTAATTCTCGGTGTCCATACTTTTTCATTATATTATCCATGTTAGATTTTTTTTTGCTTTCTTCTTGTATGTTTGAATTTTTTTGAGAAAATCCAGAAAATATTTCTTGCTTCTTTTCAGTTTTTCTTTTTAGTTTAATTAGTTGTAGTATTAAAAGAAAACCCAAAAAGACTTCTCGATTCTTCTTTTGCTTGTTGGGAGCTTTCCTGTGTAAATAGTTTTTCTCATTTTGTTTTTCCTTCTTTAATTTGCTTTCTTCAAGAAAAACTAAAAACTCAAAAAATATTTCAATGTGTTTCTCTGAAATTATTTTCTTTTTATTGAGTCATACCAAGGAGAAGACCACGATGAAAATGTTGAGTGGCTCTTATATGCATTATTGTTAATTTAACAAAGAGCCCATATTACCTTGTCTTCTCCTTTTGAATAAAATGTTTGCAGATTCCAGCTTAGTCCACGGCACTCTTGCACTATTATTATTTTCATATCGTTTGGTCATGCAAGTGAAAGGCAATAATGACGATATTTGATGAAGTGACTGTGGCAGAGAGAAGCATGTATGAACTCAACTTGTTTTTTTTTTGTAAATATGTTTAACCTAGTATCCATGATTCAGCATATTATGATCAAACATGTTTGTGATGACAATTAGAGATTATAGTTTCTCATGCCATGCTTAAGTAGCTAGGAGTGGATAATAATTTATCTTGGATATCAACATGCATTAAAATGATTGTGATGTAGTATGATGATATGGTATCCTCCTCTGAATGTTTCAAGTGGCTTGACTTGGAACATGTTCATGCATGTAGTTGAATCAAAATCAACATAGCCTCTACGATATTTATGTTCATGGTGTTCATATCCTACTCATGCTAGTGTTCAATGTTGATTATGCATAACGCATGTTCATGACCGTTTTCGCTCTCTAGCTGGCCGCTTCTCAACTTATTTGCTAGCCTTCGCCTGTACTAAGCAGAAATACTGCTTGTGCATCAAAATCCTTAAACCCAAGTTATTCCAAATGAGTCCACCAAACCTACCTATATGCGGTATTACCCTGTCATCCCAAATAAATTTGCATGTGCCACCTCTAAAATTTCAAACGAACATCTTTTTTGTGTGCCTGGACTGCTCATGGAGCGACAGAGGGAGGTCAGTATCTTCCATGCTAAGCAGGTTATTCTCATGATGAGTGTTTATTCACTCGTCCTTGCACGAGAGGGGCGGTAATAGGGATGCCCAGTCCTGAATTCAAAAATTGCAAATAATTAAACAAAACTCCCCCAGGAATGTTGTAGGTATGGACGGTACCCATGGATTCGGCTAGCCGTGGAGTGTGTTTGTTGGTGGAGGGGGAGTAAACATTTACTATTATCGCTTGGGAACCGCCGCTAATGTGTTTAGCATGGAAGATATTGATAACTCTTGGTCGTAACGTTGACAGGAAGGGTGTACCTCCCAAAATTATATATATCTCTGTTTTAAGCCTTGAGCTCTAGCACCTCTGCAAATCCCTACTTCCCTCTGCGAAGGGACTATCTATTTAATTTTATGTTGAGTCATCACCTTCTCAAACAAGCGCCAGACCTGAGAGCACTATTGTCATCCTCATGCATTGTGTATAGTTAATGTTGGATGCATCATGACTGGATCTTTTCTACCATGAATTACAATGTTTAATCGCTGCTTGAACTTTGCAGGTGCTCTGCATTTATGTTTTGCAGTCTCAGAAAGGGCTAGCGAGATACCACTGTTGTCATATTATATCATGTTTGTTTTGACAAAGTGTTGTCATTTGAGATATTTTATTATTACTCGCTAGTTGTTTATGTCATTGATATGAGTTAATATAATTTCTAAGAATTATTGTTGACATGATTAGTCATAATCTTTGCTGAAAACCTGGGTGCTACTTAAGCTTATTTATGTAAACAAGAACAAAAGAGTTCGTAAAAGTTTTTCTTTTTTACTTTCAGTTTGTCAACTGAATTGCTTGAGGACAAGCAAAGGTTTAAGCTTGGGAGAGTTGATACGTCTCCATCGTATCTACTTTTCCTAATGCTTTTGCTCTTGTTTTGGACTCTAATTTGCATGATTTGAATGAAACTAACCCGGACTGACGTTGTTTTCAGCAGAACTACCATGGTGTTGTTTTTGTGCATAAATAGAAGTTCTGGGATTCAGATGAAACTTTTTGGAGATTTATTTCAAAATATATAAAAAATATTGGAACCAAGAACCACCAGAGGGGGTGACCTGGCTGGCCAAGATACACCAGGGCGTCACCCCTCTGGTGCTCCCTGGTGGGTTGTGGTCACCTCGTGGCCCACCTGACCCTAATTCCAACTCCATAAATACCTATTTTCGGAGAAAAAATAAGAGAGGAAGTTTCATCGTGTTTCATGATACGGAGCCGCCGCCACCTCCTGTTCTTCATCGGGAGGCCAGATCTGGAGCCCATTCGGGGCTTCGGAGAAGGGAATCTTCGGTCTTCATCATCACTAACCCTCCTTCATCACCAATTCCATGATGCTCCCCACCGGGAGTGAGTAATTCCTTCGTAGGCTCACTGGTCAGTGAGGAGTTAGATGAGATTCATCGTGTAATCGAGTTAGTTTTGTTAGGGCTTGATCCCTAGTATCCACTATCTTCTGAGTTTGATGTTGTTATAACTTTGCTATGCTTAATGCTTGTCAGTAGGGCCCGAGTGCCATGATTTCAGATCTGAGCCGTTTATGTTTTCACCATTATATCCATGTTCTAGATCCGATCTTGCAAGTCATATTCACCTATTACGTGTTATGATCCGTAAACCTCAAGTGTGACAGTAATTGGGATACTTTCCGGTGATGACCGTAGTTTGAGGAGTTCATGTATTCACTATGTGTTAATCCTTTGTTCCGGTTCTCTATTAAAATGAGGCCTTAATATCCCTTAGTTTCCTTATGGACCCCGCTGCCACATTATGACTATTTACGGAATACATGCCTACATTATATTTATGAACTGGAGCTAGTTTTGTATCGCCCTAGGTTATGACTGTTATATGATGAATGTCATCTAACGAATTCACCGATCCAATGCCTACGAGTTTTCTACATATTGTTTTTGCTAAGTTACTATTTTTACTGTTACTGTTACACTTGCCACAAAATCATTGCTATCACTGTTACCATTACTGTTACTGTTACCACTGCTATCAAAACTATCATATACTACTGTGATACTAATCACTTTGATGCAGATATTTAATCTCTAGGTGTGGTTGAATTGACAACTCAACTGCTAATACTTGCAAATATTCTTTGGCTCCCCTTGTGTCGAATCTATAAATTTGGGTTGAATACTCTACCCTCGAAAACTGTTGTGATCCCTTATACTTGTTGGTTATCATCTATTCGGTTCAATTTCGATAGCTTATTGAGATGGTCATGTGTGTAGGAAGATGGATGCTCATTTTGGTTTTGGGACGGAGAATACATTGATTTATTGATAGAAAGAAACTTAATAGATATTCGTGCACTCCTTGGTAGAATTGAGGGTAATGATGCGGTTGCATGTGCAATTAGAGAAGGAACTAGAGGGGAAGCAAAGTCTACTTCTTTAGAATCAAATAAGAAGAATGAAGAATGCAAGATCAAGAATCCGCAGATCAACAATGAATGCATGGAGATGTTGGTCCAACTAGTGAGAGTAGTTATGAAAGTTGGATATCTTCTAAAATGCCTAATTGTGGTGCTTGTTTTCTTTGGTCTTGCTATTCTAGCAAAGGTTTGGTGAATTATTATGTATCCAATGCCCTTGAAGAAAATAAAGAAGCAGAGAAATGTGTTTTTATGCCGGAAATTGAAATGTAAATTACTGATTTACGGGTCCGTTTTGCGGGGTCTGACTCTGCCGGCACTAGCGCCGGCCCGCAAAGCCGTTTTTCCGCGAACTATATACGCATTTTGCTGGTCAGCATTATACGGGGTCTGCTAGAGATGCTCTCAGACCTCTCGTCCCTCAGAAGGAGGTGCTGAGTTCGATCCTCTCATTGAGCAATTATGTTTCTTTTCTCCACGGCCCAACACGCACACCGGCCCAGGCGGCCCACGAGCTTGGCCCAAGCGGCGCACGAGCTCGGGACAAACGGGAGCGATCGATCGCTGGTGGAGATACGTACCATATTTATGGAGTGCAGGTTCAATTGTCAAAAACTACAGGAACCTTTTTGCAAAAACACCACGACGGTGAACCCGACGAAAGCAATGCGTGCTTTATTAGTAGGTAAAGAATTTTCGTATTTATGTGCAGTTGCAAAGTCGGGTTTTTCAGTAAATAAAAACAAGAGGGGTTTCGTGCAGAAATGGATCGAGGTGGTTGACTGCCTTGCAAATGAAAAAAATTATGAGGGTGTTTTGTGTGAAAATACATCCAGCCCAGCGCAATCACTCACTGACCAGTGGGGTCGTACACATGCATCTAAGTAGGAGTTTGAACGGCAAGCGCAAAACACTGGAGGATTCGATGCGCCTACGCCGGGGGACATCACTGGAGGATTCGATGCTACCCGCGCGGGGACGAGGAGGAGGACGAGGGCGAGTACATCTCGATCTTTCTCGAACTCATGAGCAAGTCCAAAAGGCGTCAAGGCCATCCTCGAGGCCTTCGTACTGGACAAGGACGGCGAGCCGTCTTCTTCCCATGCACGACGGTGCGTGCAGGTTTATCCACCCGAGGGATACAATTCCTGGGGATGGCAACAGTTCGCCAAGCGAAGCGATCTCGAGTCTCAGTACGTGGTGAACGGGTGGGTGACGATTGTATGCGGAGTTATGGTGGTGCAAGGGGATTCCATAGCTGTGCCTTCCACTGACGTGGGGAACCATCTTGGCCGCCTCCTCGACTGCGGCGATGGTTCTGATGTTTCCTTCGTCGTCGACGGCGAGACGTTTCCGGCGCACCGGGCCGTGCTCGCTGCCCGCTCGTCGGTATTCAAGGCGGAGCTCTTCGGCTCCATGGCGGAGTCCAGGATGTCGCGCGTCACATTGGAAGATATCGACCCCGCAACGTTTAAAGTTTTTCTTCGGTTTATCTACACCGACGCCTTGCCCGGAGATGACGAGCTGGAAGACTCGGCTCCTGAGATGTACGAGCGTCTGCTTGCCGTGGCCGACAGGTACGCCATGGATAGGTTAAAGCTCATTTGCGCCAAAAAGCTGTGGGATGGTGTGACTGCGGACAACGTTGCTGCAACTTTATGTTGTGCTGAAACGTACAGCTGCTCGGAGCTGAAAAACAAGTGCTTTGCTTTCTTCGCGGAGAAGAACTTCAGGGAGGCCGTGCTTACAGATGGTTTCGTGGGGCTGGTTCACAAGTTCCCATCTATTATTTCTGAGCTAAGGGAGAAGCAGGCTAAGAACTAGAAACATATCATGTCCAGTTGTCCATGTATTTCAAATTTTTGGTTCGGGTGTTCATGTCTGGTTTATAATTATGTGGTTGAAGAACCCCGTGTTCATCGAGTGGCGTGAAGGATCGCGCTGAATCAGTATCCTATTACTTTGATGTCAATTTATGCCAATGTATTTGAATTTTTTGATTCAAGTGTTCATGTCTATGTCGAATACTAAGTACACATGTTGCATTATTGCCGGAATACCCGGTACGCCCCTTCCCCGGCCATCACTGCTTGGTATCCACACGTAATTGTTTTGACAAAACGCGACACGCTCACCATAGAATTGTTCGTGCCGATTGTATTTGTATCCATAGCTAGAGCGTAGATGACAATTTCATCTATGCGTAGATTCACTTTGGTTTAGTTAAATGTGCGTGACTATTTTTTTCTTTCAAAATGCTAAAAATCTAACATTGGATTTTTAAGCATGGTAAATCGAGCATTTCTCAATAGCAAATTAAGTGTTGCGAGCATTACAATTCTCTTCAGCAAGTATGGCAAATCCTGACAAAAAAGACTGAACATGTCAGGATTTGCGATGCTTGTTGAAGGGAATTGCCAAACTCGTGACGCATAGTTTGTCATAAAAAAACATGATTTACCATGTTTAAGAATTGGACCCTCTTATCAGCTGGCAACCATTCGCTAGAAGGGGATGACATTTACGAATGTTTTGATGCCAGTTTTAGTTGGCCGCGGGGTGACAGTTTCTTCAGAATAGCATGACATTTTTTGGAGCGAAGGCTCAAAACTTTCGTCCTCTGAGAAAATGTCATGTTGTTATGAAGAAACTGCCACCTTGTTACGACTAAAACGACGAGGATAAACGTTTGAAATACCATGCTCTCCTAGTGAACGGCCGCCAGTTAGCTTTTCCGTAAAATTTGACATCAGATTTATAGTGTGGTCTTTTTTAGTTGGATGTACGTGACTATATAATTGAACTTCGATCCATGTTCTGTTTGCACCGAGTGAATCTATGCTGGCTGAGAGAATTTAATAGAAATGCTAATTAGCAAACGTTCGCTAGGAGAGATGACAAATTGAATGTTTGATGACAATTTTATTGTGGTAAAGATGACATTTTTAGTTTACAAGCACGGCAAATTATTATTTTTGAACACAGTACAGACGCAAGCGCTCACATATACGCGCATACACTCACCCCTATAAACGCACACACGCACACCCTACCCCTATTAGCACCTTCGAGAGACTGAGCCGGCATATCATCTTGAGATTTACGAGTCACCGTAGGCGCCTCGTCATTGACGGGAACGTCTCCTCCCATTGAAAGCGCATCGTCGGAAATCCTTAAATAAATCCAGGAATAATGCGAGCATCAGGACTTGAACCCTGATGGGTTGGGGTTACCACTGTCCACCTAACCATCCAATCACAAGTTGGTTTGCCAAGCATGACAAATTATGAGAAAAAATAAACTGAATTGGATTTGTCATGTTCGGTCATCCTCGACAAACATAAATTGTAATGCAAATCATTTGTATTTGCCATACTTCTCAGCTAACGTTCGTTGGATAAAAGGGTCCTAATTCAACATGTTTTCCCCGCAAAAAGAAGAGTTTTTTTTTTCTCGAATACACACGAGTGTGCGTATCATTCTTTATAGAAGAAGAGGAGGAAGACTCCCAAAGGATCCACTTGGTTTACAATAATTACGTGCGTGGACAAACTCCCGACTCCACCCTACACTTAGATGGATTACTCATGGGCAACCCACATGCTACCTAACTCCTCGAACCCTCTGTTGTCGTCTTTAAACAGTCCGGCTTTGACCCAGAGCTTTCCTTCTTCTCGTAGTCGTTCCATGACCCTCGAAAGTGAGGGTGTAGTCCCATTAAAAACGATGTCATTACGGTGTTTCCAAATCGTCCACATGGCCAGGAGGCATTTGGCCCGTGTCGACCTCCGGTGTCTTGGATCTTGGTCCTGTCTCATGCACCATGCCCCAAGTGTCTCATCCTATAGCGGCTCGAGCTCTCGATGTCCAGTCATCTCACCCATCCCATGCCAGACTTGCCTTGCGAAAACGCAATCGATCTGCAGGTGTTGTATTGATTCCTCTTGGGGAACGTTGCATGGAAAACAAAAAATTTCTACGCACACGCAAGATCTATCCATGGAGATGCATATCTACGAGAGGGGGAGAGCATCTACATACCCTTGTAGATCGCTAAGCGGAAGCATTTATAACCGCGGTTGATGTAGTCGTACATCTTCACGATCCGTCCCAATCAAGTACCGAACGTACGGCACCTCCGCGTTCAGCACACGTTCAGCTCGATGACGTCCTCGCCTTCTTAATCCAGCAAGAGGGGCGAAGTAGTAGATGAGTTCCGGCAGCACGACGGCATGGTGACGGTGGTGGTGAAGAACAATCTCCGCAGGGCTTCGCCAAGCACAACGGAAACTATGACGGAGGATAAACTAGAGGGGGCGGGGTTGCCGGCACACGGCTTGGTGAATCTTGATGTGCTCCGGGTGCTAGCCCTGCCTCTCTATTTATATGTTGAGCCCTGGGGTCGTTTCTTGGAGAAAGAGCCTCCTCAAAGTCGGTTTGGCACGCAAGGAAAGAGTCCTTCTCGGACTCCAGGACCAGACGCCAGGGTCCTCGGCGTCTGGCCCAGACGCTAGGGTCCCTGGTGTCTGGCCCCTTGCCTCCACAAAACTTCCTTTTGCACCTTCCTAAAGCCCCGTGGGCTTTACCCCTTGGCCCAAATAAAGTGTTCTTGCACCAGAACATTTCGGGAAACATCCGAAACCCCTTCCGGTGAATTCCAGAACCCTTCCGGAGACAAAACACTATTATCCCATATATCAATCTTTACCTCCGGACCATTCCGGAGCTCCTCGTCATGTCCGTGATCTCATCCGGGACCCTAAACAACATTCGGTCACCAACATACATAACTCATATAATACTATATCGTCAACGAACGTTAAGCGTGCGGACCCTACGGGTTCGAGAATGATGTAGACATGACCGAGACGCTTCTCTGGTCAATAACCAATAGCGGGGCCTGGATGCCCATATTGGTTCCTACATATTCTACGAAGATCTTTATCGGTCGAACCTTTATGACAATATACGTAGTTCCCTTTGTTTGTCGGTATGTTACTTGCCCGAGATCCGATCGTCGGTATCTTCATACCTAGTTCAATCTCGTTACCGGTAAGTCTCTTTACTCATTCCGTAATACATCATCCCGTAACTAACTCCTTAGTCACTTTGCTTACAAGCTTCTTGTGATGCTATATTACCGAGAGGGCCCAGAGATATCTCTCCATCATACGGAGTGACAAATCCCAATCTCGATTCACGCCAACTCAACAGACACTTTCGGAGATACCTGTAGAGCATCTTTATGATCACCCAGTTACATTGTGACGTTTGATAACACAAGGTATTCCTCCGGTATCCGAGAGTTGCATGATCTCATGGTCGAAGGTATATGCGTTTGACATTTAAGAAAGCAGCAGCAATAAACTAAATGATCATATGCTAAGCTAACGGATGGGTCTTGTCCATCACATCATTCTCCTAATGATGTGATCCCGTTATCAAATGACAACTCATGTCCATGGTCAGGAAACCTTAACCATCTTTTGATCAACGAGCTAGTCTAGTAGAGGCATACTAGGGACTTGGTATTTGCTTATGTATTCACACATGTATTTAAGTTTCCAAACAATATAATTCTAGCATGAATAATAAACCTTTATCATGATTAAGGAAATATAATAATAACCACTTTATTATTGCCTCTAGGGCATATTTCCAACAGTCTCCCACTTGCACTAGAGTCAATAATCTAGATTACATAGTAATGAATCTAACACCCATGGAGTCTTGGTACTGATCATGTTTTGCCCGCGGAAGAGGTTTAGTCAACGGGTCTGCCACATTCAGATCCGTATGTATTTTGCAAATTTCTATGTCTCCATCCTTGACCTTTTCACAAATAGAGTTGAAGCGTCTCTTGATGTGTTTGGTCTCTTGTGAAACCTGGATTCCTTCGCTGAGGCAATTGCTCCAGTGTTGTCACAAAAGATTGTCATTGGACCCGATGCACTGGGTATTACACCCAGATCGGATATGAACTCCTTCATCCAGACTCCTTCATGCGCTGCTTCCGAAGCAGCTATGTACTCCACTTCACACGTAGATCCCGCCATGACGCTCTGCTTGGAACTACACCAACTGACAGCTCCACCATTCAATATAAATACTTATCCGGTTTGTGACTTAGAGTGATCCGGATCAGTGTCGAAGCTAGCATCGACGTAACCCTTTATGACGAGCTCTTCGTCACCTCAATAAACGAGAAACATGTCCTTGGTCCTTTTCAGGTACTTCAGGATATTCTTGACCGCTGTCTAGTGATCCACTCCTGGATTACTTTGGTACCTCCCTGGCAAACTTATGGCAAGGCGCACATCAAGTCTGGTACACAGTATGGCATACATAATAGAACCTATGGCTAAGGCATAGGGAATGACTTTTATTCCCTCTCTATCTTCTGCCGTGGTCGGGCTTTGAGTCTGACTCAATTTCACACCTTGCAACACAGGCAAGAACTCTTTCTTTGACTGGTCCATTTTGAACTTCTTCAGAACTTTGTCAAGCTGTGTGCTTTGTGAAAGTCCTATTAAGCGTCTCGATCTATCCCTATAGATCTTGATGCCCAATTTATAAGCAGCTTCACCGAGGTCTTTCATTGAAAAATTGTTATTCAAGTATCCTTTTATGCTATCCAGAAATTCTATATCATTTCCAATCAGCAATATGTCATCCACATATAATATCAGAAATGCTACAGAGCTCCCACTCACTTTCTTGTAAATACAGGCTTCATCGTAAGTCTGTATAAAACCAAATGCTTTGATCACATCATCTAAGCGTATATTCCAACTCCGAGATGCTTGCACCAGTCCATAGATGGATCGCTGGAGCTTGCACACTTTGTTAGCACCCTTAGGATCGACAAAACCTTCTGGTTGCATCATATACAACTCTTCTTTAAGAAACCCGTTAAGGAATGCAATTTTGACGTCCATTTGCCAGATTTCATAATCATAAAATGCGGCAACTGCTAACATGATTCGGACAGACTTAAGCATCGCTACGGGTGAGAAAGTCTCATCGTAGTCAACCCCTTGAACTTGTCGAAAACCTTTTGCAACAAGTCGAGCTTTGTAGACAGTGATATTACCATCAACGTCCGTCTTCCTCTTGAAGATCCATTTATTCTCCATGGCTTGCCGATCATCGGGCAAGTCCACCAAAGTCCACACTTTATTCTCATACATGGATTCTATCTCAGATTTCATGGCCTCAAGCCATTTATCGGAATCTGGGCTCATCATAGCTTCTTCATAGTTCGTAGGTTCGCCATTGTCTAACAACATGACTTCCAGGACAGGATTACCATACCACTATGGTGCGGTACGTGTTCTGGTCGACCTACGAGGTTCAGTAGTAACTTGATTTGAAGTTTCATGATCATCATCATTAGCTTCCTCTCTAGTTGGTGTAGGCATCACGGGAACGGTTTTTTCTGATGTACTACTTTCCAATTCGAGAGAAGGTATGACTACCTCATCAAGTTCTATTTTCCTCCCACTCACTTCTTTCGAGAGAAACTCCTTCTCTAGAAATTATCCATTCTTAGCAACAAAGATCTTGCCTTCGGATCTGTGGTAGAAGGTGTACCCAATAGTTTCTTTAGGGTATCCTATGAAGACACACTTCTCTGATTTGGGTTCGAGCTTATTAGGCTGAAGCCTTTTGACATAAGTGTCGCATCCCCAAGCTTTAAGAAACGACAACTTAGGTTTCTTGCCAAACCATAGTTCATACGGTGTCATCTCAACGGATTTAGATGGTGCCCTATTTAACGTGAATGCGGTTGTCTCTAATGCATAACCCCAAAATGATAAAGGTAAATCGGTAAGAGACATCATAGAACACACCATATCTAATAAAGTACGGTTACGACGTTTGGACACACCATTACGCTGTGGTGTTCCAGGTGGCGCGAGTTGTGAAATAATTTCACATTGTCTTAAATGAAGGCCAAACTCGTAACTCAAATATTCGCAGCCGCGATTAGATCATAGAAACTTTATTTTCTTGTTACGATGATTCTCCACTTCATTCTAAAATTGTTTGAACTTTTCAAATGTCTCAGACTTGTGTTTCATCAAGTAGATATAACCATACCTACTCAAATCATCTGTGAAGGTTAGAAAATAACGATACCCGCCGCGAGCCTCAACACTCAATGGATCGCATACATCGGTATGTATTATTTCCAATAAGTCATTAGCTCGCTCCATTGTTCCGGAGAATGGAGTTTTAGTCATCTTACCCATGAGGCATGGTTCGCAAGTATCAAATGATTCATCATCAAGTGATTCCAAAAGTCCATCTGCATGAAGTTTCTTCATGTGTTTTACACCAATATGACCTAAACGGCAGTGCCACAAGTATGTTACACTATCATTATCAACTTTGCATCTTTTGGCATCAATATTATGAATATGTGTATCATTACGATCGAGATTCAACAAGAATAGACCATTCTCTAAGGGTGCATGACCATAAAAGATGTTACTCATATAAATAGAACAACCATTATTCTCTGACTTAAATGAATAACCGTCTCGCAATAAACAAGATCCAGATATAATGTTCATGCTCAACGTTGGCACCAAATAACAATTATTGAGGTCTAAAACTAATCCCGAAGGTAGATGTAGAGGTAGTGTGCCAACGGCGATCACATCGACCTTGGAACCATTCCCGACGCCCATCGTCACCTCGTCCTTAGCCAATCTTCATTTATTTTGCAGCTCCTATTTCGAGTTACAAATATGAGCAACCGAACCGGTATCAAATACCCAGTCACTACTACGAGCATTAGTAAGGAACACATCAATAACATGTATATCAAATATACCTTTGTTCACTTTGCCATCTTATCCACCAAGTATTTGGGGCAGTTCCGCTTCCAGTGACCATTTCCTTTGTAGTAGAAGCACTCAGTTTCAGGCTTGGGTCCAGCTTTGGGCTTCTTCACGGGAGCGGCAACTTTCTTGCCATTCTTCTTAAAGTTCCCTTTCTTTCCATTGCCCTTTTTCTTGAAACTAGTGGTCTTGTTAATCATCAACACTTGATGCTCCTTCTTGATTTCTATCTCCGCCGATTTCAGCATTGCGAAGAGCTCGGGAATCGTTTTCGTCATCCCTTGCATATTATAGTTCATCACGAAGCCTTTGTAGCTTGGTGGCAGTGACTGAAGAACTCTGTCAGTAACACTCTCAACTGGAAGATCAATTCCCAGCTGAGTCAAGTGGTTATGATACCCAGACATTTTGAGTGTGTGTTCACTGACAGAACTGGTCTTCTCCATCTTACAGCTATAGAACTTGTTGGAGACTTCATATCTCTAAACCCGGGCATTAGCTTGAAATATCAACTTCAGCTCTTGGAACATCTCATATGCTACGTGGCGTTCAAAACGTCTTTGCAGTCCTGGATCTAAGCCGTAAAGCATGGCACACTGAACTATCGAATAGTCATCAGATCGGGCCTGCCAGACGTTCATAACATCTACATCAGCTCCTGCAGCAGATCTGTCACCTAGCGGTGCATCAAGGACATAATTCTTCTGTGCAGCAATGAGGATAATCCTCAAGTTATGGACCTAGTCCGTGTAGTTGCTATCATCATCTTTCAACTTAGCTTTCTCTAGGAACGCATTAAAATTCAAGGGAACAGTAGCACGGGCCATTTATCAACAACATAGATTTGCAAATACTATTAGGACTAAGTTCATGATAAATTAAGTTCAATTAATCAAATTACTAATGAACTCCCACTTAAATTAACATCCCTCAAGTTATCTAAGTGATACATGATCCAAATCAACTAACCCATGTCCGATCATCACGTGAGATGGGGTAGTCATCAATGGTGAACATCTTCATGTTGATCATATCTACTATATGACTCATGTTTGACCTTTCGGTCTCCAGTGTTTCGAGACCATGTCTGTACATGCTAGGCTCGTCAAGTTTAACCCAAGTATTCTGCTTGTGCAAAACTAGCTTACACCCGTTGTATGTGAACGTAGAGTCTATCACACCCGATCATCACGAGGTGCTTCGAAACGATGAACTTTAGCAACGGTGCATGCTCGGGGAGAACACTTTTATCTTGAAATTAAGTGAAGGGATCATCTTATAATGCTACCGTTGTTCTAAGCAAAATAAGATGCATAAAGGATAAACATCACATGCAATCAAAATATGTGACATGATATGGCCATCATCATCTTGTGCTTTTGATCTCCATCTCCAAAGCATCGGCATGATCTCCATCGTCACCGGTGTGACACCTTGATCTCCATCGTTGAGTCGGGGTCGCCTCACCAACTATTGCTTCTACAACTATTGCTAACGCATAGCGATAAAGTAAAGCAATTACATGGTGCTTAGTGATTGACACATAGGTCATACAATAATTAAAGACAACCCTAAGGCTCCTGCCGGTTGTCGTACTCATCAACATGCAAGTCGTGAACTTACTATAAAACATGATCATCTCATACATCAACATATATCAAATCACGTCTTGACCATATCACATCACAACATACCCTGCAATAACAAGTTAGACGTCCTCTACTTTGTTGTTGCAAGTTTTACGTGGCTGCTACAGGCAACTAGCAAGAACTGTTCTTACCTACGCAAAACCACACGGTGATTATCAAGTTGCTATTTAACCTTCTGCAAGGACCGCCGTTAGTCAAATCCGATTCAACTACAGTAGGAGAAACAGACACCCACCAGTCACCTTTATGCAAAACAAGTTGCATGTCAGTCGGTGAACGGTCTCATGTGCGTGGACATGTAACGTTTGTCCGGGACGCTTCATCCCACAATGCCGCTGAATCAAAATAAGACATTGGAGGGAAGCAATATGAACATCACCGCCCACAACTCCTTTGTGTTCTACTCGTGCATATCATCTACGCATAGACCTAGCTCATGATGCCACTGTTGGGGAACGTTGCATGGAAAACAAAAAATTTCTACGCACACGCAAGATCTATCAATGGAGATGCATAGCTACGAGAGGGGGAGAGCATCTACATACCCTTGTAGATCGCTAAGCGGAAGTGTTTATAACCGCGGTTGATGTAGTCGTACACCTTCACGATCCGTCCCGATCAAGTACCGAATGTACGACACCTCCGCGTTCAGCACACGTTCAGCTCGATGACGTCCTCGCCTTCTTGATCCAGCAAGAGGGGCGAAGTAGTAGATGAGTTCCGGCAGCACGACGGCGTGGTGACGGTAGTGGTGAAGAACAATCTCCACAGGGCTTCGCCAAGCACAACGGAAACTATGACGGAGGATAAACTAGAGGGGGCGGGGTTGCCGACACACGGCTTGGTGAATCTTGATGTGTTTCGGGTGCTAGCCCTGCCTCTCTATATATATGTTGAGCCCTGCGGTCGTTTCTTGGAGAAAGAGCCTCCTCAAAGTCGGTTTGGCATGCAAGGCAAGAGTCCTTCTCGGACTCCAGGACCAGACGCCAGGGTCCTCGGCGTCTGGCCCAGATGCCAGGGTCCCTGGCGTCTTGCGCCTGGCCTCCGCAAAACTTCCTTTTGCGCCTTCCTAAAGCCCCGTGGGCTTTACCCCTTGGCCCAAATAAAGTGTTCTCGCACCAGAACATTTCGGGAAACATCCGAAACCCCCTTTCGGTGAATTCTGGAACCCTTTCGGAGACCAAACATTATTATCCCATATATCAATCTTTACCTCCGGACCATTTCGGGGCTCCTCGTCATGTCCGTGATCTCATCCAGGACTCCGAACAATATTCGGTCACCAACATACATAAATAATATAATACTATATCATCAACGAACGTTAACCGTGCGGACCCTACGGGTTCGAGAATGATGTAGACTTGACCGAGACGCTTCTCCGGTCAATAACCAATAGCGGGACCTGGATGCCCATATTGGTTCCTACATATTCTACGAAGATCTTTATCGGCCGAACCTTTATGACAACATACGTAGTTCCCTTTGTCCGTCGGTATGTTACTTGCCCGAGATTCGATCGTCGGTATCTTCATACCTAGTTCAATCTCGTTACAGGTAAGTCTCTTTACTCGTTCCGTAATACATCATCCGGTAACTAACTCCTTAGTCACTTTGCTTGCAAGCTTCTTGTGATGATGTATTACCGAGAGGGCCCAGAGATACCTCTCCATCATACGGAGTGACAAATCCCAATCTCGATTCACGCCAACTCAACAGACACTTTCGGAGATACCTGTAGAGCATCTTTATGATCACCCAGTTAAGTTGTGACGTTTGATAGCACACAAGGTATTCCTCCGGTATCCGAGAGTTGCATGATCTCATGGTCGAAGGAATATGTATTTGACATTTAAGAAAGTAGTAGCAATAAACTGAACGATCGTATGCTAAGCTAACGGATGGGTCTTGTCCATCACATCATTCTCCTAATGATGTGATCCCATTATCAAATGACAACTCATGTCCATGGTAAGGAAACCTTAACCATCTTTTGATCTATGAGCTAGTCTAGTAGAGGCATACTAGGGACTTGGTATTTGCTTATGTATTCACACATGTATTTAAGTTTCCAATCAATACAATTCTAGCATGAATAATAAACCTTTATCATGATTAAGAAAATATAATAATAACCACTTTATTATTGCCTCTAGGGCATATTTCCAACATCCTCATGCTGGTCACAGAAGGGACATGTGTCCTGGTGCAGTAGTCCTCGCCTGGCCAACCGATCCAAGTCCAGCATCTGTCCTGGATCGCCAGCCACATAGAAAAGCGGCATTGCAAGGGCGCTTTCAACTTCCAGGTGAATGCGGTCGTTGGCGACACCTCGAGGCCCATGAATTTGGCTGCGTAGGCGGACCGGGCCGAGAAGCTTCCGTCGTGTTCCAATGCCCAGATAGTTTTGTCCTCCACCCCTTCTAATAGCTGCGTGGCCTCAATCCTCTGCCACAGTCCAAGGAATTGCCCCAGTGCCCTGGCCGATAGGTCGGGTCCAATGTCGCCTGCCCATGTACCATTTGCTAGGGCATTTGCAATCCACCTCGTGTCTCGAGTACGTCTCGGTATGCGGTCGTAGATGTCCGGAGCCAACTCGCATATTCGGTAGCCGTCAATCCACCTGTCTTCCCAGAATAGCGTGCTCTGGCCATTGCCCACTGCTGTCCTTGCCGCTGCTTGGTATAGGGCTCGAGACTCGGCCGGGACATCAATGTGGAATTCCACCCAGGGCCGATCTTTGTCAGTCTTCTGTAGCCATGGCCACCTTGCTTGTAATGCCTTGTTCAACCATCTAAGATTTGGTATTCCTAGACCACCAGCCCACTTGGGTCTGCATACACTTTCCCAGGCCACAACACACTTTCCTCCTATTGGTTCTTTCTTGCCACACCAAAGGAACCCACGGCATATCTTAACGAGCGCCGTGATGGTTTTTGCCACAAGGTTCATAGTGAGCATGGAGTGTATTGGTATTGCGCAGAGTACTGACAGGATTAGCATGAGGCGTCCACTCTTTGTCCACCAGAACTTGCAGTTGAGCCGTAGATTGCTTTCGTAAAGTGAGCGGCAGCCCCAGATAAGTGCACAGGAATGAGGCACTCGTGCATCCTAGTAGTGAAACAGACTAGTGCCATCTCATCTTGGTAGCAGCGAATAGGAAGAGCGGCGCTCTTGTTCATGTTGACAGCTAGCCCAGAAGCATGCCCAAAAAGATCCAAAATGGCTCCACAGTTGCGGGCCTCCAATTCGGCTGGCTTGAAGAATAGCATGACGTCGTCAGCAAACAGGGAGACACGTTGTTGCAATCCCGATCTAGTCAGAGGAGTGAGTAGCCCTTTTTCCATACTGTACTAGAAGAGGCAGCGACGGGGCTCCATGCAAAGGATAAATAGCATAGGTGAAAGCGGAGCTCCTTGCCAAAGCCCCTGGCAGGGAAGGATCGGCCTGCCAGGTGTGCCGTTTATCAATATTCTCGTCGACGAAGTGGCCAGGAGGCCACAGACCCATGCTCTCCACCGGCAAAATGAAGAGGTCAACACGCTTTTTTTAAGCTACACGTAAACCGCTGTGAGTTTTTCCTTTTTAGATCCGCTCATTCAAAACATTTACCTCTTAAACCGTGTATCCAAATCTTGAACCGTTTTCACCGTTGGATTTCTCGCGCCGAGATCTTCAAAACTTGATACCACATTGATAGATTTTTACGAACTTTTTTGCACGAAAAAACAGACAAAAAAATTCCAAATGAAAAAACCACACCGGGAGCACTTTTTTTTTTCAAATGTAGTTCGCGAGAGGCACGGCCGTGCCTCTCGTGGAAAAAAATCCATGCTCTCGTGGAAGCAAACCCGTGCCTCTCGCGGAAGAAGAAAAAATAAAACGTGTTTTTTTTCATTTCCAAGAGGCACGGCCGTGCCTCTCGCGGAATCAAATCCGTGCCTCATGCAAAAGGAAAACCGTGCCTCTTACAGAAGAAAAAAAAAGATAAAACGCGTTTTTTCGTTTACCGAGAGGCACGGTCGTGCCTCCCGCGGAAGAAAAAAATGTTTATTTTTTCTGTTTCCGAGAGGCATGGCTGTGCCTCTCGCGGAAGAAATAGAAAATAAAAAACGCATTTTTTTCTTGTAAACTTTTTTTTGACATTTTTTTTATCGAAAAGCTAAGAAAAAATGAAAACAAAAAAAATGAAAAAATCATTTAAAAGCTGAAAACGCGTGTGAAAAAACAGAAAAAAAATCCAAAGAGAGCGTCCACACGACTCATGGGGACACTCTCAGCCCACTCTGAGTGACCCATGAGGAGGCTTTTGAAGGAGCGCTCCTCAATTAGCCACGCTATTTAAGGATCACTCAATTAGCCACGTAAACAATGTAAAAGTGAGAATATCCTATGTGACGCATTCCGCGTCGACGAAATCACTAGTTAAGGAGTATTCTTTGCAAAGATCACTCCCACCTTCCCAGGTTGCGACAAGTGGCGAGTTTTCCCTTTTTTCGTAGATTCGTTTATTCAAAACGTTTTATCTCTTAAACTTCGAACCGTTTTCACTGTTGGATTCCTCGCGTCGAGATTTTCAAAACTAGATCCCATGTTGATAGGTTTTGATGAACTTTTTTTCACGACAAAAACGGATGAAAAAAACTGGACTAAAAAACCGAACCGAGAGCACGGGTTTTTTCCCTTTCCGAAAGAGGCATGCTCGTGCCTCTCGTGAAAGTAAAACCGTGCCTCTCGCGAAAAAAAAGAAAACGCATTTTTTTTCGTTTCCGAGGAGGCACGGCCGTGCCTCTCGCGAAAGCACAACCGTACCTCTCGCGGAAGCAAAACCGTGCCTCTCGCGAAAAAAAAAACAGAAAAGCATTTTTTTTTCTGTTTCCGAGAGGCACGGCCGCGTTCTTTTTTTCGTTTCCGAGAGGCACGGCCGTGACTCTCACGAAAGCACAACCGTGCCTCTCTCGGAAGCAAAACCGTGCCTCTCGTGGAAGAAAAAAAAACAAAAAATGTGTTTTTTTTCGTTTTCGAGAGGCACGGCCGTGACTCTCGCGGAAGCAAAACCGTGACTCTCGCGAAAGGGAAAAAACGTGTTTTTTCATGATTTTTTTTTTGAAAATTTTTTTTGGTCCAAAAATTCAGGAAGGCCGGTGGAAAACTGAAACGTCGAAAAAATCCCAGAAAAAACCGTTTAAAAAGCCGAAAATGCGTGCGAAAAACAAACAGAATCCGGAGGAAGCGTCCAGAGCGCGACAAGTGGCGGGGCGGCTGGGAGCGCGCCAAGTGGCGCTTATCGTTGCGAGACTCCCGAAGGAGCGCTCATTAACTAGTTGCTCTCAAGTGTCGAGGTTTCGCACAGATCTAGCGATCGGGAGGTAAGATGGGCCGGCCCATTAACGTGATACAACGCTTCCGGTTCTGGGAACCTTCTAGAGTTTCCCAGCCGATTTTTCTGGTTTTGGGAACCTTCTAGATGGTCCCCTGAACCGGTTTTCCTATTTCTTTTTTTTCATACTTTTTCTTTTTTTATTTTTTCATTTTTCTGTTTATTTTCTTCTTTCTTTTCCCTTTTTATTTTTTCGTTTATTTTTAATTTTTCAATTTATTTTTCTTACTTTAAAGTTCATGTTCCCAAAATTGTTCAGAAAATTTTAAAAATATTCGTGCTTGCTTTTAAAAAATGTTCATATATTAAAAAATTGTTCATAAATCCCAAACAAAATTGCATTTAAAAAAATTGTTCATAAATCCAAAACAAAATTGCATTTTAGAAAAATTGTTCGGAGATTTAAAAAATGTTCTCATTTTTCAAAAATTATTTGAAATGTTTGTTCTAAAATATTCGCCCTTTTAAAAAGTTCAATTTAAAAAAATGTTCATGTTTTCAAAAATTGTTCATAAGTTCAAAAGAAAATTGCATTTTTAAAAAATAATTGGGGGATTTAAATAATTTTCTCATTTTTCAAAATTTGTTCAGGGATTTAAAAAATGTTCTCATTTTAAAAAAATGATCAGAATGTTTTTTCAAAAATTGTTTTAGAACTTTTCAAATAATGATATGATTTATAAAAAGTGTTCCTGTTTTCATAAATTGTTCACAAATTTTCAAAAAAATTCCTGTTTTCAAATTTTTGTTCACGTATTCAAAAATTGTTCGCATTTCAATTTTTTTGTGATTCTCAAACTTGTTCTCCATTTTGAAATTTGTTTGAAAAATTCAAAATATGTTCATGATTTTAAAATTTGTTCCCGGTTTGATGTTTTGTTCACAAATTTGAAAAATGTTTGTTATTACAGAAAAATTCAGAAATTTCAAAATGTGTTCGACATTTCAGAAAATTGTTCGTAAGTTAGAAAATAACTCAAATTTTAGAATATTTTTCGGGATTCTTTCTAATAGTGTTAAGTCTGCTGCTGCTATTAGTTTTTAAATATTGCGACGTACTTTAGGCAGTTGATCTCATTTGTCGTAGTAGCTAGTAGTGCGCGCGCGCGTGAGTAGGCAGTCACGGGATCGAGTCCCAACTAACGCGAGCAACTTTTTTGTGATTTTTCGCGGCGCACCCAATGGGCCGTTACAGTTGGGCGCACTCTGTGCGAAGGGGCATATATTTGCCGCAGAATGCGGCACTTAGGTGCTCCCGTAAAAGTGTTCTCCAGGAAGTTTTCTCGTTAGTACGCGCATGCGTTTGGGCTGCAAAAAACAATACTACTAACCCAGCCCATCAGGGTGCCCAGCTCGCTCCCGCGATGAGCCAGCATTAGAAAACCGTCAATATTTTCTCAAAAAAAAAAAAACGTCAATATTTTGCTGCCAGATCGTCAGTCTTTTGACGATTCGGCGGCCTCCACAGCCGAGACAAAACCCTAGCGGGGAGAGAAGCGACTAGCGGCGGCGGCCACGAGAGAAGGCGTACACACGACAGCAGGTCGGCCGAGCTGCCTGCGGCGCCTGATCAGTGATCGCCACCATCAGCAGGACTGCCGCCGCCACCTCGGCGGTCAGCAAGCCATTGAGTGAGTGCTTGTCTTGTGCTCTTCTTAATTTCGATTGGTGAATTGTTTCTTAGTTTCAGAATTGGTATACTACGTATTGGATTGTCAATTTGATGATAAAAATTCTTATTTAAGTTACTTAACAATTATTCAGTGAGCAAGAGATCTAAGACATGGACTCCAACGCGGACCTCCATGGTGGGTTCTGCGGCTCTCCAGCTCAAAGTAGACTACGAGCAAGTCAAAGAGCTTCCCACGGGGACGGCCGTCCACTCGGACGTCTTCTCCGCAGGGGGACACAGTTGGAGGATTGATTGCTACCCGCATGGGTTCGATAAGAACGACACGGGCGAGTTTTTTTCTATCTTCGTCAGGCACATGAGCAAAACTAGAAGAGTCAAAGCCACCGTCGAGGCCTTTCTGATGGACAGGAATGGCGAACCATGTACAATGGTCACACAAAGGTCATGTGTTCATGACTTCCCAATCAACAACGACGGTCATGATAAAAATTGCAGTGGTGATGACGATGACGATGACGGAAACGACTGGGGTTGGAGCAAGTTCGTCGACGGGTGCTACTTTGGAGAAATATTACGTAACAGAAGGACACGTCACATTTGGGTGCGCCATCATGGTCTTACCTGACGGCTCTATTCCCGTGCCACCTTCAGATATCGGGATCCATCTCGGCTCCGTGCTAGATCGCAATGACGGGACTGATGTATCATTCATCGTCGAAGGTGAGGCATTCCAGGCGCACCGGGTGGTGCTTGCCGCCCGCTCACCGGTATTTAGAGCAGAGCTCTTCGGTTCCATGGCTGAGGCTACAATGACATCCATCACACTACACGACATCACGCCTAAGGCATTCAAAGTTATGATTCGATTTTTATACACCGATGAATTGCCTGCAGAAATCGAGCTCGGTGACTCTCCAACTGAGATGTTTCAGAATCTTCTTATTGCAGCTGATCGCTACGCACTTGACCGCCTGAAGATTATTTGTGCTAAGAAATTATGGGATAGTGTATCGGTAGATACAGTTACAACTACTTTAGCTTGCGCCGAAACTCATAATTGTCCGCAATTGAAGAGCAATTGCATTGACTTCTTGTTACTGGAGGAAAATTTCAAGGAGGCAGCACTCACTGAAGGTTTTGCATTGTTGGTTCTGAAATTCCCATTGATCATTGCTGAGCTAAAGAATAGGGTTAGGACGTATTCAGGTTAGGACATACGATAGTAAGATACGTCAACATATATAGTTTTGCTATTCAAGAATACATGGCTTTAGTGTCGTGTTTTGGAATATTGATGTGTGGTATTTGATATCTATAAAGCGGGGCGCGAGCCTTTTTCGGTATCTGATATCTATCCAAGCATTTTTGGGCATGTATTTACCTTTATTTCATGATCTTGCAGCCTGATCCTTAAACTCATCTTATTGCATGATCATAATATTTTTCTTGCAGGATTAAGCCAAGAAAAATATATCAAACATAGGTGTCACTCTTCTATGTTGGCTTGTGTCATTGTATATTTGTAAGAGTATTTTGTTACTTACAGAAAAGATTAGTTAGAAATCGTTTGTGTCATTTGACCTCAGTGACTCTGTCATAGCCAGGATAGATAACTTAGATGCAAAGATAAGGATGTTGTGCCCAATTAACAGTCCCTTTGTTTTTTTATGTCCCCGATATCTTGGATATGTCCTCTCCTGAAGTTTTATAGATATTTGACTTCCACTGGTGGTGTATAACAGTCAGTTGCATATCTGTAGATTGTAGTCTTAGCTCCATGGGTACTATTTGAACAATACCAGCATGTTGGAGGTGCAGACATCTGCGTTCTTATGTTGTGGCATGACAGAGTTATTGAGTTCACCATTTGCATACTTCAGGGTGAATTCTTATTCCTCGATTCATCTCATAACTGAACAGTGATGTCCCCTCGGCAATGCTTTGTAGTTGTTTGGATGCCAAGAATTGGACAGAAGCTTTTGCAAAACCAATTGTTAAGAGGATTTTAGAAAAATCAGTTTTACCTTTTTTTTCTGTTAAGGCAAGTCTATACAGTTCTTCCTTGTTTGGATGGGGAAAACAGAAACGCGCAAAAGAATTATCTGGCGCCGATGGAGTTGATGCCAGACCGACGCTGCGCGGCCGTGGTCGAACATGGCGCGGCCGGCACTAGCGTGGTACTTTCTGGCCGCTGCACTAGCAGTGCCCTGCAACCCCGGGATGAAGTAGAAGAGTCCGGGGCGGTTGAGATGCACCTTAATTAGTGTCACCGTTGTTGGGAAGACGTACTATGGACTGGGGAATTCATACAGGAAGAGAGGAAAATTCCGATTGTCCGTGGCAAGCATAGCACGACCTTCCTTGCTGAAGCACATCAATCAAGAGAAAAATTTGCACTTGTCCATGGCAAATGCGGATTGATCTGGGAATAAATCACAAGCACACGAGGCCACACTCAAATGAAATGTCAGCACAATAGAGTGAAAACTGCGCATCATGGGTCAAAATTAGAATCCGTGAGATTTGCACAATAGTTTCTCCAATTTTGACCCATGATGCGCAGTTTTCACTCTATCTTGTTGTTGCATGAACTAATATTCCGAATATTCTATGGTTCAGAACTCAGACATGAGATCCAAAGTTGTCCCAAGTTATGAATTGACTATTATTGGGCTATCCAGAGTATCCCTAAATCTGTAGGGAAAGCCTAGGTCCATGTTCTTATTTTTGTCAGTTGGAATCAAAGGGTATGTCAAAATGTTGTCCCTGAGCGCTCTCCCAGATGTAGCATGTCGTTGTCCTCACTGCTCTCCATGATACATTCGGCCAATGCGCCGATGCCTCGAAAAAGCTCAAACCACCTTTTTTTTGGGGGGGGGGGGGGGGGGGGGGGGGGGGTTGGGGGGGGTGTGTTTGTGATTTGAGAGGAGAAGCCAATCCAAGAATGGGAGAACATTTGAGCCTAGGCCTTTGGGTTTATTGATTTGAGAGGAGAAGCCAATCCAAGAATGGGAGAACATTTGAGCCTAGGCCTTTGGACCTTGAGTTACATGCATGGCTGGTGCGACGTAGTGACACCCACCGGGCGGCGACTGAACATTAAGGAGGCATGTAGGACACGTGCAGGACCCACCCTCCCTCCATGAAACATCTCCACAACATTACAAGTCAAAATCGAGTAGGAGTATCAGGGACAATGTATGAATCAGGTGTAAGGAGTAGCTCGCGGAGGGCAACCCTCACATCCAACTCGATTTGGTTAGTGTTTAAAGTTTTAAACATTCCCTTGCAATGACAGAGTTTAATGACAAGTGTGTCGTGCAGCGGTTGAGCTTATTGCCTTGGGATCGACCATGTCGGACGCATTGTCATCAGGTGGACACTGTGGCCATCGCCGACAAGGGTGAAAATGAGGATAAGCGGTGATACGAATGGGACGCCGTGTTGAAACACATGATGTGGGAAGATGGGTGTGCTAAACAACTGAAGACGCTTTTGCCCCTGTGTGGTCCCCAAGGGGGCGACATGGGCAGAACACCCTGCTCGCTGTCGCCGGCCTCCTCTTCCCCGCCCCTTCCCCCTCGCCGCTACCATCCGTCCCTCCTCGGCAAAGCCCCGATGTGGGTTGGAGGCGGCGGGGCCTGCGCTGGCACCCGAGATGCATCCTCTACTTCATCCCGCTCGGAGGTCGCCAACCTATTGGTCATGGAACGCAGCTAGGAAGGCTCGTGCTCGCGCCGACCTCGCTCCACCCAAGGCACAATGCAGTCACCCCACGAGCCTGTCTCTATCCAGATGAGGGGCGAGGTGGGGGTTTCCTAACCCAAAGAGGAAGGTTTGTGACCAGAGGGTAGCGACCTTCTTGGCTCTGCTCCGAGGGCTGGGGCTCCTTCGTCGGCACTGCCTGTCCAGGGGGGTGCGTGCTCGTTGCCCATGTGCCTAGTTCCGATGGGTTGGTGTCCTTTTGTGTCTTCCTCTAGTGATCGAAGCTCTTGAAGACCGGTGGTTGTGCAGGGATTTGGGATCTCGTACATTGGGGCAGCAGACCCAGGTGGCGGTTCACCTGGTTGGCATTACAAGAGGATCCATGGTGGCAGTGATGGTTGCATTCTTTGGTCGTTTGGGCGACAAAGGAGATAGGTGTGGATGTCCCTGGTATTGGTGGTGCATTAGAAGTCGTGGCTCCGAGATCTTGCTCTGGAAATTCGTTTTGATGGCGGCAGGTCTACCCACGGAGTGGGCCAGTGCTCGGGTTACCTTGATGTGGCAAGGACGAGGCTCCGGGCGAAATCCCACTGCTCCGGCGCCAGCGGTGGCAACATCCGTGGGTGTCACGTCCCCGGTGGGGCGTCGCTATGGTCCCTCTCCTCATGGGATGGCTCTGGGTGAAAACCCTTGATCATCTCCTCAGTCTCGACGACGATGATGCGTTGCATCGTCTCCCTCATGAGGATGTCATTGAGGAGCCTAGGTTCCTTCCAATCATGCCACGCTGGCATCAACGGGCAAGTTTTCGATCCTATCTTGAAGCTTCTTCGGTTCTGGTGTGGGACAATCTCGCTCACCTCCTAATCTTTACACAGTTCCTCGTTGGCATCACTCATGGTTCTCATTGTCCGCAGGCAGGTTCGGTGCTCCATGACCGAGGCGAGGGGGTGGGGGGGGGGGGGGAGCTCCCCAGGAACAACAAGGTGTGAGTTGTTCAACAAGGTCCGACAGTCTTTCCCAGGATGCGTGGTTCAATTTCTTGTCAGTAGTCTAGGTCACCTTGTGTTAGGGTGTGGCTACTTCTGTGCTATTGCTTTACTTTTAAAATGCTTTGTAAGAGGGTCTCCTCATCACCTTGTATCAATTTGGTTGTTTTGCTTTTTTTTACGAGAATTTTTTTGATCTATTTATCAACCGTCAAGATAGTACAAAGAATACTAGAAGTAAAAAAAAATACATCTAGGTCCGTAGATAACCTAGAGGCAACTACAAGCACTGGAGCAAGCGAAAGGAACACCACCCTCATCAGAGTCGGGCAACCCTTGTTGTAGTTGACAGTTGGAAAATCGTCGTGCTAAGGCCCCATAGGACCATCGCACCAGAACAACAATCGCCACCGATGAAGAGAAGCGTAGATCGGAAGGATCCAATTTGTACACACACCAACAAAGACGAACGAGGATCGGATCCACGTGGATCCACCAAAGACAAATGCCTACCGAATCCTGCGAGATCTACCGGAGACAAACCTGCACATGACCATCGACGATGCTAGAAGCACCACCAGGACAGGGGCTAGGTGGTGAGAACCTTATTCCATCTTCAGAGAGCCGGTGCCGTCTCACCTCTCTCAGCAGGACACTAACCATAACAAAACTCAAAAAAATAATTCTAAAACAAAGCCCTCCTGCTAGCAAAGGACAGAATCCACCACGTGCTCTATGGCCCTAACAGCGTGTTTGTTTCGTGGGAATTAAAGATGGGGAATGGGAGTTGACGGGTAAGGAGAATAAAAGTCCACTGATTGTTTAGAGGAAATGAGAGTTTAAGTGGAAAGGAGAATATGATTTGAGGGTGCCAATTCCCACCGATCTCTTCCCATGGGGGACACTGTTAATTCTTGGGCATACCTTCATCCCAGACTAATTCCCATTGTATACCAAACAAGAAAATGGGAGTAAAATTATATTTCCCACGCCTACTCCCTCGATGATCTCCCTCGTGCGAATTCCCCTTCCTTTTCCCAAAGGTTACCAAACAGGCTGTAAGGCCACAGGAGACGAGGTAGACCGACTGCGGCGCCGGTGGGAGGCATGAGAAACCGTAGTGGTTGTGAGTCTTGCTTTATATTTATAGTGGGACGAAAGCCTTTAGCGCCTACTACTAATGTTTTTTACAAACGGGCGCACACACCCCCTTCACATTGGGCCGTCCCATCTATGTTTCTTTTTCTGTTTTTAGAAAAGCAAAAGAAGTGCAGATGCGGTGTGAATCCAACCGGCAATTTTCGGCTTCGAGGTACACTACAGTGACCACCCTACCACCCAACCTCATGTGATTACATACATCTTTCTCATTCTTTTCTTCCTTCTACTTTTTTTTTCCTTTTCCCTCTTTCTTTTTTCTTCTTCCGGGTTCGATAAACTTTTTTAAAATTCCTAAACTTTTCTGCATAATCGATAAACTTTTCCTCAAAATTGACAGGTTTTCTTCAAATTCATGAACTTTTTAAAATTTTCGATGAACTTTTTTCAAATCGATGAATATTTTTTCCAAATTCGATGAACTTTATTTAAAATTGATGAACTTTTTTCAGATCGATGAAATTTTTTTCAAAATCAATGAACTTTTTTCAAAATCGATGAGTTTTTTTAATTCGATGAACTTTTTCATAATTTATGATATTTTTATTTGTGTAATTTGTTTTCCAATTTTATGAACTTTTATAAACCCACAAACATTTTAATATAATCCATGAATTTTTTTTTATTTCACAAACTTATTCAAAACCGGAAAAAACCGGAGGCCAATCTTTTTCCTCAACCAGTAGCACAACACAGCCGAAAATAAAAAAATGCGAGGTGATCGAGCGAACGAATGTTATTTTAGCGAATGAGAGCAAGAGATGGAAGGGTGAAATCACTAATTTAGGATTACTTATTTGAAAGATCACTCCCACCTCCTCAAGTTGTGACAATGCAGTGCGTCACTTGTCGCAATCTGGGAGTTTTCCCTTTTTTCGTACATCCATTTATTCAAAGCATTTTATCTCTTAAACCGTGCGTCTAAATCTACCATTTGATTCCTCGCGTCGAGATCTTCAAAACTAGATCCCATGTTGATAGGTTTTGACAAAAAAAATTCATGAAAAAACCGGACGGAAAAACCGACCGGTGATACGTAAATTTTGCATCATGTTTTTATGATGATATTTATTGCATTATGGGCTGTTATTTCACTTTATGATACAATTGTTATGCGTTTTCTCTCTTATTTTACAAGGTTTACATGAAGAGGGAGAATGCCGGCAACTGAAATTCTGGACCGGAAAGGAGCAAATCTGAGATACCTATTCTGCACAACTCCAAATGTCTTGAAACTTTACGGAGAATTGTTTTGGAATATATAACAAATATTTGGCGAAGAAACAACAGAAGGGGACCCACCACGTGGCCACAAGCTAGGGGGCACACCCTACCCCCCAGGGCACGCCTCCCGAGCTTGTGGGCCCCTTGGCCAGCCCCGGGTGTCCATCTTGTGCTATATGAAAGGTTTTGACCTAGAAAAAAAATCAGAAGAAAGCTTTCGGGATGAAGCGCCACCGTCTCGAGGCGGAACCTGGACAGAAGCAATCTAGGGCTCCGGCAGAGCGATTATGCCGGGGAAACTTCCCTCCGGGAGGGGGAAATCGAAGCCATCGTCATCACCAACGATCCTCTCATCGTGGGAGGGTCAATCTTCATCAACATCTTCACCAGCACCATCTCCTCTCAAACCCTAGTTCATCTCTTGTATTCAATCTTTGCCTCATAACCTCAAATTGGTACTTGTGGGTTGCTAGTAGTGTTGATTACTCTTCATAGTTGATGCTAGTTGGTTTATTTGGTGGAAGATCATATGTTCAGATCCTTAATGATATTCAACACCCCTCTGATCTTGAACATGAGCATGCTTCGTGAGTAGTTATGTTTGTTCCTGAGGACATGGGAGAAGTCTTGTTATAAGTAATCACGTGAATTTGGTATTCGTTCGATATTTTGATGATATGTATGTTATCTTTCCTCTAGTGGTGTTATGTGAACATCGACTACATGACACTTCACCATGATTTGGGCCTAAGGGAAGGCATTGGGAAGTAATAAGTAGATGATGGGTTGCTAGAGTGACAGAAGCTTAAACCCTAGTGTATGCGTTGCTTCGTAAGGGGTTGATTTGGATTCACATGTTTCATGCTGTGATTAGATTTATCTTAATTCTTCTTTCGTAATTGCGGATGCTTGCGAGAGGGGTTAATCATAAGTGGGAGGCTTGTCCAAGTAAGGATAGCACCCAAGCACCGGTCCACCCACATATCAAATTATCAAAGTAACAAACGCGAATCATATGAGCATGATGAAAACTAGCTTGACAATAATTCCCATGTGTCCTTGGGAGCGCTTTGCTTTATATAAGAGTTCGTCCAGGCTTATCCTTTGCTATAAAAAGGATTGGTCCACCTTGCTGCACCTTTGCTACACTTGTCACTTGTTACCCGTTATGAATTATCTTATCACCAAACTATCTGTTACCGATAATTTCAGTGATTGCAGAAAATACCTTGCTGAAAACCGCTTGTCATTTCCTTCTGCTCCTCATTGTGTTCGACACTCTTACTTATCGAAAGGACTACATTGACCCCCTATACTTGTGGGTCATCAAGACTCTTTTCTGGCGCCATTGCTGGGGAGTGAAGCGCCTTTGGTAAGGAAAATTTTAGATTACGTGATGAAATTTATTGTCACTTGTCACTATGGAAAATAATCCTTTGAGGGGCTTGTTCGGGGTATCTTCACCTCGACCGGAAGAACAAAGAGTTTCTCCTCAACCTACTACACCTACTAAAAATATTTATTATGAAATTCCTTCTGGTATGATAGAGAAACTGCTAGCTAATCCTTATGCAGTAGATGGAACGCTACATCCTGATATGCATCTAATCTATGTGGATGAAGTTTGTGGATTATTTAAGCTTGCAGGTTTGCCCGGAGATGAAGTCAATAAGGAGGCATTCCCTTTATCTTTGAAGGTAAAGGCATTGACATGGTATAGGCTATGTGATGATATTGGAGCTTGGAATTACAACCGATTGAAATTGGAATTTCATCAGAAGTTTTATCCTATCCATATGGTTCATCGTGATCGAAATTATATATATAATTTTTAGCCTCGTGAAGGAGAAAGTATTTCTCAAGCTTGGAGGAGGCTTAAGTCAATGTTATATTCATGCCCCAATCATGAGCTCTCAAGAGAAATTATTATTCAGATTTTTTATGCTCGGCTTTCTCGTAATGATCAATCCAGGCTCGATACTTCTTGTACTGGTTCTTTTATGAAGAAGACTGTTGAATTCAGATGGTATCTCTTGGAAAGAATTAAATGCAACTCTGAAGATTGGGAGCTCAACGAAGGTAAGGAGTCAGGTATAAAGCTTGAGTTTGATGTGTTAAATCTTTTATGGATACCGATGCTTTTTAGAATTTTAGCACTAAATATGGACTTGACTCTGAGATAGTAGCTTCTTTCTGTGAATCATTTGCTACTCATGTTGATCTACCTAAGGAGAAGTGGTTTTGTAGGATCGAAAGTAGGTCTAGAGGGGGGGGGGGGGTGATTAGACTACTTGACCAAATAAAAATCTAACCTTTTCCCAATTTTAGTTGTGGGCAGATTTTAGCAATTAGCACAAGTCAAGCAATCAACCTACACATGCAATTCTAAGAGTGTAGCAGCGGAAAGTAGTACATTGCATATGAAGGTAAAGCGAAGGGTTTGGAGAGTGCAAACGCAATGAAGACACGGAGATTTTTGGCGTAGTTCCGATAGGTGGTGCTATCGTACATCCACGTTGATGGAGACTTCAACCCATGAAGGGTAACGGTTGCGTGAGTCCACGGAGGGCTCCACCCATGAAGGGTCCACGAAGAAGCAACCTTGTCTATCCCACCATGGCCATCGCCCACGAAGGTCTTGCCTCACTCGAGTAGATCTTCACGAAGTAGGTGATCTCCTTGCCCTTACAAACTTCTTGGTTAACTTGACGGAGGCTCCCAAGTGACACCTAACCAATCTAGGAGACACCACTCTCCAAAAGGTAATAGATGGCGTGTTGATGATGAACTCCTTGGTCTTGTGCTTCAAATGATAGTCTCCCCAACACTCAACTCTCTCTCACAGATTTGGATATGGTGGAAAGATGATTTGAGTGGAAAGCAACTTGGGAAGGCTAGAAATCAAGATTCTTGTGGTAGGATTGGAATATCTTGATCTCAACACATGAGTAGGTGGTTCTCTCTCGGAAAATGTATGCTAGAAGTGTAGGCATGTTATGATGGCTCTCTCACAAATAGAGAAGGGGGTGGAGGGGTATATATAGCCTCCACACAAAATCCAACCGTTACACACATTTGACCCAACTCGGTCAGACCGAATAGATGAACTCGGTGAGACTGATTTAGTTCAAAATGTGAACGTTAGGAATCTCGATGGGACCGACTGGAACAACTTAGTGATACCGATGTGCTAGGGCTTAGGGCAAACCTCATCTCGGTGGTGCCAATTGCATCAACTCGGTGAGACCGAAGTGAAGCAATAAGGCAACAGAGAATTGGTCAAGCCATCACGGTGAGACCGAAATAATTGCAACTGATAACAGGGAGTTGGCAAGGCCATCTCGTTGAGACCGAGACCCGTATCAGTGAGACCGAATTTCTAGGGTTTCTGGCAGTGGCTATTGAAAGGATCGAGAAGAGGGGTCTAGAGGGGGGGGGGGTGATTAGACCCTCAACAAGTAAAAGTGGCTATTTTTAAGTTCTTCAAGTTGAGGTGGAGTTTTAGCACAAGTTTAAGCATTCACAATACATTTCAAGCAAGCATGACAAGAGTATGAGCAGCGGAAAGAGTAAAGCATGCTAATTGCAAGAAAGTAAAGGGATGGTATTGGAGTGTGCAAACGCAATGAAGACACGGAGATTTTTGGCGTGGTTCTGATAGGTGGTGCTATTGTACATCCACGTTGATGGAGACTTCAACCCATGAAGGGTAACGGTTGTGCGAGTCCACGGAGGGCTCCACCCACGAAGGGTCCATGAAGAAGCAACCTTGTCTATCCGACCATGGCCATCGCACACGAAGGACTTGCCTCACTCTGGTAGATCTTCACGAAGTAGGCAATCTCCTTGCCCTTACAAACTTCTTGGTTCAACTCCACTATCTTGGCGGAGGCTCCCAAGTGACACCTAACAAAGCTAGGAGACACCACTCTCCAAAAGGTAATAGATGGTGTGTTGATGATGAACTCCTTGCTCTTGTGCTTCAAATGATAGTTTCCCAAACCCTCAACTCTCTCTCACAGATTTGGATATGGTGAAAGACGATTTGAGTGGAAAGCAACTTGGGGAAGGCTAGAAATCAATATTCTTGTGGTAGGATTGGAATGTCTTGATCTCAACACATGAGTAGTTGGTTCTCTCTCAGAAAATGTAAGCTGGAAGTGTAGGCATGTTCTGATGGCTCTCTCACATATGGAGAAGGGGGTGGAGGGGTATATATAGCCTCCACACAAAATCCAACCGTTACACACATTTGACCCAACTCAGTCAGACCGAATAGAAGAACTCGGTGAGACCGATTCAGTTGAAAATGTGAACGTTAGGAATCTCGATGGGACCGACTGGAACAACTCGGTGGGACCAATGTGCTAGGGCTTAGGGCAAACATCAACTCGGTGGCACCGATTGCATCAACTCAGTGAGACCAAAGTGAAGCAATAAGGCAACAGAGAAGATGTCAAGCCAACTCGGTGTGACCAATCGCAATTTCGGTGAGACCGAAATAATTGCAACAGCCAACAGAGAGTTTGCAAGGCCATCTCGGTGAGAACGAGATTCGTATCGGTGTGACCGAACTATTAGGGTTTCTGGCAGTGGCTATGTCATATGAACTCGGTGTCGCCGGATAGAAAGAATCAGTGGGGCCGAGTTTTACTTTGCGTTTTGGACATATTTGGAATGAGAAAGTGGTTGAGGGCTTTGGAGCAATATCACTAAGCACTTGAGCAAATAGACCATTAAGCAACACCTCATCCCCTTTTAATAGTATTGGCTTTCCTATGGACTCAATATGATCTTGGATCAATAAAATATAAATGAAGAGTCTTGAGCTTTTGCCAATATGTGTCCTTAGCATTTTGAAGGGGTTCCACATCCTCTTGTCCTTTCCATGCCATTGTTGAACTTGTCTGAAAGACACTAGATAAAACCATTAGTCCAACAAGAGATATGTTGTCATTAATTACCAAAATCACCCAGGGAGCACTTGTGCTTTCAATCTCCCCCTTTTTGGTAATTGATGACAACATACATCAAAGCTTTAGGTAAATGATATGACGAGTAACAAGTAAAGCTTTGGAAAGACATGTAACATGCATAAGCTCCCCCTACATGTATGCAATCATGTGAAGATAGAGTATAAGAACATGTGAATGCATAATCATGACAGAGCAAGCAGGGAGTTACATGTATCTTGGCTATATGCATCAGATCAAATGATGTGGTTAAGAAGTGTACCTCCATGTTTATGAATCCCTCTTGCAAACAGTATGTGCATCAGCAAGAGATCATCATGCATAGGAGTGTGATGCATATACTTACCTTGTGGTCTTGAGTTGGCTTTGAAAAAGTGGATTCGAGAAAACAGGGTTAGATAACACAAGAACACTCCTAGTAAAGCAATTTCAGAAAACCATAAAGATACCAAGACTGGGATGACATGTAATGGGAGTACTTAGTACTTCCTTTAGATATAGACATGTTCCCAAAGGTTTAGAGATGTGCAATGAATTCCAAAGATTTTTCTCCCCTTAAACTTGGATTCTTTCTCCCCCTGAATCTGATATTGGATAATGGGAGAAGGTAGGGTAGGGTGATATAAAATCAGAGCACAAAATAGGGTAATATCAACTAAAATCAAAGCAACAAGGATTTTTAATAGCAATAGCTAAGATCAAACATGTTGACATGTCTTTCCCCTCTTAAAGACATGTGACTTCTCTCCTCTTTGTTGCCAAGCATGTGGAAGAGCTTAGATGTGCTCATATGATAAGCTTTGATGTGTGCTCCCTCTCCCCCTTTGACATCAATTTCCAAGAAGGGTACTTCTGGAGCATGAGTCAAGTAGGTATGGTCCTTGAGAGACACTACAAAGTAGTAGGTACTTCATGATGCTTATAGAGGAAAGAATCATTGAGTGGAGCTGAAGAAAATAGATAGTAAGAAATGGCAAAACATTTTCTCAGATTTGAAATCGGTGACGCCGATGTGTTTTTCGTCGGTGACGCCGAGAAAACAGAGTCACAGAAAGTCCCGATCGGTGAGACCGAAGCAGTCCATGTCGGTTGTACTGATGAACTATTCACAAGGAGACCTTGTATTTCAGTCAGGCCAATAGGTTTGAATCGAAGGGACCTAGTTCAACACAGAGTAAAGATTTTGTCAACTCAGCTCACTTGACAAATGAAATTTCACAAAGATTTGCAAGGAATTAACAGAAAGATTTGCAATGAATTAAACATAGATAAAAGGTGGAAAATAAGGAGATCTAGATGAAGTTTTTTGTTTTGTTTTAGAGGGAGACATAAAAACAAGAAAATCATGCAAATGAAAAATCAACTAAGCAAAAGAACACTAGAGAACTTCATCTAGAGAAGGGGTCAGTGACAAAGTCACCTATGTTAGAGTATATTGACTTAGGAGTCAAGTGAGATCACTTGATCATAGGTCATACTCATCGTTTAAGCTCAAAATGGGGTTACCATTTTTTCGTTTAAGCATTTTGATGTATTCACACCTTGTTGAGTTGCTTTAGCTCATGACTTGGAGCAAAGCTTCTCTAAGGTGGGATTACATACCTTGGGTTGTGATGTTGATCTTAATCATGTAGTTGAACTTGTGTTGGGTGCTCAAGGTTGATGTTGTTCATCAAGAGTTGGGAGCACCAATATTAGTTTGATTTCATCATCCTACATGGGTTAGTCTTGCAAGGAAGAGCACTTGTGTATCCAAAATGATAATCATGAAACTTGATACCAAAATATATTTGATACATTGATGTAGTCAAAGGATATGTTGAGTGAGTTCATGCTTCCTTGTATTCAACAACCATATCATAGGGACTTGGTGATGTAGAGGTTGCTCAAGATGTGAGTGGCTTGCAATCTCATAGATTTGGGTTCATCCAAGTACCTACAAGGGTTAGATAACATGCAAGGGTACAAGTATAGATCCAAGACATATAATTATCATCATAAGAGAAATAGCAAGGATTAGTCATAAGAAGGCTCATGCCTTGCATATATCCAAATGGAGTTTTTGCTCCAAGTTTGAGGCATCAATGATGTTCAATTCACCTCTCAAACGGCAAAATACTTTCTCATCAAGCGGTTTGGTGAATATATCCGCCAATTGCTTATCGGTACGAACATGCTTAAGATTGATGTCTCCTTTAGCAACATGATCTCAAATGAAATGATGACGAACTTCAATATGCTTAGTTAATATTGCATGGGATTATGAGAAATCTTAATAGCACTCTCATTATCACAAAGCAATGGAACATGTCTCACATGTATCCCATAATCCTTAAGGGTTTGGGTTATCCAAAGTAATTGAGCACAACATGATCCGACGGCAATGTATTTCGCTTCGGCAGTAGATAAGGATACCGAGTTTTGTTTCTTGGAGGACCAAGACACAAGGGATCTACCAAGAAATTGACAAGTACCCGAAGTGGACTTTCTATCAACCTTGTCACCAGCATAGTCCGAATCGGAGTAGCCGACAAGATCAAAAGATGACCTCTTAGGATACCAAATGCCAAAGTTTGGTGTATGAATTAAGTATCTCACTATCCTTTTCACGGCCTTAAGATGACATTCTTTAGGGGCCGCTTGATATCGTTCACACATGTACACACTTAGCATAATATCGGGACGGGAGGCACATAGATATAACAATGAACCAATCATAGAGCGGTAAACCTTTTGGTTAACCGGTTTGACATCCTTAGTCAAGTCAAGATGTCCACTAGAGGGCATGGGTGTTTTCATACCTTTGCTTTCTTGCATGTTGAACTTCTTGAAAAGATCATTGGTATACTTTGTTTGAGAAGCAAAGGTACCTTCCTTCGTTTGCTTGATTTGCAAACCAAGGAAAAATTTGAGTTCACTCATCATAGACATCTCAAACTTCTCCGACATTAGCCTTCCAAACTTTTCACTAAAATAAGGGTTAGTAGAACCAAATATAATATCATCCACATAAATTTGGCACACAAATAATTCACCATTAACCCTTTTAGTAAAAAGTGTAGAATCAATTTTCCCAATTTCAAAGCCTTTTTCAATAAGGAACTTGGTCAAGCATTTATACCATGCTCTAGGAGCTTGTTTAAGACCATAAAGAGCGTTGTGAAGTTTGTAGACATGATTAGGTTTCTTGGGATTAACAAAGCCAGGAGGTTGTTTAACATAGACTTCCTCCTCAATTTCTCCATTTAGAAAAGCACTTTTAATGTCCATTTGGTATAAAGTGATATCATGGTTATTGGCATAAGCAAGTAAGATGCGTATGGACCCAAGTCTAGCAACGGGGGCATATGTCTCACCATAGTCCATACCTTCTACTTGACTGTAGCCTTGGGCGACGAGACGGGCCTTGTTGCATACAACTTGTCCATCTTCATCTTGCTTATTCTGAAACACCCATTTGGGTCCACTGACATTGTGCTTGTTGTTGGGCTTTTCAACCAATGTCCACACTTGGTTCCTCTCGAAGTTGTGTAGCTCTTCATGCATTGCGTTCACCCAATCCGGATCCTCAAGATCTTCTTTAACCTTCATAGGTTCAATAGTAGAAATGAATGAGTAGTGTTCACAAAAGTTAGCCAAACGAGTTCTAGAGCGAGTAATTCTCTCGGTTTGAATATCATCGAAGATTTGTTCAACGGGATGGTCTCTTGTGACTCTTGCTCTAACTCGTGAGAGATTTTGTTTGGGTTGAGGTGGAACATCCTCTTCATTATCTTCTTCTTCTTCTTGTCCTCCTTCATTGTTGTTGGCATTGTCGTTCTCTTGTGGATGTGGAGAGGGAGGTCGATGTGGTTCATCTTGTTGTACTTCCTCATTTTCTCCGTCTTGACGTGTTCCACTTGTGGATGCCTCCAATCAACTTGTGGTTCACCTTGATGTGAAGTTGAGGCTTCCACTTGAACGGATGAGGTACTCTCCTTCACCTCCTTTGGACGAATCTTGCCAATAGACAAGTCTTGAATTGCTTCCGAAAGGTCTTTGTCTCCTACATCAGTTGGCAATTGCTCTACTTGCGAGTCGTTAGATTCATCAAACTTCACATCTACCGTCTCTTCAACCTTTCGGATGAAATTGTTCTAGACATGGTAAGTGTGAGAGTTTGAGCCATAACCGAGTAGAAAACCTTCATGAGATTTAGGAGCAAATTTCGAATGATGATGCTTATCAAGAATGTAGCACTTTGAGCCAAATACTCGAAAGTATCCAACTTGGGGTTTGTTATCGGTGAGAAGCTCGTATGCCGTCTTGTCGAGAAGCTTGTGAAGATATAGTTGATTCGTAGCATGACAAGCTATCTCAACCGCTTCCTCCCAAAAGTGTTTTGGCGTCTTGTATTCATCAAGCATCATTCTTGCCATCTCAATAAGTGTCCGGTTCTTCCTCTCAACAACTCCATTTTGTTGAGGTGTGTACGTAGCCGAGAACTCATGTGAAATCCCTTGTTCGTCAAGAAAGGTATCCACATTGGTGTTCTTGAACTCCGTTCCATTGTCGCTTCAAACCTTCTTGATCTTCACTTCAAATTGGTTTTGGGCCTTCCTAGCGAAGTTCTTGAAGATCTTTTGGACCTGCATTTTATCATCAAGAAAGAACACCCACGTAAATCTTGAAAAATCGTCAACAATGACCAAACCGAATGAGTTACCACCGAGACTCTTGTAGGCATTGGGACCGAAAAGATCCATGTGAAGTAGCTCAAGTGGTCTTCTCGTGGTCATGATGTTCTTCACGGGATGGCTTCCCCCAACCTGTTTTCCTACTTGGCAAGCACTACAAAGTCTATCCTTGTCAAATATGACATCTTTAACACCAAGGATATGATCACCTTTAATAAGCTTATCCAGATTTCGCATGCCCACGTGACCTAACCTTCTATGCCATAACCAACCTTTAGAAGATTTAGCTATTAAGCAAGTATGAGGTTGAGCTCTCTTAGTGAAATCAACAATGTATAGATCACCTCTACAAATACCGGTAAAGACCATATTATGATTATCTCTTCGAAACACTTGGCAATCTACTTCAGTAAATAGAACATTGAAACCGAAGTCAGCTAGTCTAGATATGGAAAGTAGATTATATCCAAGAGATTCAACGAGCATAATGTTTTGGATAGAGCTATCATGGGAGATGGCCACCTTACCAAGGCCAACTACCTTACCCTTGGAGTTGTCACCAAAAGTGACATACTTGCGGGGACCGTCGTTCTCAGCAAGCTCACAAAACATGTCCTTATCTCCGGTCATATGATCAGTACATCCACTATCAAGAACCCATTCCTTTCCTCCTGCCATGTAACCACGAAGGTTAGCCATAAGACCAAAGTGTCTCATTGACTCATCAAGATCAAAGTCACTATCATCATCCTCATCATAATATCCATGTTCAACATCATCATGTGGATGATCATCACCTAGAGAGAGTGATTCATTAGATTTATGACCATGACAATGTGCATGTTTATGAATTCTAATAACTTGTGAGATGATGCTACTAATGACTCCAACATCTCCTTTGGCACGCATAAGGTCACGGAGCTCAAATAGACAATCATCAAATTTAGGATCACTAGGATCCATTTTATGAAAAGCAATGGACTTTTGAAGAATCTCATCTAGATTTGTCAAGGAATAGTTTGGAAAGCGCTCCTCAAGATATTTCCATATAGTGTAAGCACATTCAAATGTAGGCAAGCATACAAGCAAATTCCTAGGCAATCCTCTCATGATAAGATCAATAGTTCTAAGATTGCGAGTCATGTCAAGATACTCATTGGGGATAGGGTACAAAGGATCAATAGGGGGCACATAAGGGCTAGTAATATACTTGATCAAATTATATTCATTGAAAATCTCAAGCATCTCATTCTTCCAAGAATTATAGAACTCTCCGTCAAGCATAGGCACTCTACGTCTAATACTCCCAATCGTAGACTCATCCATCTTCCTCCAATGGTGATTAAACCAAAGCAATGGAGGCCAAAGCCGTTTGTTTTGTTTTTTTTTTTTTTTGGATACCACTTGAATAGGATCATAGAAGAGGGGTCTAGAGGGGGGGGGGGGGTGATTAGACCCTCAACAAGTAAAAGTGGCAATTTTTAAGTTCTTCAAGTTAAGGTGGAGTTTTAGCACAAGTTTAAGCATTCACAATACATTTCAAGCAAGCATGACAAGAGTATGAGCAACAGAAAGAGTAAAGCATGCTAATTGCAAGAAAGTAAAGGGATGGGATTGGAGTGTGCAAATGCAATGAAGACACAGAGATTTTTGGCGTGGTTCCGATAGGTGGTGCTATCGTACATCCACGTTGATGGAGACTTCAACCCATGACGGGTAACGGTTGCGCGAGTCCACGGAGGGCTCCACCCACGAAGGGTCCACGAAGAAGCAACCTTGTCTATCCCACCATGGCCATCGCTGCCCATGAAGGACTTGCCTCACTCTGGTAGATCTTCACAAAGTAGGTGATCTCCTTGCCCTTACAAACTTCTTGGTTCAACTCCACAATCTTGTCGAAGGCTCCCAAGCGACACCTAACCAATCTAGGAGACACCACTCTCCAAATGGTAATAGATGGTGTGTTGATGATGAACTCCTTGCTCTTGTGCTTCAATTGATAGTCTCCCCAACACTCAACTCTCTCTCACAGATTTGGATATGGTGGAAAGACGATTTGAGTGGAAAGCAACTTGGGGAAGGCTAGAAATCAAGATTCTTGTGGTAGGATTGGAATGTCTTGATCTCAACACATGAGTAGGTGGTTCTCTCTCAGAAAATGTAAGCTGGAAGTGTAGGCACGTTCTGATGGCTCTCTCACATATGGAGAAGGGGGTGGAGGGGTATATATAGCCTCCACACAAAATCCAACCGTTACACACATTTGACCCAACTCGGTCAGACCGAATAGAAGAACTCGGTGAGACCGATTTAGTTCAAAATGTGAACGTTAGGAATCTCGGTGGGACCGACTGGAACAACTCGGTGGGACCGATGTGCTAGGGCTTAGGGCAAACATCAACTCGGTGGCACCGATTGCATCAACTCGGTGAGACTGAAGTGAAGCAATAAGGCAACAGAGAAGATGTCAAGCCAACTCGGTGTGACCGATCGCAATTTCGGTGAGACTGAAATAATTGCAACAGCCAACAGAGAGTTTACAAGGCCATCTCGGTGAGAACGAGATCCGTATCAGTGTGACCGGACTGTTAGGGTTTCTGGCAGTGGCTATGTCATATGAACTCGGTGGCGCCGGATAGAAAGAATCGGTGGGGCCGAGTTTGACTTTGCGTTTTGGACATATTTGGAATGAGAAAGTGGTTGACGGCTTTGGAGCAATATCACTAAGCACTTGAGCAAGTAGACCATTAAGCAACACCTCATCTCCTTTTAATAGTATTGGCTTTCCTATGGACTCAAGGTGATCTTGGATCACTAAAATATAAATGAAGAGTCTTGAGATTTTGCCAATATGTGTCCTTAGCATTTTGAAGGGGTTCCACATCCTCTTGTCCATTCCACGCCATTGTTGAACTTGTCTGAAATACACTAGATAAAACCATTAGTCCAACAAGAGATATGTTGTCATTAATTACCAAAATCACCCAAGGAGCACTTGTGCTTTCAGCTATGTCATGTGAACTCGGTGGCGCCGGGTAGAAAGAATCGGTGGGGCTGAGTTGGACTTTGGGATTTTGACATATTTGGATGGAGAAAGTGGTTGAGGGTATTTGGAGCAATATCACTAAGCATTTGAGAAAGCAAGCCATTAAGCAACACCTCATCCCCTTTTAATAGTATTGGCTTTTCTATGCACTCAATGTGACCTTGGATCACTAAAATAGAAATGAAGAGTCTTGAGCTTTTGCCAATATGTGTCCTTAGCATTTTGAGGGGTCCACATTTCTAGTCCATGCCATGCCATTCATTGAACTTCCTAAAATATTCACCTTGAGAGGATATTAGTTCAATGAGCTATATGTTGTTATGAATTACCAAAACCACCCGGGGATTAGTTGCACTTTCAATCTCCCCCTTTTTGGTAATTGATGGCAGCATATAGATCAAACCTTCGACAAATGATAAAATAAATGAAATACATCGTCGCTTTGAGAAGTATGTGATAAGCAAGAGCTCCCCCTAAATTTGTGCATTATTTTAAAATTTGTGTTTGAATGCAAATGCACAATCGATTAGGATCATGGGTCACTCTTCCATGTCACATACATCTTGGTAGAGCGCACAAAATGATAAGAGTAGAATAACATGCACTCATCACCAAAGATAAAAGTGATTGATCATACACAAACAATCATAGAGATAGACATGCAAGCACACATTAAGCATAGTATGCTCAAACACATGATCACACAAGGTATCTCATGAGCATAACACAAATGTAGCATCAAGTAGCAACGACCAACTAAAGTAGCAAGGCAAATGAAAAAACCAACAAAAGCAAAAGACACTCTCTCTGGAAGCCTATGATCTATACACTTTCTCCCCCTTTGGCAACAAGTCACCAAAAAGTTTGAAAATGTATAGTGCTATACGGCACTCTAGGCACGATCTCCGGGAGCTTCTGAAGGGTTCTTCTGGCTTGTAGCTCCGGTGTGCGTAGATGGCATTGAGATGAGTCCATCTGCAAATGCTTCAGCTGATGTCTATGGAGCTAGAGGAGTTGACACTAGAGGAGCAACTGTGGCTATAGCGGCAGGAGCAGAATGAGCAGGCCTCAAGTCTGCAACTGGCTCAGCAGAAGACCTATGTGCCCTTGGCACTGACTAGAATCTATCTGTAGTAGGTCTGTCATCTCTGTCCTCAGCATCATCTCTCAGCTTCTCAATAATAGTCTGAATCTCAGTGACCTTGACATCAAGGTTGTACATCTTATTCTCAACAATCCTATCTAAGATCTCCTGATTCTTAGTCAAGTTGGCCAAACTCTTCTTAATCCTCAGGGTAGCTTCTAGCAGATATGTGAGCTGATCTTGCTTAGTCTTGAGATTCGCAATGGATGCATCTGGAGCACTTGCTACTTTAGCAGCCTTTACCTTTTCAATCTTCTCTTGGGCCTTAGCTGAAGTAGGATGTGAAGCATCCATGACAACTTCATTGTCCTCAAAATCTGGCCTAAGAGGTAAATGCTCTTTGTCAAGTAGATATGTTCCAGTTTCAACCTTGGAATTGATCAACATCTGAATATGTGGAGCATATCCACATGACCTCTTTTGGTCAGCAGCTGTCCTCTTGACTGTCTCAACTATCAAACTCATGACCTTGAACTTTTGGGGAACATCAAACAAATGTAGCAAGTTGATGGAATGACCACGTATCATCCTATGATCTCCAAGCTTAGGCAAGAGGGTATGCCTTAGTATGGTGTTTGTGGTGGTCAGTCCAGCTAGCAGATAGTATATGGAGCCAAACTTGTGAGTATCCAATGCAGCTTCAGGAGTGGTCTTGTACATGTGGGCCATAGAGTTGTGATCCTTCCTGGGTTTGCCATACACATCAAGATCATCTTCATCTTCTTCTGGAGCATTGATGAGCTCAGCCCACTCAGAGATTGATGACTGGTACCTGGTGTCCTCAGTCATCCACACTATTTTCCCATCTGGATAGAAGTGCACAGTGGAGTAAAATTGCATGACCATCTCATCATTCCACTTGGTTAGCTTTTGTCCAACAAATGCATCAACTCCATTCAGCCTGAAACTCTCATGAACATGGGGGAAGTAATCCTCATTTTCATCTATGTATTCCCAATCAACCCACTTCATGTCACACACAATGGGCTTCTTGTCAAGCAATACTGTCTCATAGAAGTCCTGTTGTTCTCTGGTGTGGAAACGATAATCAACAGCAATCCTCCTCCTTGTGGCATATGGATCAATCTTTATCCACAATCTCAGACCATGATCCTTCCTCAACTTCATGTTCTCAGCCACTAGATGATCATCATTGTGGTCTGGAATCTTTGGCTTCAGTTTTCTGAGCACTTGGGGCTCCTCATCTTCTTGAACTTCTGGCACTGGGGCCTTGTTCTTCTCTGCAGCAGGGATATTCCCGGTGGATCTCTTTGGAGCTGAAGTCTTGGGGGCAGACTTGGGCTTGGAGGGAGCAGCACCCGTCTTAATGGCATCTGCCATCAATTTCTGAGACTTGGCAGGTGGTGCTTCAGGTTCTTCCTCCTCCTCATCTTCATCAGCATCCCTTATCATGGATGGTCTACCAATGACTCTAGCAATGGTTTTCATGACTCTCTCCTTCCTTTTCTTCTTTCCATCAGCAGCTTCACCTTCTTCTCTTGGCTCAAGAGTGAACTCCATGGTTTCATGTGTGGCAGTTGAATTTCTCACTTTTGACATAGGAGCTCTCCTGGCAGGAGCTTTCTTCTGGAGGCCATGCTTGGTGGTGGCAGCTGCAACATATTCCTTCTCAAGGGCTTTCTTCTTTGAGGTCACTTCTTCCTCAATTACAAAGTCTTCATCCTCACTGTCAGAATTCCTCTTCTTCCTCTGTCTGGTAGCAACTTTAGGCAAGTTGCTAGGGGTGCTTCTGCTACCCTCATCATAGCTGCTGCTGGGACTAGTGCCCTCATTGAGGTTGACTTGTTCCTCTGATCTGTTCTGACTATCACTGGCTTCTGACATCTCTGCAAACTGACCCTGTGAATAGATGGATATGGGTAGAGTGGATGAGCATCACAAAAGGAGCTTGTTTTTGCAAACAATTGAGACAAAATCTTAATTTTACTTTTCTGCAGAAAGCATTTCAGAGCTACCGATATGATAATCTCGGTGACACCAAAGCACTTAACAGAGTGTAAACATGCAGTATCGGTCAGACCGAGTTGCAGTTCGGTGACTCTGAGATGCTAAGGTTTCACTGAGAAATTGCTTTCGGTCTCACCGAGCAGTACGCTTCGGTCAAACTGAGTTGAACTTAGTGCAATGGCCACGACCAATCGGTGGGACCGAAAACTTCATTTCAGTCGGTCCGAGATGAGCTCGGCGGAAACCTAACCCTAAGATTTTGCATCAAATCTACTCTAAAGGAACTTTTGTGTGGATGGGAAGCTTTCAATCATGGCAAGAATACAGGCGAAAACTTTGTGCATTGAATCGGATAAAGGAATTTGCACAAAGGGTTCGAACCATACCCTAACTTGGTGATGGCTCGCTACGGCGGCAACGACGGAGGGGATTTCCATCGACGGCGGTAGAGACCTGTGACGACGGCGCACAGGTGGAGACGGCGATGATCCGGAGACCAAGGGGCGGCAGCAATGGGGGCGTGGGCTCGAGTGTTTGAAGGAATTTCCAAACGATGGGCCGCGGTGTATATACCCATATGCTGTCGGTGGCGCCGAGTGGAACGTCTCGGTGGCACCGAGATGCAAAACTTCTTGCAGTTGCTGCAACTCGGTGGGACCGAATCGTTTTAATCGGCGGCACCGAGGTGAAAACCTAGATCAATCTAGTGATTTCGGTGGGACCGAATATGAGTGTGTTGGTCTGACCAAAATTCACAAGAAGGTTTTGGAAGTCAGCCCTTGACGGATCGGTGACTCTGAGTGCTCCTCACCCGAAGGGTCCGAAAAAGACTTGTTCAAATTTTGTGATGTAGCATGAATAGAATTTGATAAGAGAAAAGGCATAAATAGCTATAGGGAGGTTCTTAGGCATTCTTGTCCTTCCATTTGGCCAACAAAAACCAAACAATCAAAACTACAAATGGATGTCCTCGAATGGAGAAATTATGCAACCAACATGCTCACACAATAAGATAGCAAATGAAACATGTGACAAAGCATGCACAAACACTTCTAGCATCTATCAAGCAATTGGCGATGACTAGGTCATCTATATACGAGTATATTGACTTAGGAGTCAAATGAGAACATTTGATCATAGGTCATACTCAACGTTTAAGCACAAGTGGGGTTACCACTTTTACATAAAGCATTATTGTGTTCTGTAGCGACCCGACCCGAATGGATCGAATCTCTGTGTTCAAGTGTCATCCCTGGATCGGTAATGCTGACACACACAGTACTCGAAGGATTTATAACAGAGTGCAATCACACACTTATTACATCGAATGTCTCAAAAGAGAACTGATTACAATAAATATGGCTTAAGGCCATCTAAATAAGATAACAGCGGAAGGCTTGGAAGATAAGGTGAGTCCATCAACTCCAACGGCATAGCTGAGTGCACGACAACGACCTAGCACATCTTACTCTTCGTCTGAAAAGTCTGCAACATGATACGTTGCAGCCCAAAACGGGTCAGCACATGGAATATGCTGGCAATATAACACAGTAGAGCAATGAACAGAATAATTGCTAATACTACATGCATATTTGGCTGGTGGAAAAGCTCTAGGGTTATACTGTTTTGCGAAAAGCCAATTTTTCCCTACAACAAAGGAATTTATTTTATTTAACTATCATGGTGGTTGTTGAACATTGAGAAGGTAAATCCCCTTCTCAATCCCAATTAAAAGTAATTATTAATCCCAACAATTAATTTAGAGTGATGGGATTCAATATGATGATCCAAGAACCAGATACTCAAGATGTCCATAACTGGGGACATGGCTAATCATGATTAGTTTGTACACTCTGCAGAGGTTTGTGCACTTTTCCCCACAAGACTCGATCTCCTCCGTTGGATTTCTCGCACTACATGGTGTTTGAGAAACGGATGACCGAGACACAGTCTTTCAGAAACATTTACTCTTTACTCTGGGTAGACAGTTACACCTACTTTCCCCTACATCTGCTAGCCTACCACTGAAAGAGGTCATGTAACATACTCAACTATGCTAGAGCCCATAATAGCTTGTGGCTGCACACGGAAGTTTCTAGCATGAATAATCTTATGATCCCTTTGAGCCTGGGTGGCGGACCGTAGGAGGATCACACGGTATATCCCCGGGATCTCCTAGGACAACACTGGTATATCCCCAGGTGCCCAAACAAGCAATCCACCCAGATGTGTATTAAAGTTGCCACCTTAAGTTGACCATTAATTAAAAATCTCACATCTGTCATGGATACACTCAAAACCCAATCCACGTCTACGAGCATAGCATGGCAACATAAGCATAGCGTAGAAGTAACTCCCAAGGGTTTGTTATTAAAAGGGCAATAGGTTCTACCTCATCATCTACTTCCCAGTACCCACAAGTTAATCACATCCTAATCATGCAATATTTGAGGATCGAAACTAATGCATAAAAACTGGGTAACGAAGAAGTATGATCAATGTGTTACTTGCCTTGCTGACGATCCGCAAAACCTAGGGACTCGTAGTAGCACGCTTCGCACTCCGGGAATTCTATCGCAAACAAACAATAGCATACATAAGCAATCAAGCGAAGATGCACGGGTAAAACCCAAATGAGAAGACCTAACCAGAAAGTTCAACTGAAGAACTCCGGTTTGCAAAAAGAATCGAATCAAACGGAGCAACGAAACTCAAACTGCGAAAGAAACAAGCTTCGATTACTAATCTGGACTAAAGTCAAATTTTACAGTAGCAAAAACTTGTTTAAGTTGGTTAAACAGAAAGAGGGCTTCGAGACGAAGATCTAGGCGCTTGAATCGCCTGATTCCGACAAACGAGCGAAAAGTTATACTAAAACGAAAATCGGATCAGAAATCGCGATCGAAAATAATCGCGGAAAATCCGAGAAAAAGAAAACTAACGAACAGGCTAACGAACGAACGTTCGCTGTCTGCGGTTAAACGGTGAAAACCGTTCGTTAAAACGAACGTACGGACGAACGCCCGCTAAATAACTAAACCGACGGAAAACCGATCTAAAAAAGAATAAACCGGAATTTAAAAAAAAACCGAATCTAGATCTAGGATTTACCAAAAAAAAACGAACGGTTAACCGGAAAAATCCGGGCGTCGGATGCGGCGAGCGGCGGCTCCGGCGAGGCGAGGCCGCAGCGGCGGCGGGGTGCGGCAGGCGACGGCGACGGGGCGGGGCGCGTGCGGTGCAGCGGCGCGGCGAGGTGGAGTGCGGCGGCGGCGCTGCAGCGGCGGCGGCGAGCGGCGGACGCGGCGGCGGCTGCTGCTGCTTGCTGCGGCGGCGGCGGTGGGCTGCGGCGGCGGGGTGGGTCGAGGCGGCGGGGCGGGCGGCATTTAAAGGGGGCCGGGGCGGCTTGGGCGAGGGGGCGACGAGGCGGCGGCGTCCCGGACTCCGGCGGAGTCCGGCTCGGCTACGGGGAGGAAAGGCGGCGGCGGCCTGCTGGGCCGGCTGGGCTTCGGCCCAGTTCGGTCCGGCGGATTTTTTTTTAAAAAAAAAATAATTCCGCGCAGAAAAACAAATAAAAGAAATACTAAACGGACTCCAAAATTCCCGAAATAAATTTTCCCCGTCCTCTAAAAATCTCCCGGACAAGGTAAACATTTATTTGGGACTCTAATGCAATTTTGAAAAATGCATATTTTTTCTAAATCCAAATAAAATTGCAATAAAAATCCAAATAAAATATTTATTTGATTTTAATATTTTTCCTCCAATATTCCATTTATTTTGGAGAAGTCATATTATCTCCTCTCATATATTTTTAATATGAAATATTTTCGGAGAGAAAAATAGTTAAACCAAATTGATCCCTGTTTCAATATTTGAGAAAATTCAAATATGAAAACGGTGAAATCCCCAACTCTCTCCGTGGTCCTTGAGTTGCTCAGGATTTCGAGGATCGCAAAATGAAATGCAATAAAATATGATATGCATGGATGACCTATGCATAACATTCCAAATTAAAAATTTGGGATGTTACATGTTCACACCATTAGAGTTTCTTTAGCTCAATTCTTAGAGCAAAGCTCCCCCTAGATGTGATATCCCCCCTAAGAGGGATAAACTAACCTTGGGTTTTGTCGATGATGACTTCATGTAGATAGTGAAGATGTGGATGCTCAAAGTTGATGTAGATTTTTTTAGAGCAATCCATTGGAGTGTTGCACTTTCAATACCTACATGGGTTAGTCCCACAAGGAACATACAAGGATATCCATAAACATAGAGTGAGACACACATGTGAGGATGTCCATAAAAACATTAGGTTATCTTGTCCCTTGTCTTACCAACAAGAGGGTTTGTGACTCCATGAACTAGTGCAAGATATGAAAGTTGATTGCACATGTCCTCGCCAAAATGAATATGAGTGAAGTATATTGGCGGAGTCACCTGATACGTCTCCAACGTATCTATATTTTTTGCTTGTTCCATGCTGTTATATTATCATTCTTGGATGTTTTACAATCATTTTATAGCAACTTTATATCATTTTTTGGGACTAACCTATTGACATAGTGGCCATTGTCAGTTGCTATTTTTTGCTTGTTTTTTACTTCATAGAAAATCAATACCAAACAGAGTTCAAACACAGCGAAACTTTTTGGAGATTTTTTCTGGACCAGAAGACACCTGTTGGGCCAAAGAAATACCAGAGGGGGGCTCCGAGGGGAGCACAACCCACCTGGGAACGCCTGGGGGCCTAGGCGCGCCCTGGTGGGTTGTGCCCACCTCGGCCGCCTCCTGCACCGCCTCTTTGCTCTATAAATACCCCGAAAATCCAAAAACCCTAGGGGAGTCAACGAAACACAATTCCAGCCGCCACAAGTTCCAGAACCACCAGATCCAATCTAGACACCATCACGGAGGGGTTCATCATCCTCATTGGTGCCTCTCCGATGATGCGTGAGTAGTTCATTTTAGAGCTATGGGTCCGTTGTTAGTAGCTAGATGGCTTCCTCTCTCTCTCTCTCTTTTTGATTCTCAATACAATGATCTCTTGGAGATCTATTTGATGTAACTCTTTTTGCGGTGTGTTTGTTGGAACCGATGAACTTGAGTTTATGATCAGATCTATTTATCCATGAAAGTTATTTGAGTTTCTTTGATCTCTTATATGCATGATTACTTATAGCCTCGTATTTCTTCTTCGAATCTTTGGTTTAGTTAGGCCAACTAGATCGATTTTTCTTGCCATGGGAAGAGGTGCTTTGTGATGGGTTCGGTCGTGCGGTGTTCTTTCCCAGTGACAGAAGGGGCAGCAAGACACGTATTGATCGTTGCCATTAAGGATAACAAGATGGGGTCTATTCCTACATGAGTAGATCTTGTCTATATCATGTCATCGTTCTTATTGCATTACTCCGTTTTTCCATGAACTTAATACACTAGATGCATGCTGGATAGCGGTCGATGTGTGGAGTAATAGTAGTAGATGCAGGCAGGAGTCGGTCTACTAATCTTGGACGTGATGCCTATATAATGATCATTGCCTGGATATCGTCATAATTATTTAAAGTTCTATCAATTGCCCAACCGTAATTTGTTTACCCGTCGTATGCTATTTTTCTTGAGAGAAGCCACTAGTGAAATCTACGGCCCCCGGGTCTATTCTTTATCATATTTGCTTTGAGATCTATTTTTATTTGCTTTTGTTTTCAAATCTATTATTCTAAAAACCCAAAAATACATTGCTGCACTTTTTCTTTCTTTATTTTATTTTGTTTTATTGTGAGATCTATTTATCTAAAATTATACAAACCAATCTATCTTTTACCCGAGAGGGATTGACAACCCCTCTTACGCGTCGGGTTGCAAGTATTTGTTCTTTGTGTGCAGGTACCGTTTACATAGTATTGCTTGGTTCTCCTACTAGTTCGATAACCTTGGTTTCATAACTGAGGGAGATACCTACTGAAGCTGTACTGCATCATCCCTTCCTCTTTGGGGAAATACCGATGTAGTTCAAGCGACATCAAAAGGATTTTCTGGCGCCGTTGCCGGGGAGACATCATCAACATCTATCAGGTTCCTAATCAATAATTTCATCTCCTTGCAATTTACATTATTTGCCATTTGCCTCTCGTTTTCATCTCCCCCACTTCACAAAAATTTGCCGTTTTATTTGCCCTCTTTTTCGTTCGCTGTTTTCTCGTCAGATCTGTTTTTGAACAATCTTGTTTGCGTAGTCACGCTGACTCAAGAGAACGCCAAGTTGTGTGATTTTTCCAATACCAACAACAATGATTTTATTAGCACTCCGATTGCTCCTCCCGCCACTAGTGCGGAATCTTATGATATTAATGCCGCTTTGTTGAATCTTGTTATAAAAGATCAGTTTTCCGGTACTCCTAATGAGGATGCCGTGTCCCATCTTAACACATTCGTAGAATTATGCGATATGCAATAGAAAAAAGATGTGGACAATGATATTATGAAGTTGAAATTATTTCCGTTTTCTTTGCGAGATCGTGCAAAAATTTGGTTTTCTTCTTTGCCTCGTAATAGTATCGATTCTTGGGATAAATGCAAATATGCTTTCATTACTAAGTATTTTCCACCCGCGAAAATTATTTCCCTTAGAACTCAAATCATGAATTTTAAGCAACTTGAGCATGAACATGTTGCACAATCTTGGGAAAGGATGAAATTGATGCTAAGAAATTGTCCTACACATGGTTTAAATCTTTGGATGATCATACAAAATTTTTATGCGGGATTGAATTTTTTTCTAGAAATCTTTTAGATTCCGTCGTGGGTGGTACTTTTATGGAAATTACTTTGGGTGAAGCTACTAAATTGCTTGATAATATTATAGCAAATTATTCACAATGGCATACCGAAAGAGCACCTACTAGTAAAAAAGTTAATTCAGTTGAAGAAATTAGTACTTTGAGTGAAAAAGTTGATGCTCTTATGAAATTGGTTGCTAATGAAAATGCTCTTATTGATCTTAATGATGTGCCTTTGTCTACTTTGATTGAGAAAAATAGCGATTCCGTAGATGTGAATTTTGTCTCGCGAAACAATTTTAATAACAATGCTTATAGAGGTAATTTTAATCCTAGGCCTTTTCCTGGAAATTCCTCTAATAATTATGGTAATTCCTATGGTAATCCTTCTTATAATAATAATAGTAACACCTCTGATCTTGAGAATAATATTAAAGAATTTATCAATGCTCAAAAGGTTTTCAATAATACAATAGAAGAAAAGTTGAATAAGATTGATGATATGTCTAGAAGCATTGATAGAATTTCTCATGATGTAGAGAATCTCAAGTTGAAAATTTTTGTGCCTAAGGTTGAGGAATCAATTAAAGCTTCATATGTTTCTATGGATAAAGTAAGAAAAGAACCGCTATGCTTAGAGCTAAAATAGAATTTTTAGAAAGAGCGTTTTCTAGTGATTGCTTTCAAAAAAATGATGATGATCTTAAAGTGATTGGTGTTTATTCTATTGATTCCTTGTTTAGTAAGATTAAAATTGATGATAAAGGGACTAAATAAGAGTCAACTTTAGTTAGAAGGCGTCCCGATAATTCGGAGGGTGAAAATCTTGATGAAAAAATTGATAAAAGTGGGTTTGGAGAGGTCAAAACTTTAACTAGTGATGTGCCCACTCTTTTGGATTACAAAGACTTTAATTATGATAATTTCTCTTTGATTGATTATATTTCTTTGTTGCAATCCATGATTAATTCACCCCATGCTTATGAACAAAATAAAGCTTTTACTAAACATATCGTAGATGACATGATGAAAGCTTTGGAAGAAAATTTGGAATTAGAGATCTGAATTCCTAGAAAATTACATGATGAATGGGTACCTACCATTAAAGTCAAGATTAAAAATTATGAATGTTTTGATTTATGTGATTTGGGTGCTTGTGTGTCCACAATTCCGAAATCTTTATGTGATGTGCTTGGTCTTACCAATATTGAAGAGTGTTCTTTAATTTGCACTTGGCGGATTGTACTATTAAAAAGCCTATGGGAAGAATTAATGATGTTCTTATTGTTTCAAATAGGAATTATATGCCCATAGATTTTTATTGTTCTTGATATTGATTGCAATCCGTCTTGTCCTATTATACTTGGTAGACCGTTTTTACGTACTATTAGTGCCGTGATTGATATGAAAGAAGGCAATATTAAATTTCAATTTCCACTAAGAAAGGTAATGGAACACTTCCCTAGAACAAGAATCAATCCACTATATGAATCAATCATGAGGGCATCTTATGGATCTAGAACTAAAGATGATAATACTTCAATCTATGCTTTATGCCTAGCTAGGGGCGTAAAATGATAGCGCTTGTTGGGAGGCAACCCAATGAATAAAATTTATTTTTGCCTTTTTCTTTCTGTTCTTGAGTGTTTGCAAAATTATGCCTCTGTTATAATTGTGTTTTTTATGTTTTAATTAGTGTTTGGGCGAAGCAAAGCCTTTGGGATACCTTTGGTGACAGTTGACTTGATCTTGTTGAAAAACAGAAAATTTTGCATCCAGTAAAATAATTTTCTAGATTCACAGAAGCGACAAAAAATCCTGAATTTGTTACACAAGATTTATATACAAATTTCCTCTATTTTCCTAATTTGCAGAATTTTTGGAGTTATATCAATATGATAACAATTCGCATCTTTACAGACTGTTCTGTTTTGCCAGATTCTGTTTTCTTTGCATTGTGTGCTTATTTTGATGAATCTATGGGTTGTATCGGTGGGTATAAGCCATGGCAAAGTTAGAATACAGTAGATATAATGCAATAACAAAATTGGAATGGGTTTTCTACAGTACTTGAAGTAAAGATTGGTTTTCTTATACTAACGGATCTCACGAAGGTTTTGTTGAGTTTTGTGTGATTGAAGTTTTCAAGTTTTGGGTGAGATCACGATGGATGAAGGAATAAGGAGTAAGAAGATCCTAAGCTTGGGGATGCCCATGGCACCCCAAGGCAATATTCAAGGAGAAACAAGTAGCTAAGCTTGGGTATGCCCCGAGTGGCATCCCCTCTTTCTTCTAACGACCATCAGTATTTTACTTGGAGCTATATTTTTATTCGTCACATATCATGAGTTTTGCTTGGAGCGTCTTGTATTATATGAGTATTTGCTTGTTTTGCTTTTTGTTCCATGTCAAGTATCCTTGCTGAACAAACCTATTTGAGAGAGTCAAAATTATGCTACGATTTGTTAGAATTGCTCTATGTGCTTCACTTAAATTTTTTGAGCTATGGAATTACTCTAGTGCTTCACTTATATCTTTTTGAGCACGGTGTGCTTTAGTGTTTTTGAAGAAATGCTCTCATGCTTCTCTTAGATTTATTTGAGAGTTAGTAATTGTTGAAGAAATTCTCTCATGCTTCACTTATATTATTTTGAGAGACGAAAAATTTTATGCTCATGTTCTTCACTTAGATTTGTTTGAGCTATCAAAAGCGACATATGAAACTAGTCCCAAAGTGATAGATATTCAAGAGGGATATAATAAAAACTTTCATGAAGATCATTGGACAAAATAAACTTGATTCTTTGTAATAGTTTTGCGATATGATGATAGTGATATGTGAGTCATGTTGGTGAGTAATTGTGCTTTAGTTAGAATATTGGTGTTAAGGTTTGTGATTCCCTATGCAAGCACGAAAGTCAATAGTTATGCAATGAAATTACATCCTACTTGTGGTGCATTATTCGGTGTTAGTTATGGTTAATGCTCGCTTATGTGATTTTTCGTTTCTTGGTTGGATGCTTCTCAATCTATTTGCTAGCCTTCACTTGTACTAAGTAGGAATACTACTTGTGCATCCAAAATCCTTAAACCCAGTTTTGCCATATGAGTCCAGTATACCTACTTATATGCGGTATTTCCGTGCCGTTCTAAGCAAATTTGTATGTGCCATCTCTAATTTTCAAAATAAATTTTCTTTTTGTGTGATCGTACCGCTCATGAAACGGTAGGGGGTGGCTGATATTTTTCCATGCTAGATGTGTTATTCTCAAGATGAGTGTTTATTCACTTGTCATTGCACGAGAGTACGACAAAGGTATTAGGGATGCCCAGTCCCGAAATGAAAAATGAATTTACTTTACGTTGTCAAATAATAAATTCCTTGGAAAGTGTTGGTATGGACGGCACCCGTGGATACGGCTAGCCGTGGAATGTAAAAGTATGGTGGAAAAAGGAATAAACTTTATTTTCTGTTTGGGAGCCGCCTACTCGATCGTTTTCGTTGACAGGAAAAGCATGCCACCCAAAATGTTTTATCTCTATTTTTTCGCTTCGAGATCTGGCACCTCTACAAATCCCTACTTCCCTCTGCGAAGGGCCTTTCTATTTACTTTATAGAATTTTTATTTTTATTTGAGTCTCCACCTTCTCTTATAAGGCACCAACTAAGGGGCACTATGATCGTACTTGAGCATTGGGTGTAGCTAATATGCGAGTGTGTTTCATGAATGTATCAATGATTCAGCATAATGGGCTAGGGATAACGTGCTTTAGTGTTGATATTTTGAAAGACATGGTTGCTTGTTGATATGCTTGAGTACTGAAATCATCATGTCAAAACTAGACTATTGCTTTGAATCATATAAATGTCCAAATGTCCATGCTACAAAATAAAAGAATATGTGATGAACATGTTAGGCAGCATTCCACATCAAAAATTCTGTTTTTATCATTTACCTACTCGAGGACGAGTAGCAATTAAGCTTGGGGATGCTGATACGTCTCCAACATATCTATAATTTTTGCTTGTTCCTTGCTGTTATATTATCATTCTTGGATGTTTTACAATCATTTTATAACAACTTTATATCATTTTTTGGGACTAACCTATTGACATAGTGCCCAGTGCCAGTTGCTGTTTTTGGTTCTTTTTTACTTCGCAGAAAATCAATACCAAACGGAGTCCAAACGCAGCGAAACTTTTTGGAGATTTTTTTCTGGACCAGAAGACACCTGTTGGGCCAAAGAAGTACCAGAGGGGGGCTCCGAGGGGAGCACAACCCACCTGGGCGCACCTGGGGGCCCAGGCGCGCCCTGGTGGGTTGTGCCCACCTCGGCCGCCTTCCGCACTGGCTCTTTGCTCTATAAATACCCCAAAAATCCAAAAACCCTAGGGGAGTCGACGAAACACAATTCCAGCCGCCACAAGTTCCAGAACCACCAGATTCAATCTAGACACCATCACGGAGGGGTTCATCATCGTCATTGGTGTCTCTCCGATGATGCGTAAGTAGTTCATTGTAGACCTACGGGTCCATAGTTAGTAGCTAGATGGCTTCCTCTCTCTCTTTTTGATTCTCAATACAATGGTGTCTTGGAGATCTATTTGATGTAACTCTTTTTGCGGTGTGTTTGTTGGGATCCGATGAACTTTGAGTTTATGATCAGATTTATTTATCCATGAAAGTTATTTGAGTTTTTTGATCTCTTATATGACTGATTACTTATAGCCTCGTATTTCTTCTTCAAATCTTTGGTTTAGTTAGGCCAACTAGATCGATTTTTCTTGCCATGGAAAGAGGTACTATGTGATGGGTTCGGTCGTGCGGTGTTCTTTCCCAGTGACAGAAGGGGCAACAAGACACGTATTGATCGTTGCCATTAAGGATAAAAAGATGGGGTCTATTCCTACATAAATAGATCTTGTCTACATCATGTCATCGTTCTTATTGCATTACTCCATTTTCCATGAACTTAGTACACTAGATCCATGCTGGATAGCGGTCGATGTGTGGAGTAATAGTAGATGCAGGAAGGAGTCGGTCTACTAATCTTGGACGTGATGCCTATATAATGATCATTTCCTGGATATCTTCATAATTATTTGAAGTTCTATCAGTTGCCCAACAGTAATTTGTTTACCCGCCATATGCTATTTTTCTCGAGAGAAGCCACTAGTGAAATCTACGGCCCCCGAGTCTATTCTTTATCATATTTGCTTTGAGATCTATTTTTATTTACTTTTGTTTTCAGATCTATTATTCTAAAAACCCAAACATACCTTGCTGCACTTTTTCTTTATTTATTTTATTTTGTTTTATTGCGAGATCTATTTATCCAAAATTATACAAACCAATCTATCTTTTACGCGAGAGGGATTGACAACCCCTCTTACGCGTCGGGTTGCAAGTATTTGTTCTTTGTGTGCAGGTACCGTTTACAAAGTGTTGCTTGGTTCTCCTACTGGTTCGATAACCTTGGTTTCATAACTGAGGGAAATACCAACTGAAGCTGTACTGCATCATCCCTTCCTCTTTGGGGAAATACCGATGTAGTTCAAGTGACATCATCACCCTCAAGAACACTCTAGTTCTTCTTGTTTGGGATCCACATCAACTTGATAGGAATCCTTGGAGTTGTAGTCGTACTTGATGAAGTGGAACTTGACGTAGTCTTGGGAACCCACCTGTCCATGGCCTTAGGAGCTTCTTCAAATGAATCAATCTCTTCTTGAAGCTTGTCCTTGCCTTTTAGCTTGTGGTCTTGTGGTGGAAGATCATCTTGAGCTTGTGTTCCCTTGAAAGAAGTGGGGTCATACTTTTCTTATTGAGAAACAAACTTCGTCTTGGGATATTGATCTTCTTCCCACTCAACTCCATTGGCATTGAACTTTTGTTCAAAACCAACACCTTGATTCTTCCGGTGCATTCCTTGCTTGCACACAATTTTCTCAAATTGCTTACTTCTAGCAAGGCTCTTGTAAACACCTTTCTCTACAATTCCCTTCAATAAGCTATTTTCTTGCTCAAGTGTAACTTGGCTAAGAGAATCATTAGTGGAATCAAGAGAACTACTAGGAGTAACAATATTGGATTTAACATGGTTATTGTTACTACTAGAGGAAGAGTCTTTCTTGTTCTTGTTATTAGATTTTACTTGTGGCATATAAGTAGACAAGAGGAGACATTTGGCAAGATAAGAAGAACTCTTCTTTCGAAGATCATCATTGATAGCCTTTAGGAACTCATGCTCTTGCTCTAAATTTAGCTTCTCGAAGCGTACCTTCTCATGAGTCCTTTGGAGCTCTCTATGATCCTCTAGAGTTGTTTCATGAGCTAACTTAAGGGTGTTTAGTTCTTTAGTTAGACGCTCAATCTCCTTCTTATCATTGTCATTCGTTTCATCTTGATTAGCATGATTATTAGCAAGTTCATCATAATTTTCATCACTAGCATTGTCAACAAGTAAATCATCATCACCTAGCAAATCATCTTCATCACTATTGAAATCAACATACTCGGGGTGTGATACCTTAGGGCCTTTAGCCATGAAGGATCTTCCAATTCCTTCATTTGGTGAGTCAAATATGTCGTAGGAGTTGGATGACACAAGTGCAAGACCGGCAACACCTTCATCTTGAGTAGATTCGGAGTCGGAGTGATAGCTTCTCCTAGAGTAGTTGTCGGAGTCGGAGCCGGATACCCATTCACCAACGTGAGCTTGATGTCTTCGTCTTGTGTAGCTCTTTGATGACTTATCCTTCCTTTCCGAATCCTTGCTTCTACGAGAGGGTCTTCGTTCATAAAGATCATCTCTACTCCTTCTCTCTCTTGGAGGTGATTCATCTCTTCTACTCCTCCTTTTTGGTGAATCTTCTCTTTTCTTGTAGGGAGCTATACACTCATTGGAGTAGTGTCCGGGTCTTCCAATTGTAGCAATTACGATCACGACTAGAAGATCTTTTGTCATTGTAGGATCTTGACTTGGAGCTTCTCTCTTTGCTTCTATTCTTGTAGAACTTGTTGAAAAGTTCTTCACCATTAAGCTCAATTCTTCATTGAAGACTTGCTTCTCACTTGATGTTGTAGGAGCATCACTTGAAGCTTTGTAAGCACCACTTGACTTGTTGTGGAGCTCTTCCTTATCCTTGAGTGACATTCATGAGCAACAATTCTACCGATGACTTCCGTGGGCTTGAGATCTTTGTAGTTGGGCATCATTTGGATCAAGGTGCACACGATATCATATTTTCCATCCAAGGCTCTTAGGATCTTCTTGATGATGAATTTGTCAGTCATCTCTTCGCTTCCTACGCCGGCAATCTCATTTGTGATGAGAGCAAGCCTAGAGTACATCTCAATGACTCCTTCACCATCCTTCATCTTGAACTTGTCAAGTTGACTTTGAAGCACATCCAATTTGGATTCCTTGACGGACTCGGTACCTTCATGCATATCAAGAAAAGTATCCCAAATTTCCTTTGCATTCTCAAGGCGGCTGATTTTGTTGAATTCGGGGCACAATCCATTGAAGAGAATATCGCAAGCTTGAGCATTGTATTGCAACATCTTCATTTCTTCCGCTGTCGCTTCATGATCCAGTTCTTTTCCATCCTCGAAGAAATCACCTTGCAAGCCAATACGCACAACAACCCAAACGGAGGGGTTATGACCAAGAATATGCATTTTCATCTTATGCTTCCAACTAGCAAAATTAGTACCATCAAAGTAAGGACCTCTATAGTGGTAATTTCCCTCGCTAGATGCCATACTATCCTAGGTTGTGAAACAAAGGCTATGAGCACCAAAGCTATGGAAATCAAGGCAAATGGAGACCAAAGCTCTGATACCACTTGTAGGATCGAAAGTAGGTCTAGAGGGGGGGTGATTAGACTACTTGACCAAATAAAAATCTAACTGTCGGATTCAGGGCTCTGCAGACCCAAGAAAGGTTTGAACTCTGGGGCGTGTGCGAAGAACTCGACCTATCCGGCCTACCGACCCGTTGCCCCACGGCCTAGCTCGATGAACAAGGAAGAAGATGGACACGACAGTTTACCCAGGTTCGGGCCACCTTGCGGTGTAAGACCGTACTCCTGCTTTGTGGTGGATTGGCCTCACGAGGGGATGAGGATGAACAAGTACAAGGGATGAACAACCTCGTGAGGTCTGCTCTGGTGAGGGTGGTCAGGATCTGATCCCATGGTGGTGGCTAACCTATATTTATAGTGGCCTTGGTCCTCTCCCCCAAAACTTAGGCGGGAAGGGATTCCACAACGGCCAATTTGAAAGGGGACAAGTAGTACATCTTATCCCGATGAAAGGTGGTCTTTGCCTACAAAGCTTCTGGGCGTGACACTGCGGTGGGCTCAGCGATGACATCCGCCCTGCCGAGCTGGCGACCTTGGTCTTGTTGCACTGGAATGGAAACCTTTGCCTGTGTCCTTGGGAACCCATGCCTGCGCTTGCCTCCTTAGCACCAAAGAGGAAACTGTCTTCTGTGCGCCCGCTGGCGCCCGCCTGGCCTTGGTCGTCATGGCTTGCGTCATCGCAACCTCCTGAGGTTGGGTACCTGCATAGGAATCTCCGCTCCTCAGGAGGCAGCCTAAAGAGGCTGCTCCCTCAGGAGGTCTTGGCGTCGTCCCCCTCGCGAGGCTTGGCCCCTCGCGAGGGTCTTGTCTTGCTAGTCTCTGTGGATGGGCCGTACCAGGCCGTCGATGGAGCCACGCCATGGATCGTAGGCAGGCAAGTGTGGGCACCCTGGTTTTCAGAACGCCGACAGTAGCCCCCGGGCCCAAGGCGCGCTCGGACTTGGCTTCGAGGCGAAGCCAGAGGCAAGGGCGAAGCGCCGCGGGCCCCAATCGCCTGCGGGCCAGGCTGACGCATGGCACTTGATGGGACGTGGGCATCTCCACTTCCCATGCCACCTCGGCAACCGCCCGACTTGACTACTGCCTGGTGCAGGCAGAAAGGCCGTCATTGCTTGGAAGGTGAAGGGCCACCGGTTGGCCTTCCCTCAGCTATAAATGGGGGAGGGGAGCGGAGCCTCCAGCCTATCTTCATCTCCTTGCCGCCCACTCCTTCTCATTCGTCATCGCGCCGTCTTGCCGAAGCATCCATGGTGCCGGTGAGGAGGTTCTCCGCCGCCGAGAAAGGAAAGCCCCCCAAGGAGGGACCAAGCTCGTTGCCACCCAAGAGGGGCCGTGGCCGTGCCCGCAAGTACACTGCAACGTCGACAGTGGTTTTTCGAGGGCGTGGGCGTACCCCCTCGAAGGCTGGCATCACCTTCGACAGTCGTGGGGGTGCGTCCTCCTGCGCCGGGGGCTGCCATGGCCGCGGTGGCCATGGCCAAGGAGGGAGGCATGTGACAGCCATCCGGCCACCACGCCCGTGCTCCCATTCGGCCGATGCGTCCTCAGAGTTTGTGGTGTGGGCGGAGAGGCCGGCGGGCAGCTGGTTCCAGCTCTTGCACTTCTTCGCGGGTGCGCTGCCGGCCAGAGGGCCTGGCAGCCTCTGGTTGCAGGCCAACGGCTGCTGCAGCAAGGCCTCATGCGTGGAGGTCAAGGTTACGCTTGCCGACTATGTGTTCCTGAACCGCGGGTGGCAACCGTTCGCCCGCGTGTGCGGCCAGCAGGGGAGGTGTACCCTCCACTTCAGGCACGACGGCGCTGCGACCCTCTACGTCAGGATCTTCGGGGAGGACGATAGGCGCCTGGGGTGCTGCCCGGAGGGTGACAGCGACGGCGACGATGAACTTGCCCTTGGCGATGGTCGCGACGCCTCCAGCAGCGGTGGCTCTTCCTCCGGGAAGAGCACAAGCGACGACGACTACGACAAGCCGCCACGCCACTGGGCCCGGACCAAGGAGGGCGACGAGCCGCCCCCCATCGCGCTCCGGTGAAGCAGGAGGAGGACTCCAACTGAGCGCAGGTGTTGCTGGAGCCAGGCCTCAGGAACCGCAGCGGTCGCGAGGCCACTTTTGCTTCTCTCTCTTTTTTTCTTTTTCCTGCATCAAGAAACGTAGAAGGCCCTGGTAGGGCATGTAATGGATCATGGTGCTTGCGCCATTTATGTTAACGCCTTTACTTCGTATCTTATCATTCGCGTTGCTACCAACCGACAAGCTGTTGTTGACCGCGATTAGTGTAACTTAGCTTGGTGTGCTTGTGGTGGACTCCTGCGCCGCGAGGACGTGTTCTTCCGGACCTTGGGTCCTCTGTGTGCCTCTCATTCCAGAGAGATCTTGCCGGGGGTTTCCTTCTTATGGACGCGAAGGTTCTCCGTCCTCAGGAGGCGCTTAGTGGCTGTGGGGTTAGGGGACCTCTGGAGGTGCCGTGCTCCGTGCGAGCCCTCGAGCGTGGGCCGCTAGTACGCCATGTCACGATGCCCGGAGGCACGGACTCAGGAGGCGTGTGTGCCCGTTGACTCATTTGAGGGCATCGCGCGAGGATTAAGACACCAAAGGCTAGGACGCTAAGACTTTGGCGAGGTGTGCTTGCGGGCGGGCCCAAGCATACACACCGTGCCCAGCCCCCATGCGCGAGACTCGCGAGGAAGAGCGACGGGCAACTGTCACTCTCCCTAAAATGAGACCTGAAAGAGCGAATGCTGCAAGGAGAAAAAATTCCCAACCCTTTCAAATAAGGACGCGAAAACTTCAAATTTCATTCCAAGAAGTGGCAAATCAGCTACAGAAAGCAAGCAAAAAGAACAGCCGCGTCCGGCACCTATACTAGTCTTCTGGTCTTCCCGCCAGTGCGGAGCATGGGGCTTCCACTAGGACGTGGGTGGGAGCCCCCGTGAGGCCCAAGGGCGGCACTCAGGAGACTGCGGGGCGTGTACATCCCCACTCATTATTACGTGAGAGTGTCATGGGTGGAGACTTGAGAGGCGCATGGCGTTTGCTGATCACAGATAGAACTTTTGGAGGTGCTGGATGTTCCAGGCATTCTGAATGGGGACCCCGTCCTGTGTCTCTAGGCGCGCGGCGCCAGGCCTGGAGACACGGGCGATCCTAAACGGGCCCTCCCACACAGGCGAGAGCTTGTGAAGCCCCTCCCTGGAGAGCACCCATCTCAGGACGAGGTCACCCACCTTGAGGGTCCTCGAGCGGACGCTATGGCAGTGATACCGCCGCAGCGCCTGCTGGTACCTCGCGGCACGGAGCGCGGCTCGGCGGCGGCCCTCCTCCCCGAGCACGAGGTCCAACCCCCGCGAGGCGTCCTGGCACGCCTCATCAAATGCCAAGACCCGCGGGAAGCGATGTTTGACCTCATGAGAGAGGACCGCCTCAGCCTCATAGACGAGGAAGAACGGGGTCTCGCCGGTGGGCTTAGTCGTGGTGGTGCGGATGGACCATAGCACGGACTGAAGCTCATCGAGCCAACCCCTACCGCAGGCCTTGAGTTTCTTCTTGAAGCTCCTCGCCTTGAGGCCCCTCAGGACCTCCACGTTGGCGCGTTCGGCTTGGCTGTTGCTCCGTGGGTGCGCCACAGAAGCGTAGCATATCTGCGTTCCAAGGTTAGCACAATATTTTTTGAAGGGGTTGCTCGTGAACTGAGAGCCATTGTCAGTGATGATACGGTTGCAGACCCCGAAACAGCTTACGAGGCCCCTGATGAACTTGACGGCCGAGCCAGCTGGGATGGTGCGCACGGGTTCCACCTCCACCCACTTGGTGAACTTGTCAATGGCGACGTAGAGGTAGTGGTAGCCCCCGGCCGCTCGGGGAAACGGGCCCAGGATATCCAGCCCCCAGACCTCGAATGGCCACGAGAGCGAGATGGTTTGGAGGCCCTGTGCGGGCTGGTGGATCTGCTTGGCATGGAATTGACAGGCCTCACAGGATCTCACCAACTCGGTGGCATCGTCGAGCGCCGTGGGCTAGTAGAACCCGCTGTAGAATGCCTTGCCCACAAGGGTGCGCGACGACGAGTGATGCCCACAGTCCCCACCATGGATGTCGGCCAGCAGCTCGCATCCCTGCACCTTGGAGATGCATCTCAGTGAGACGTCGTTTGGGCGCCTTCGGTAGAGTTCGCCATCTTGCAAGCAGTAGGCAGTGGCCTGGTGGGCCACGTGTTCTGCATCTTCCTCCTTCTCTGGCAAGGTGCCTTGGAGCAGGTACGCCTTGAGCTCCTCGATCCAGCATCCCTCCTGACGTTCGAGCGCCAGGAGCAGGCGGGCTCCGGAGGTTGGACCGCAGGCTAGGGCGCCCGAGGAGGGGGCCATGGGCAGTTCCCCCCGAAGCAGCACCGGGCCTGCAATGGAGGGGGCCGCCAATGGCTTGAAGAGCCGTTCCTCGAATACGCCAGGTTTCTAGGGCTCGCATCGGGACGCTCTCTTGGTGATGTCGTCTGCCTCCTTGTTCGTGCCACGCGGGACATGCTGCAACTCCAAACCCAAGAATCATTTTTTGATTTTGCGTACCTCTTCCAAGTATGCCTCCATGTGCTCGTCCTTGGGCTTGTACTCCTTGTTGGAGAAGTTGACGAGGAGCTGAGAGCCGCCCTTGATGGTGAGGCACTTGACCCCTAGGGCCGCCGCAGCCCTAAGGCCGGCGATCAAGCCCTCGTATTCTGTGATGTTGTTGGAGACCTTCTCGCCATTCTGGAAGCAGAGCTGCATGGCGTAGTAGAGCTTGTCTTGGGTAGGCGAGATGAGTACAGTTCCAGCCCCCGCGGCGCGACGTGCGAACGCGCCGTCGAAGTACATGACCCAGCCATCGGGAGCCTCATCTCCTGGCGTGAGGGAGAGGTCGTCACCCACCCCTCGGTCTGGGGCGTCAGTCCATTCCGCTACAAAGTCAGCGAGGGCCACGCCCTTGATGACCCTGGTGGTGCTGAACTCCAGCTGGAACGCCCGCAGCTCGATGTTCCACTCAGCAACCCTCCCCGCGGCATTGGGGCTCCGGAGCACCCTCTCCAGGGGGTACGCGGAGACCACTTTAATGGGGTGGCCTTGGAAGTAGTGGCGCAACTTCCTGGAGGCGATGAGGAGTGCGAGCAGGAGCTTCTGCGGCATGGGGTAGCGCGCGCGTGCCACGCAGCACCGTGCTGACAAAGTACACGGGGTGCTCGACGAAGGGAGAGGCGTCGACGATGTCCAGCCCCTCTTGAGACGAGGGGGCCTCGGGAGCCTCACGGTCTGGTGGGGTAGTCGAGGCCTCAGGAGCGCCATCCTGAGGTGGCAATGGTGTGGCTATGCATGGGGCGCTACGCCTCGCATCCGCACCTGCGCGCCCTTCCCGGACCGCCACGAGTGCTGTGCTTGCTGAGTGAGGTGTGGCGGCTAAGTAAAGCACCAGGGGCTCGAGGGGACGTGGCGCCATCATCATCGGCGGGCTGGTAAGATACCTCTTGAGGTCCTGGAAGGCCGCCTCGGCCTCCGGAGTCCATTCGAACGGGCCCTTCTTCTTCATCAACTTGAAAAACGGGAGGGCGCGCTCGTCGAGCTTGGAAATGAAGCGCCCCAGCGAAGTCACGCAGCCCACGAGCTTCTGCATCTCCCTGAGGGTCTGCGGCGGGCTCATTCTTTCTATTGCCTTGATCTTCTCTGGGTTAGCCTCAATCCCTCTATGCGACACCAGGAAACCTAGCAGCTTGCCGGACGGGACGCCGAACACACATTTCTCCGGATTGAGCCGCAGGTTCACCTTGCGTAGGTTGGTGAACGTTTCCTCCAGATCCTCAACAAGAGTCCTTGCTTCCCGCGATTTGACCACTATGTCGTCGATGTATGCCTCAGCGTTCCTCCCGAGTTGCTGGCCCAAGGCGATGTGCATCAACCGCTGGAAGGTTGCTCCAGCGTTGCGCAGCCCAAAAGGCATGCAGGTGTAGCAGTATACCCTGCACGGGGAGAGGAAGGCTGTCTTCTCGATGTCCTGCACCACCATCTTGATCTGGTGGTAGCCCGAGAAGGCGTCTAGGAAGCACAACAGGTCACACTCGGCGGTGGAGTCGATGATCTGGTCGATACGCGAAAGAGGGAAAGGGTCTTGAGGGCAAGCTTTGTTGAGGCTCGTGAAGTCGTGCACATGCACTCCTTTCCGCCCTTCTTGGGGACATTGACAGGGTTGGCTAGCCAATCTGGGTGCCGTACTTCCCGAATGACACTGGCTTCTTGCAACTTGTGGACCTCCTGGACGATGAATGACTGCTTCTCCGGGGCTTGCCGCCGCGACTTCTGCTTCACCGGCGCGCACCGGGGCACACCATTAGATGGTCCTCGATCACCTCTCGCGGGACGCCGACCAGGTCCGTGGCCTCCCATGCAAACACATCCCTGTTCGCACGGAGGAAAACAACCAGCGACTCCTCCTGGTCCGGAGGGAGGCCAGCGCCTATGGTGAAGGTGGGGCCTGAGCCCCCGTCGTCGACTGGTACTTGCTTCGTCTTGGCCCGGTTCTGAGAGAACAACTGCTTCTTCTTGACAGGCGCAGCCTCCAGAGCCTCCGGGGTGCCCTCCGCATCAGGTCACGCGGCCGCGCGCGGCCTTGAAAGCAAGCTTGAGGGCCAGGAGTGCATCCTTGGTGTCTCCCACCATAGTGAGGACGCCGCTGTTCCCCAGTATCTTGATGACGTTGTAGCCGGGGTGCGTGGCTGCCATGAACTTGGCAAGGGCCGGATACCCAAGGATGGCATTGTACGGGAGGCCGATGCGGGCGATGTCGAAGTTGATGAGCTCGGTGCGGTAATTACAGCGTGTGCCGAAGGTGATGGGGAGGCGGATCTGCCCCAGGGGAATGACAGAGCCGTCGACCACCCCCGAAAAGGGCCTGGTGGGGGCGAGCTGGCCATAAGGCACCTGGAGCAGGTCGAAGGCCTCCACGGAGAGGACGTTGAGGCCTGCGGCTCCATCGATGAGGGTTCTGGTAACTGTGACGCCGCCGATGGTGGGCGTGCATAGCAAGGGGAGTGCGCCAGCACCAGCCGTAGTCTTGGGGTGATCCCTGGAGTCGAAGATGATATTGGTCTCGGGCGCCGCCCGGCCTGGAGGAGCCCCCGGCCGCCGCTGGGCGGCTCCCACCTGTCGGAAGAGCTGCTTAACGTGGTGGCTCGAGGCTGGCTCCTGCGACCCACTGAGGATGGCCGCAATAGTGTGGGGTGCCGGTGTTGCGAAGCGCCCGATGAATCGGTTGCACAGCTCCTCCCCGGAGACCACCGGAGACTCCGGTAGATTAAGCATCCAGGAGCGCGGCTCGCCTGTGAGAGCCATGGGGACCACACAACACGGGCGGAGCGTGCCGACGGAGAAGCAGTGCTTTAACACGCCCCTACCTGGCGCGCCAAATGTCAGATTCAGGGCTCCGCAGACCAAAGAAAGGTTCAAACTCTGGGGCGTGTGCGAAGAACTCGACCTATCCGGCCTACCGACCCGTTGCCCCACGGCCGAGCTCGATGAACAAGGAAGAAGATGGACATGGCAGTTTACCCAGGTTCAGGCCACCTTGCGGTGTAAGACCCTACTCCTGCTTTGTGGTGGATTGGCCACACGAGGGGCTGAGGATGAACAAGTACAAGGGATGAACAACCTCGTGAGGTCTGCTCTGGTGAGGGAGGTCAGGATCCGATCCCATGGTGGTGGCTAACCTATATTTATAGTGGCCTTGGTCCTCTCCCCCAAAACTTAGGCGGGAAGGGATTCCACAACGGCCAATTTGAAAGGGGACAAGTAGTACATCTTATCCAGACGAAAGGTGGTCTTCGCCTGCAAAGCTTCTGGGCGTGATGCTGTGGTGGGCTCCGCGATGACATCCGTCCTGCCGAGCTGGCGACCTTGGTCTTGTTGCACTGGAATGGAAACCTTTTCCTGTGTCCTCGAGAACCCACGCCTGCGCTTGCCTCCTTAGCACCAAACAGGAAACTGTCTTCTCTACGCCCGCTAGCGCCCGCCTGGCCTTGGTCATCACGGCTTGCGTCATCGCAACCTCCTGAGGTTGGGTACCCGCATAGGAATCTCCGCTCCTTAGGAGGCAGCCTTAGGAGGCCGCTCCCTTAGGAGGTCTTGGCGTCGTCCCCCTCGTGAGGCTTGGCCCCTCGCGAGGGTCTTGTCTTGCTAGTCTCTGTGGATGGGCCGTACCAGGCCGTTGATGGAGCCATGCCATGGACCGCAGGCAGGCAGGTCTGGGCACCCTGGTTCCCAGAACGCCGACACTATCCTTTTCCCAATTTTAGTTGTGGGCAGATTTTAGCAATTAGCACAAGTCAAGCAATCAACCTACACATGCAATTCTAAGAGTGTAGCAGCAGAAAGTAGAACATTGCATATGAAGGTAAAGGGAAGGGTTTGGAGAGTCCAAACGCAATTAAGACACAGAGATTTTTGGCGTGGTTCCGATAGGTGGTGCTATCGTACATCCACGTTGATGGAGACTTCAACCCACGAAGGGTAACGGTTGTGCGAGTCCATGGAGGGCTCCACCCACGAATGGTCCACGAAGAAGCAACCTTGTCTATCCCACCATGGCCATCGCTGCCCACGAAGGACTTGCCTCACTCCGGTAGATCTTCATGAAGTAGGCGATCTCCTTGTCCTTACAAACTTTTTGGTTCAACTCCACAACTTGACGGAGGCTCCCAAGCGACAGCTAACCAATCTAGGAGACACCACTCTCCAAAAGGTAATAGATGGTGTGTTGATGATGAACTCCTTGCTCTTGTGCTTCAAATGATAGTCTCCCCAACACTCAACTCTCTCTCATAGATTTGGATATGGTGGAAAGATGATTTGAGTGGAAAGCAACTTGGGAAGGCTAGAAATCAAGATTCTTGTGGTAGGATTGGAATATCTTGATCTCAACACATGAGTAGGTGGTTCTCTCTCAGAAAATGTATGCTGAAAGTGTAGGCACATTCTGATGGCTCTCTCACAAATGGAGAAGGGGGTGGAGGGGTATATATAGCCTCCACACAAAATCCAACCGTTACACACATTTGACCCAACTCGGTCAGACCGAATAGATGAACTCGGTGAGACTGATTTAGTTCAAAATGTGAACGTTAGGAATCTCGGTGGGACCGACTGGAAAAACTCGGTGATACTGATGTGCTAGGGCTTAGGGCAAACCTCATCTTGGTGGCGCCGATTGCATCAACTCGGTGAGACTGAAGTGAAGCAATAAGGCAACAGAGAATAAGTCAAGCCATCTCAGTGAGACCGATTGCAATTTCGGTGAGACCAAAATAATTGCAACTGATAACAGGGAGTTGGCAAGGCCATCTCGGTGAGACCGAGACCCGTATCGGTGGGACCGAATTGCTCGGGTTTCTGGCAGTGGCTATGTCATGTGAACTCGGTGGCGCCGGGTAGAAAGAATCGATGGGGCCGAGTTGGACTTTGGGATTTTGACATATTTGGATGGACAAATTGGTTGAGGGTATTTGGAGCAATATCACTAAGCATTTGAGCAAGCAAGCAAGCCATTAAGCAACACCTCATCCCCTTTTAATAGTATTGGCTTTCCTATGGACTCAATGTGATATTGGATCACTAAAATAGAAATGAAGAGTCTTGAGATTTTGCCAATATGTTTCCTTAGCATTTTGAGGGGTCCACATTTCTAGTCCATGACATGTCATTCATTGAACTTCCTGAAATATTCATCTTGAGAGGACATTAGTTCAATGAGCTATATGTTGTGATGAATTACCAAAACCACCCAGGGATTAGTTGCACTTTCAGGTTTAAATATCATCCTCCCATTGAAGTAAAAATAGTAGAATCCATTGAAGCTAGAGAAGAAACCACTACTTATAATGTTGATCCAGTTATTCCTACTGCTTACATTGGGAAACCACGTTTTCCTGTTAGGATAAAAGAACATGCTAAAGCTTCAGCTGTGGTTCGCAAGAGTTATACAAGAACACCTACACCCTCTGAACAAATTAAAGTTGAACCTAATGTTGCTATGGTTAAAGATCTCTTGGCTAAAAATATTGATGGGCATGTTATTTGTTTTTGTGATGAAGCCACTAGAATTGCTAAACCCAATGAAAAAGATGAACATAGACCTGTTGTTGGCATGCCTGTTGTCTCTGTTAAAATAGTAGATCATTGTTATCATGGCTTATGTGATTTGGGTGCTAGTGTGAGTGCTATCCCGTTTACTTTATATCAAGAAATTATGAATGATATTGCACCTGCTGAGATAGAAGATATTGATGTTACTATTAAGCTTGCTAATAGAGATACTATTACACCACTTGGGGTTCTTAGAGATGTTGAAGTCTTGTGTGGGAAAGTTAAATACCCTACTGATTTTCTAGTTCTTAGTTCCCCACAAGCTGATTTTGTAGGAAATATGCCCTAGAGGAAATAATAAATTAGTTATTATCATATTTCCCTGTTCATGATAATTGTTTATTATCCATGCTAGAATTGTATTGACCGGAAACTCAAATACATGTGTGGATACATAGACAACAACGTGTCCCTAGTGAGCCTCTACCGGACTAGCTCGTTGATCAAAGATGGCTATGGTTTCCTAGCCATGAACATGAGTTGTCATTTGATACCAGGATCACATCATTAGGAGAATGATGTGATGGACAAGACCCAAACTATGAACGTAGCATATGATCGTGTCAAGTTTATTGCTATTGTTTTCTGCATGTCAAGTATATGTTCCTATGACCATGAGATCATGCAACTCACTGACACCGGAGGAGTACCATGTGTGTACCAAACATTGCAACGTAACTGGGTGACTATAAAGGTGCTCTACAGGTATCTCCGAGGGTGTCTGTTGAGTTGGCATGGATCAAGACTGGGATTTGTCACTCCGTATGACGGAGAGGTATCTTAGGGCCCACTCGGTAATACAACATCACAGTAAGCTTGCAAGCAATGTGACTAATGAGTTAGCCACGGGATCTTGTATTACGGAACGAGTAAAGAGACTTGCCGGTAATGAGATTGAACTAGGTATGGGGATACCGACGATCGAATCTCGGGCAAGTAACATACCGATAGACAAAGGGAACTACATACAGGATTAGCAGAATCCTTGACATTCAGGTTCGACCGATAAGATCTTCATAGAATATGTAGGAACCAATACGGGTATCCAGGTCCTGCTATTGGTTATTGACCGTAGAGGTGTCTCGGCGATGTCTTCATAGTTCTCGAACCCGCAAGGTCTACACACTTAATGTTTGGTGACGATATAAGTATAGTTCAGTCATTATGGTGGTTACCGAAGGTTGTTCGGAATCCCGGATGAGATCCCGGACGTGACGAGGAACTCCGGAATGGTCCGGAGGTGAAGATTGATATATTGGACGAAGGGTATTGGAGTCCGGAATTGTTCCGGGGGTACCGGGTGATGACCAGCATGACCGAAAGGGGTTTCGGGGGGTCCCGGCAAGTGTTGGGGGGCCTCATGGGACAAGGGGAGGGCGCAAACAAGCCCACTAAGGGGTTGAGCGCCCCCTCACCCCATCTCACGTAACCAGGAGGGTTGGGGGCGCCCACTAGGGCTTCCCACCACTTTGGCTTGGGGGCCAAGTCTCCTAGGGGGGAAAACCCATCTAGGGTTTCCCTCTTGTGGCCGCCATCCCTATATGGGATCCCCTAGGGGCGTCCCCTCTCCCTCTTACCCCTATATATAAAGAGGTAGAGAGAGGGAAGCTGCACCCTTCTACGCCATGGCGCTGCCTCTCCTCTCCCTCGCATCCCTCTTCTTCTCCGTAGTGCTTAGTGAAGCTCTGCCGAGATTTCTCCACCACCACCGCCACCACGCCGTCGTGCTGCCGGAGGACTCGAGCTACTACTTCACCATCACTCGCTGTATCGAGGAGGTGAATGCGTCATCAAGCCGTACGTGTGTTGAACACGGAGGTGCCATCCGTTTGGCGCTAGATTGGAGTTCGCAGGACGGACCGTGATTGGATCGCGAAGACGTTCAACTACATCAACCGCGTTTCTTAACGCTTCTGCTTAGTGATCTACAAGGGTATGTAGCTGCAATCTCTCCTCTCATAGATGGTCATCTCCTAGATTGATCTTGGTGAGCGTAGGAAATTTTTTGTTTCCCATGCAACGTTCCCCAAGAGTGGTATCAGAGCTAGGTCTATGCGTAGATGTCATCACGAGTAGAACACAAAGAAGTTTGTGGGCGTTGATATTCAGATTGCTTCATTCCTTGGTCTTTTCTTGATTCGGTGGTATTGTGGGATGAAGTGGCCCGGACCAACTTTACATGTCCATGTACATGAGACCGGTTCCATCGACAGACATGTGACTTTGTTGCATAAAGATGGCTGGCGGGTGTCTGTCTCTCCCACCTTAGTTGAATTGGATTCGACAAAGGCGGTCCTTGTAGGAGGTTAAATAGCAACTTGCATATCACCGTTGTGGCTTTGCGTATGTCAGAATCGTTCTTGCTAGATACCCATAGCAGCCACGTAAAACATGTAACAACAATTAGAGGACGTCTAACTTGTTTTTCAGGGTATGTTGTGATATGATATGGCCAAAGACATGATGAGATAAATTTGATGTATGAGATGATCATGTTTGTAATAGTTTATATCGACTTGCATGTCGATGCATACGGCAACCGGCAGGAGCCATAGGGTTGTCTTTAATTATTGTATGACCTGCGTGTCAATCATTAAGCGCTATGTAATGCTTTACTTTATCGCTAAGCGGTAGCAATAGTAGTAGAAGCATGGTTGACATGACAACCCCGATGGCGACACGATGATGGCGATCATGATGATGGAGATCATGGTGTCATGCCAGTGATGATGGAGATCATACCGGTGCTTTGGAGATGGAGATCAAAAGCACAAGTTGATGGCCATATCATGTCACTTATGATTTGCATGTGATCTTAATCCTTTTATGCATCTTATTTTGCTTAGGATGACGGTAGCATTATAAGGTGATCCCTCACTAAAATTTCAAGATAAAATTGTGTTCTCCCCAAGTGTGCACCGTTGCGAAAGTTCGTCGTTTCAAAGCACCACGTGATGATCGGGTGTGATAGACTCTACGTTCACATACAACGGGTGCAAGCCAGTTTTGCACATGCGGAACACTTGGGTTAAACTTGACGAGCCTAGCATGTACAGACATGGACTCGGAACACAAGAGACCGAAATGTCGAACACGAGTCATATAGTAGATATGATCAACATGGAGATGTTCACCATTGAAACCACCTCATCTCACGTGATGATCGGACTTGGGTTGGTGAATTTGGATCATGTTACACTCGAACGACTAGAGGGATGTCAATTTGAGTGGGAGTTTTTAGGTAATATGATTAATTGAACTCATTTATCATGAACAATAGTCTAAGTTACCTTTGCAAATTTATGTTGTAGATCAATGGCTCGCATTGTAGCTCCCTGTTTCAATATGTTCCTAGAGAAAGACTAAGTTGAAAGATATTGTAAGCAATTATGCGGACTAGGGCCGTAGTCTGAGGATTGTCCTCACTGCTGCACAGAAGGCTTATGTCCTTGATGCACCGCTCGGTGTGCCAACCCCTCTAGCATCGTTTGTGGATGTTGTGAACATGTGGCAAACACGTCCAGATGACTACTTGATAGTATAGTGCGCCATACTTTACGGCTTAGAATTAGGGCTCATAAGGCATTTTGAACACCATGGAACATATGAGATGTTCTAAGAGCTGAAATTGGTATTTTAGGCTCATGCCCGTGTTGATAGGTATGAGACCTCTGACAAGTTCTTTGCCTACAAGATGGAGGAGAATAGCTCAGCCAGTGAGCATGTGCTCAGAATGTCTGGGTGCTACAATCGCTTGAATCAAGTGGGATTTAATCTTCCAGATAAGATAGTGATTGACAGGGTTCTCTAGTCACTATCACCAAGCTGCTAGAGCCTCGTGATGAACTATAACATGCAAGGGATGGAGATGATCCTGGAGATGTTCGCGGTGCTTAAGGCCGTGAAGGTAGAAATCAAGAAGGAGCATCAAGTGTTGATGGTTAACAAGACCACTGGTTTCAAGAAGGGCAAGGGCAAGAAGGGAAACTTCATGAATGGCAAGCCAGTTGCCGCTCCAGTGAAGAAACCCAAGGTTGAACCTAAACCCGAGACTAAGTGCTTCTATTGTAAGGGGAACGGTCACTGGTAGCGGAACTACCCCAATAGATAAGAAGGCTGGCAACTTCAACAATAGTATATTTGATATACGTGTTATTGATGTGTACCTTACTAGTACTCCTAGTAGCACCTGGGTATTAGATACCGGTTCAGTTGCTAATATTGGTAACTCGAAACAAAAGCTACGGAATAAACGGAGACTAGCTAAGGGTGAGGTGACGATGTGTGTTGGAAGTGTGTTCCAAGGTTGATGTGATCACCATCGCACGCTCCCTCTACCTTCGAGATTAGTGTTAAACCTAGATAAATGTTTTTTGGTGTCTATGTTGAGCATGAACATGATTAGATTGTGTTTATTGCAATACGGTTATTCATTTAAGTCAAAGAATAATGGTTATTCTGTTTACATGAATAATACCTTCTATGGTCATGCACCCAAGGTGAATGGTTTATTGAATCTCGATCGTAGTGATACACATGTTCATAACATTGAGGCCAAAAGATGTAGAGTTGATAATGATAATACCACTTTCTTGTGGCGCTGTCGCTTAGGTCATGTTGGTGTAAAAAGCATGAAGAAACTCCATGCTGATGGACTTTTGGAGTCACTTGATTTTGAATAACTTGACACATGCGAACCATGCCTCATGGGCAAGATGACTAAAACCCCGTTTTCTGGAACAATGGAACGGGCAATTGACTTGTTGGAAATCATACATACTGATGTTTGCGGCCCGATGAGTGTTGACACGCGCGGTGGATATCATTACTTTCTCACCTTCACCGATGATTTGAGTAGATATGGGTATATTTACTTGATGAAGCATAAGTCTGAAACGTCTGAAAAGTTCAAGAAATTTCAGAGTGAAGTTGAGAATCATCATAACAAGAAGATCAAATTCCTATGATATGATCGAAGGGAGAGTATCAGAGTTATGAGTTTGGCAATCACTTAAGACAATGTGGAATTGTTTCGCAACTGACGCCGCCTGGAACAACACAGCGTAATGGTGTGTCCGAACGTCATAATCGTACCTTATTGGATATGGTGCGTTCTATGATGTCTCTTGCTGATATATCACTATTGTTTTGGGGTTATGCATTAGAGACAACTACATTCACTTTAAATAAGGCACCATCTAAATCCGTTGAGACGACACCGTATGAATTATGGTTTGGCAAGAAACCTAAGTTGTCGTTTCTTAAGGTTTGGGGCTGCGACGCTTATGTGCAAAGGCTATAGCCTGATAACCTCGAACCCAAAGCGGACAAATGGATCTTCATAGGATACCCAAAGGAGACGATTGGGCATACTTTCTATCTCAGATATGAGGGCAAAGTGTTTGTCGCTAAGAACGGGTCCTTTCTCAAGAAAGAGTTTCTCTCGAAAGAATTGACTGGGAGGAAGATAGAACTTGATGAGGTTGTTGAACCTTTACTTCAACCAGAGAGTAGTGCAGCACAGAAAGATGTTTCTGTGGCACCTACGTCAGTTGAAGAGGAAGCTAATGATGATGATCATGAAGCTTCGGATCAAGTTACTATCGAACCTCGTAGGTCGACAATGGTACATACAACTTCTGAGTGGTACGGTAACCCTGTCTTAGAGGTCATGTTGTTGGACAACGGTGAACCTACGAGCTATGGAGAAGCGATGGTGGCCCCGAATTCCAACAAATGGCTAGGAGCCATGAAATCCGAGATAGGATCCATGTATGAAAACAAAGTATGGACTTTGGAAGTATTACCTGAAGGGCGAAAGGCTATTCCGAATAAATGGATCTTCGAGAAGAAGATGGACGCGGACGGTAATGTCACCGTCTATAAAGCTCGACTTGTGGCAAAGGGGTTTTCACAAGTTCAAGGAGTTGACTACAATGAGACTTTCTCACCCGTAGCGATGCTTAAGTCCATCAGAATCATGTTGGCAATAGCTGCATTTTTCGATTATGAAATCTGGCAGATGGATGTCAAAACAACATTCCTTAATGGTTTCCTTAAGGAAGAGTTGTATATGATGCAACCGGAAGGTTTTGTCGATCCAGAGAATGCTGACAAAGTGTGCAAGCTCCAGCGATCCATTTATGGACTGGTGCAAGCATCTTGGAGTTGGAACTTTTGCTTTGATGAGGTGATCAAAGCGTTTGGGTTTATACAAGTTTATGGAGAAGCTTGTATTTACAAGAAAGTGAGTGGGAGCACTACAACATTTCTGATAAGTATATGTGGTTGACATATTGTTGATCGAAAATGATGTAGAATTTCTGGAAAGCATAAAGGGTTGTTTGAAAGGAGTTTTTCAAAGGAAGACTTGGGTAAAGCTACTTACATATTGGGCATCAAGATCTATAGAGATAGATCAAGACGCATGATAAGACTTTCACAGAGCACATACCTTGACATGATTTTGAAGGAGTTCAAAATGGATCAGTCAAAGAAGGAGTTCTTGCATGAGTTGTAAGGTGTGAAGTTGAGTAAGACTCAAAGCTTGACCACGGTAGAAGAAAGAGAAACGACGAAGGTCGTCCCCTATGCCTTAGCCATAGGCTCTATACGATATGCCATGCTGTGTACTGCACCTGATATGTGCCTTGCCATGTGTCTGGCAAGGGGGTACAAGAGTGATCCAGGAGTGGATCACTGGACAACGGTCAAAATTATCCTTAGAGGAATAAGGAAATGTTTCTCAGTTATGGAGGTGATAAAGAGTTTGGCGTAAAGGGTTATGTCGATGCAAGCTTTAACAATAATCCGGATGACTCTAAGTAGAGTTTCTCGGTTATGGAGGTGATAAAGAGTTCGTCGTAAAGGGTTACGTCGATGCAAGCTTTAACACCAATCCGGATGACTCTGAGTAGCAAACCGGATACGTATAGTGGAGCAGTCGTTTAGAACAGCTCCAAGTGAAGCATGGTAGCAGCATCTACAATATGACATAAAAATTTGTGAAGTACATGCGGATCTGAATGTTGCCGACCCATTGACTAAAACCTCCCTCACAAGCAAAACATGATCAAACCCCAGAACTAATTGGGTGTTAATCACATGGTGATGTGAACTAGATTATTGACTCTAGTGCAAGTGGGAGACTGTTGGAAATATGCCCTAGAGGCAATAATAAATTAGTTATTATCATATTTCCCTGTTCATGATAATCATTTATTATCCATGCTAGAATTGTATTGACCGGAAACTCAAACACATGTGTGGATACATAGACAACAACGTGTCCCTAGTGAGCCTCTACCGGACTAGCTCGTTGATCAAAGATGGCTATGGTTTCCTAGCCATGGACATGAGTTGTCATTTGATAATGGGATCACATCATTAGGAGAATGATGTGATGGACAAGACCCAAACTATGAACATAGCATATGATCGTGTCAAGTTTATTGCTATTGTTTTCTGCATGTCAAGTATATGTTCCTATGACCATGAGATCATGCAACTCACTGACACCAGAGGAGTACCTTGTGTGTACCAAATGTCGCAACGTAACTAGGTGACTATAAAGGTGCTCTACAGGTATCTCCAAGGGTGTCTGTTGAGTTGGCATGGATCAAGACTGGGATTTGTCACTCCGTATGACGGAGAGGTATCTTAGGGCCCACTCGGTAATACAACATCACAGTAAGCTTGCAAGCAATGTGACTAATGAGTTAGCCACGGGATCTTGTATTACGGAACGAGTAAAGAGACTTGCCGGTAACGAGATTGAACTAGGTATGGGGATACCGATGATCGAATCTCGGGCAAGTAACATACCGATAGACAAAGGGAACTACATACAGGATTAGCAGAATCCTTGACATTCAGGTTCGACCGATAAGATCTTCATAGAATATGTAGGAACCAATATGGGCATCCAGGTCCCGCTATTGGTTATTGACCGTAGAGGTGTCTCGGCGATGTCTGCATAGTTCTCGAACCCGCAAGGTCTACACACTTAATGTTTGGTGATGATATAAGTATAGTTCAGTCATTATGGTGGTTACCGAAGGTTGTTTGGAGTCCAGGATGTGATCCCGGACGTGACGAGGAACTCCGGAGGTGAAGATTGATATATTGGATGAAGGGTATTGGAGTCCGGAATTGTTTCGGGGGTACCGGGTGATGACCAGCATGACCGAAAGGGGTTTCGGGGGGTCCCGACTAGTGTTGGGGGGCCTCATGGGCCAAGGGGAGGGGGCAAACAAGCCCACTAAGGGGTTGAGCGCCCCCCTCACCCCATCTCACGTAACCAGGAGGGTTGGGGGGTGCCCCCTAGGGCTTCCCACCACTTTGGCTTGGGGGCCAAGTCTCCTAGGGGGGAAAACCCATCTAGGGTTTCCCTCTTGTGGCCGCCGGCCCTATATGGGATCCCCTAGGGGAATCCCCTCTCCCTCTTACCCCTATATATAGAGAGGTAGAGAGAGGGAAGCTGCACCCTTCTACGCCATGGCGCTGCCTCTCCTCTCCCTCGCATCCCTCTTCTTCTTCGTAGTGCTTAGCGAAGCTCTGCCGAGATTTCTCCACCACCACCGCCACCACGACGTCGTGCTGCCGGAGGACTCGAGCTACTACTTCACCATCGCTCACTGTATCAAGGAGGTGAAGGCGTCATCAAGTCGTACGGGTGTTGAACACGGAGGTGCCGTCCGTTCGGCGCTATATCAGAGTTCTCAGGACGGATCGTGATTGGATCGCGAAGACGTTCGACTACATCAACCGCGTTTCTTAACGCTTCCGCTGAGCGATCTACAAGGGTATGTAGATGCAATCTCTCCTCTCGTAGATGGTCATCTCCTAGATTGATCTTGGTGAGCGTAGGAATTTTTTTGTTTCCCATGCAACGTTCCCCAACAGATTTTTGTCCGATAATATTTGGTAGACCTTTCTTAAACACTGTTAATGCTAAGATAGATTGTGAGAACTATTAGCGTAAGTTTTGGTGATGTGTCTCATGAGTTTAATTTCTCCAAATTCCGTAGACAACCCCGGGATAAAGAATTACCTAGTAAGGATTAAATTATTGGTCTTGCTTTTATTGTTGTGCCTCCTACTGATCCTTTAGAACAATATTTGCTAGACCACGGAAATGATATGCATATGAATGAAAGAAATGAAATAGATGAGATATTCTTTAAACAAATTCCTGTTTTGAAACACAATTTACCTTTTGAAACTCTTGGAGACCCTCTTCCACCCAAGAGCGATCCTGCGTTTGAGCTTAAACAATTACCTGATACTCTGAAATATGCTCATCTCGATGAGAAGAAGATATATCCTGTTATTATTAGTGCTAACCTTTCAGAGCATGAAGAAAAGAGATTATTGAAAACTTTGAGGAAGCACCGTGCCGCTATTGGATATACTCTTGATGATCTTAAGGGCATTAGTCCCACTCTATGTCAGCATAAAATTAATATGGAACCTGATGCTAAACCAGTTGTTGATCACTAGTGACGGTTAAATCCAAAGATGAAAGAAGTGGTAAGAAATGAAATATTAAAGCTTCTAGAAGCAGGTATAATCTATCCTATTGCTGATAGTAGATGGGTAAGTCCTGTTCATTGTGTCCCTAAAAAGGGAGGTATTATTGTTGTTTCTAATGATAAAAATGAACTTATCCCACAAAGAATTATCACAGGTTATAGAATGGTAATTGATTTTAGAAAACTAAACAAAGCTACTAGGAAAGATCATTATCCTCTTCCTTTCATTGATCAAATGCTAGAAAGACTATCAAAACATACACATTTTTGCTTTCTAGATGGATACTCTGGTTTTTCTCAAATACCTGTATCACAAGAGGATCAAGAAAAAACTACTTTTACATGCCCTTTCGGTACTTTTGCTTATAGACATATCCTTTTGGTTTATGCAATGCACCTACTACCTTTCAAAGATGTATGCCTGCTATATTCTCTGACTTTTGTGAAAAGATTGTTGAGGTTTTCATGGATGAATTTTCTGTTTACGGAACTTCTTTTGATGATTGCTTAAGCAACCTTGATCGAGTTTTGCAGAGATGTGAAGAAACTAATCTTGTCTTGAATTGGGAGAAGTGCCACTTTATGGTTAATGAAGGTATTGTCTTGGGGCATAAAATCTCCGAACGAGGTATTGAAGTTGATAAAGGTAAAATCGATGCAATTGAAAAAATGCCGTGTCCTAAAGATATCAAAGGTATAAGAAGTTTCCTTGGTCATGCTGGTTTCTATAGGAGATTTATTAAAGACTTCTCTAAAATTTCTAGGCCTCTTACTAATCTTTTGCAAAAATATGTTCCATTAGTTTTTTATGATGATTGTGTAGAAGCATTTGAAATACTTAAGAAAGCCTTAATCTCTGCACCTATTGTTCAACCACCTGATTGGAACCTACCCTTTGAAATTATGTGTGATGCTAGTGATTATGTTGTTGGTGTTGTTCTAGGACAAAGATTTGATAAGAAATTAAATGTTATCCATTATGCTAGCAAAACTCTAGACAGTGCTCAAAGAAATTATGCTACTACTGAAAAAGAATTTTTAGCAGTTGTGTTCGCTTGTGATAAATTCAAATCTTACATAGTTGATTCTAAAGTAATTGTTCACACTGATCATGCTGCTATTAAATACCTTATGGAAAACAAATGTGCTAAACCTAGACTCATTAGGTGGGTTCTCTTGCTACAAGAATTTGATTTACATATTACTGATAGGAAAGGAGCTGAGAACCCCGTAGCAGATAACTTGTCTAGGTTAGAAAATATTCTTGATGACCCACTACCTATTGATGATAGCTTTCCTGATGAACAATTAGCTATTATAAATGCTTCTCGTAGTACCCCATGGTATGAAGACTATGCTAATTATATTGTTGCTAAATTTATACCACCTAGTTTTACATACCAACAAAAGAAAAAGTTTTTCTATGATTTAAGACATTACTTATGGGATGACCCACACCTTTATAAAGAAGGAGTAGATGTGTTATTAGACGTTGTGTACCTGAGCATGAACAGGAACAGATCCTATGCAAGTGTAACTCCGAGGCTTATGGAGGACACCATGCTGGAGATAGAACTGCACACAAGGTATTACAATCTGGTTTTTATTGGCCTACTCTTTTCAAAGATGCTTGTAAGTTTGTCTTGTCTTGTGATGAATGTCAAAGAGTTGGTAACATTAGTAGACGTCAGGAAATGCCTATGAATTATTCACTTGTTATTGAACCACTTGATGTTTGGGGATTTGATTATATGGGACCTTTTCCTCCCTCTAATGGGTATACTCATATTTTAGTTGCTATTGATTACGTTACTAAGTGGGTAGAAGCTATTCCAACTAGTAGTGCTGATCAAAACAATTCCATTAAAATGCTTAAAGAAGTTATTTTCCCGAGGTTTGGAGTCCCTAGATATTTAATGACTGATGGTGGTTCACATTTTATTCATGGTGCTTTCCATAAATTGCTTGCTAAGTATGATGTTAACCATAGAATTGCATCTCCATATCATCCTCAGTCTAGTGGTCAAGTAGAATTAAGTAATAGAGAAATAAAATTGATCTTGCAAAAGATTGTTAATATATCTAGGAAGAATTAGTCTAAGAAACTCGATGATGCATTATGGGCTTATAGAACTGCTTATAATAACCCTATGGGTATGTCTCCATACAAAATGGTTTATGAAAAAGCATGTCACCTACCTCTTGAATTAGAACATAAAGCTTATTAGGCAATTCAAGAAATCAACTATGATTTCAAACTTGCTGGTGAGAAGAGGTTATTTGACATTAGCTCACTAGATGAATGGAGAACCCAAGCCTATGAAAATGCCAAGTTGTTTAAAGAAAAGGTTAAAAGATGTCATGAAAAAAGAATACAAAAGCGGGAATTTAATGTAGGCGACCAAGTCTTGCTATATAATTCTTGTCTAATATTTTTTGCAGGAAAACTTCTCTCTAAATGGGAAGGTCCTTACATTATCGAAGAAGTTTGTCGTTTCGGTGCCATCAAGATCAACAATGCCGAGGGCAATAACCCGAAGGTGGTGAATGGGCAAAGAATCAAACATTATATCTCAGGTACACCCATAAATGTTGAAACTAATATTATTCATTCCATAACACCGGAGGAGTACATAAGGGAAACCTTCCAGCACGCTCCAGAACCCTGAAAAGGAATAGGTATGTGATACGGTAAGTAAACCGAATCCAAAAGTTTTCCAAAAGCAATTTTACTCTGTTTTGGAATATTTAAAAAATTAGGAAAATAAAAAGTAGTCCGAAAAGTGCACGAGCAGGCGACAAGCCTGGGGGGCGCGCCCTACCCCCTGGGCGCGCCTCCCAAGCTTATGGCCACCTCATGTGCCCTCTGGACTCCGTTTTCTCCCAGAATACCTGTTTTGCACGGTAAAAATTCATTATATAATCTCCCGAAGTTTTTGACCACTGTGTTACGGCAATATCCTCTGTTCTTGTTTCGAGCTATTTCTGCAGCAGATTTAGAGCAACGTGTCGTCGCAAGATTCAGATGGAGAGGGATATATCTCCCATTATACTACGGATCCAAAGATATTTGGGGAGATTTATCCCTACCTATGGTCCACGGATGAGGAGCAAGATTCTGACCTGGAGGAGGCAAAAGATGCAAGCTCAGAGGAAGATGATGTCCCCCTACCTCAACCATGGGATATGCACGTGGAGTTCAAGAAGTCAAGCCTGCCGAACGGGACAAGCAAATCTAAGGTTCAATTTATCCCGTCCCGTTTTCTGCAGGAAAGTAAGGCGGCATTATGCAAAAAGATATTGAAGCTTGAGCAAGAAAATGATGACTCGAGGGAGGAAAGGTTCATCCTCAAACGTAAGCTGGAGAAGCTCGCGGTCGTATCATCAACTCCATCATTACCACCTCCGAAGAAGGAGACTTGAGTATATGGGCATGACCACTCCCCTTGGCTTATGCCAAGCTTGGGGGAGGTGCCCAGGTATCGTATCACCATCACATCTTTATCTTTATCGTTTATCTTAGTTTGATCCTTTTCGTTAAATCTTGATCTAGTAGAATAAAAGTTTTAGTATGATCTAGTCTTTGAGTTTTGCTTTGAGTTCTATCTTTGTAATCAAGTGTGAGAGTTATATAATAAAGATTAGTGTTGAATTGAGGGCTTTGCTTTCTTGCTTTGATCTTGGAAAAGAAAAAGAATAAAAGAAATAAAAAGATTATATATAATCTTATGGAGAGTGATGACTTCACATATAAAAAGTATGATGCATGGAATTTATTGAGGGTTGACAAACATAGTATTGGTCATCATTGCAATTAATAGGAAGTAATAAAGAAAGAGAGGTATCACATATAAATACACCATCTTGGACATCTTTTATGATTGTGAGCACTCATTAAAATATTATATGCTAAAAAGTTGATGTTGGACAAGGAAGACAACATAATGTGTTATATTTCCTTATATCCGAATAGAAGTTATATTGTCATGGTTCCTCCAACATGTTGAGCTTGCTTCTCATCCTATGCTAGCCAAAAATTCCGCACTAAGTAGAGATACTACTTGTGCATCCAAAAACCTTTAACCCAGTTTTTCTATTAGAGTCCACTATATCTACCTATGGATTGAGTAAGATCCTTCAAGTAAGCTGTCATCGGTGCAAGCAATAAAAAATGCTCTCTAAATATGTATGATCTTTTAGTGTGAGGAAAATAAACTTTATACGAACTTGTGATGGGGAAGAAATAAAAGGGACAGACTGCATAATAAAGTTCTCTATCACAAGCGGCAATATAAAGTTACGTTCCATTGCATTAAGATTTCGTGCATCCACATAAAAAGCGCATTACAACCTCTTCTTCCCTCTGCGAAGGGCCTATCTTTTATTTTTACTTTCTACCTTTATACAAGAGTCATGGTGATTGATACGTCTCCAACGTATCTATAATTTTTTTATTGTTCCATGCTGTTATATTATCAATCTTGGATGTTTTACATTCATTTACCTGCAACTTTATATCATTTTTTGGGACTAACCTATTGACATAGTGCCTAGTGCCAGTTGCTGTTTCTTGCTTGTTTTTTACTTCACAGAATATCCTTATCAAACGAAGTCCAAATGCCACGAAACTTTTTGGAGATTTTTTTCTGCCCAGAAGAGATCCAGGGAGCCCAGGAGGTGTACCAGAGGAGGCCCGTGGGGCCCATAGGACACCATGGCGCGCCAGAGGCCCCAAGCGCGCCCCGGTGCCTTGTGGAGCCCACGATGATCTTTTCCACCGCCTCTCAGCTCTATAAATACTCCGATATTCCAGAAACCCTAGGGGAGTCGACGAAAAACAATTCCAGCTGCCGCAAGTTCCAGAACCACGAGATCCAATCTAGAGCCCTTTTCCGGCACATTGCCGGAGGGGGAAACGATCACGGAGGGGTTCATCATCCTCGTTGGTGCTTGATACATCTCCAACGTATCTATAATTTTTGCTTGTTCCATGCTGTTATATTATCATTATTGGATGTTTTACAATCATTTTATAGCAACTTTATATCATTTCTTGGGACTAACCTATTGACATAGTGCCCAGTGCCAGTTGCTGTTTTTTGCTTGTTTCTTACTTCACAGAAAATCAATACCAAACGGAGTCCAAACGCAGCGAAACTTTTTGGAGATTTTTTTTGGACCAGAAGGAACAACTTGGGCCGAAGAAGTACCAAAGGGGTGCCCCGAGGGGGGCACAACCCACCTGGGCGCGCCTGGGGGCCCAGGCGCGCCCTCGTGGGTTGTGCCCACCTCGGTGCCTCTCGCACCGCCTCTTTGCTCTATAAATACCTCGAAAATCCAAAACCCCTAGGGGAGTCGATGAAACACAATTCCAGCCATCGCAAGTTCCAGAACCACCAGATCCAATCTAGACACCATCACGGAGGGGTTCATCATCCTCATTGGTGCCTCTCCAATGATGCATGAGTAGTTCATTATAGACCTACGGGTCCGTAGTTAGTAGCTAGATGGCTTCCTCTCTGTCTTTTGATTCTCAATACAATGGTCTCTTGGAGATCTATTTGATGTAACTCTTTTTGCAGTGTGTATGTTGGGATCCGATGAACTTTGAGTTTATGATCAGATCTATTTTATCCATGAAAGTTATTTGAGTTTTGATCTCTTATATGAATGATTGCTTATAGCCTCATATTTCATCTTCGAATCTTTGGTTTAGTTAGGCCGACTAGATCGATTTTTCTTGCCATGGGAAGAGGTGCTTTGTGATGGGTTTAATCTTACAGTGCTCAATCCCAGTGATAGAAGGGGACATGACACGTATGTATCATTGCTATTAAGGATAACAAGATGGGGTCTATTCCTACATGAATTGATCTTGTCTACATCATGTCATCGTTCTTATTGCATTACTCCGTTTCTCCATGAACTTAATACACTAGATGCATGCGGGATAGCAGTCGATGTGTGGAGTAATAGTAGTAGATGCAGGCAGGAGTCGGTCTACTAATCTTGGACATGATGCCTATATAATGATCATTGCCTGGATATCGTCATAATTATTTGAAGTTCTATCAATTGCCCAACAGTAATTTGTTTACCCGCCGTATGCTATTTTTCTCGAGAGAAGGCACTATTGAAATCTATGGCCCCCGGGTCTATTCTTGATCATATTTGCTTTCTGATCTATTATTTGCCTCTTTTATTTTCAGATATATTATTCCAAAAACCCAAAAATACCTTGCTGCACTTTTTTGTTATTTATTTTACTTCGCGTTTCCGCGAGTTCTATTTATCAATCTACTACAATTTTATCTATCTTTTACCCGGGAGGGATTGACAACCCCTCTTATGCGTCGGGTTGCAAGTATTTGTTCTTTGTGTGCTGGTACCATTTACATAGTGTTGCGTGGTTCTCCTACTGGTTCGATAACTTTGGTCTCATCACTGAGGGAAATACCTACCGTAGTTGTGCTGCATCATCCCTTCCCCTTCGGGGAAAATACTGACGTGGAAACAAGCCATCAGTGCTCCTTCGATGATGCGTGAGTAGTTTATCACAGACCTACGGCTCCGTAGTCAGTAGCTAGATGGCTTCTTCTCTCTCTTTGATCTTCAATACAATGTTCTCCTCGATGTTCTTGGAGATCTATTTGATGTAATGCCTTTTTGCGGTGTGTTTGTTGGGATCCGATGAATTGTGAGTTTATGATCAGTTCTATCTATGAATATTATTTGAGTCTTCTCTGAACTCTTTTATGCATGATCTTTATAGCCTCATATTTCTTCTCCGAAACCCTGGTTTGGTTTGGCCAACTAGATTGATTTTTCTTGCAATAGGAAGAGGTGCTTTGTGATGGGTTCGATCTTGCAGTGCTCAATCTCAGTGAGAGAAGAAGTGACAAGCATGTATCATTACCATTAAGGATAAAAAGATGGGGTCTATTCCTACATGAATAGATCTTGTCTACATCATGTCATCGTTCTTATTTCATTACTCCATTTTTCCATGAACTTAATACAATAGATGCATGCTGGATAGTGGTCGATGTGTGAAGTAATAGTAGTAGATGAAGGCAGGAGTCGGTCTACTAATCTTGGACGTGATGCCTATATACATGATCATTGCCTTGTATTTTATCATGATTATTTGCATTTCTATCAGTTGCCCAACAGTAATTTGTTTACCCACCGTATGCTATTTTTTCGAGAAAAGCCACTAGTGAAATCTACGGCCCCCGGGTCTATTTCCTATTATATTATTTCTAGATCTATTATTCCAAAAATGCAAAAATACCTTGCTGCACTTTTTCTTTATTTATTTTATTTTGTGTTTTTGTCAGATCTATTTATCCAATCTCATACAATTTTATCTATCTCAATACCGAGGAGGGATTGGCAACCTCTCTTACGCGTTGGGTTGCAAGTATTTGTTATTTGTGTGCATGTGTTGTTTACATAGTGTTGCTTCGTTCTCCTACTGGATTGATAACCTTGGTTCCATAACTGAGGGAAATACTTCCCGTTGATGTGCTGCATCATCCTCTCCTCTTCGGGGAAATACCAACGCAGATACAAGCAATTAGGAAGAATTTCTGGCGCCGTTGCCGGGGAGACATCATCAACATCTATCAGGTACACAATCACAAATCTCATCTCCTTGCAATTTACTTTATTTGCCATTTGCCTCTCGTTTTCATCTCCCCCACCTAACAAAAATATTTGCCTTCTTTTTCATTTGCCTTTTTCTTGTTTGATCTTTTGTTTGCGTGTGATCTTGTTTGCGTAGTCACGATGTCTCAAGAAAATACCAAATTGTGTGATTTTTCTAATACTAATAATAATGTTTTTATTAGTACTCCGATTGCTCCTCCTGCCGTTTGTGCGGAGTCTTATGATATTAATGCCGCTTTGTTGAATCCTATTATGAAAGAGCAATTTTCTGGTACTCCTAATGAGGATGCCGCGTCCCATCTAAACACTTTCATAGAATTGTGTGATATGCAAAAGAAAAAAGATGTGGACAATGATATTGTGAAGTTTAAATTATTTCCTTTCTCCTTGAGGGATCATGCAAAATTTTGGTTTTCATCTTTGCCTCGCAATAGTATTGATTCTTGGGATAAGTGCAAAGATGCTTTTATTACTAAGTATTTTCCGCCCGCGAAAATTATTTCCCTTAGAAATCAAATCATGAATTTCAAGCAACTTGAGCATGAACATGTTGCACATTCTTCGGAAAGAATGAAATTAATGTTAAGAAATTGTCCTACTCATGGTTTAAATCTATGGATGATTATACATTTTTTTTATGCGGGATTGAATTTTGTTTCTAGAAATCTTTTAGATTCTGCCGCGGGTGGTACTTTTATGGAAATTACTTTGGGTGAAGCCACTAAATTGCTTGATAATATTATGGCAAATTATTCACAATGGCATACTGAGAGAGCTCCTACTAGTAGAAAGGTTAATTCTATTGAAGAAATTAGTACTTTGATTGAAAAAGTTGATGCTCTTATGAAATTGGTTGCTAGTAAAAATGCTCCTATTGATCTTAATGATGTGCCTTGGTCTACTCTGATTGAGCAAAATAGTGATTCCGTAGATGTGAATTTTATCTCACGAAACAATTTTAATAACAATGCTTGTAGAGGTAATTTTAATCCTAGGCCTTTTCCTGGAATTTCCTCTAATAATTATGGCAATTCCTATGGTAATTCTTCTTACAATAATAATATGATGCCCTCTGATCTTTAGTAATATTAAATAATTTATCAATGCGCAAAAAGTTTTCAACACTATGATAGAAGAAAAGTTGAATAAGATTGATGATATGTCTAGAAGCATTGATAGAATTTCACATGATGTAAAAAATCTCAAGATACATTTTTTTCCACCTAAGGTTGATGTCAATGAATCAATTAAAGCTTTATATGTTTCCATGGATGAAAGTAAGAAAAGAACCGCTATGCTTAGAGCTAAAAGAGAATTTTTAGAAAGAGCGTTTTCTACCGATCGCTTTCTTAGTAATGATGAAGATGTTAAGATGATTGGTGTTTCTTCTATTGATTCCTTGTTTAGTAATATTAAAATTGATGATAAAGGGACTGAAGAAGAGTCAACTTTAGCTAGAAGGTGTCCCCATAATTCGGAGGGTGAAAATCTTGTTGAAAAAATTGATAAAAGTGGGTTTGGAGAGGTCAAAACTTTAACTAGTGATGTGCCCACTCTTTTGGATTACAAAGATTTTAATTATGATAGTTCTTCTTTCATTGAGTGTATTTATTTGTTGCAATCCATGATAAATTCACCCAATGCCTATGAACAAAATAAAGCTTTTACTAAACATATTGTGGATGCCATGCTAAAAGCTTTAGAAGAAAAATTGGAGTTAGACATTTCAATTCCTAGAAAATTATATGATGAATGGGAACCCACCATTAAAGTCAAGATTAAAAATTATGAGTGCAATGCTTTATGTGATTTAGGTGCTAGTGTTCCCACAATTCCAAAATCTCTATGTGATGTGCTTGGTTTTACCAATATTGAAGAATGTTCTCTTAATTTGCACCTGGCAGATTCTACTATTAAAAAGCCATTGGGAAGAATTAATGATGTTCTTATTCTTGCAAATATGAATTATGTGCCCATAGATTTTATTGTGCTTCATATTAATTGCAATCCGTCTTGTCCTATAATACTTGGTAGACCGTTTTTGCGAACTATTGGTGCCGTGATTGATATGAAAGAAGGGAAAATTAAATTTCAGTTTCCTCTAAAGAAGGGTATGGAACACTTCCCTAGAACTAAAATTAAGCCACCATATGAATCAATCATGAGGCCAACCTATGGATCAAAACTAAATACGACAATACTTGAATCTATGCAGTATGCCTAGCTAGGGGCGTAAAACGATAGCGCTTGCTGGGAGGCAACCCAATAGTTATGTTTGAAATTTTTGATTTTCTTTATGTTCTTCAATAAATATGCAATTATACCTCTATTATTATTGTGTTTTTTATTTTTTAATTAGTGTTTGTGCCAAGTAATGCCTTGGATGGCTTTGGGTGATAGTTGATTTGATCTTGTTGGAAAACAAAAACTTTTACGTCCAGTAGTAGAATTGTTAAAAATCACTGGAGCGATGAAAAACTCTAAATGTTTTACAAAAGATTTATATATGAATTGCCTATGTTTTCCTAATTTTTCAAAAAAAATTGGAGTTACTTAAGTATGAGTAAAATTCGAGTCTTTACAGACTATTCTGTTTTTGACAGATTCTGTTTTCGTTGCATTGTGTGCTTATTTTGATGAATCTATGGACTATACCGGGGGGTTAGCCATGGTAAAGTTAGAATACAGTAGGTATAATGCAATAACAAAATATCAATGGGTTTGCAACAGTACTTAAAGCAAAGATTGGTTTTCTTATACTAACAGGTCTCACGAAGGTTTTTGTTAAGTTTTGTGTGATTGAAGTTTTCAAGTTTTGGGTGAGATCACGATGGATGAAGGAATAAGGAGTGAAAAGAGCCAAAGCTTGGGGATTCCCATGGCACCCCAAGGTAATATTCAAGGATAACCAAGCAACTAAGCTTGGGGATGCCCCGGAAGGCATCCCCTCTTTCTTCTAACGACCATCGGTAATTTTACTTAGAGCTATATTTTTATTCGTCACATCTCATGAGTTTTGCTTGGAGCGTCTTGTATTATATGAGTCTTTGTTTTTTTTTTCTTTTTAGTTTGTCACAATCATCCTTGCTGGACACACCTATTTGAGAGAGCCATAATGATGCTATGATTTGTTAGAATTGCTCTATGTGCTTCACTTAAATTTTTTGAGCTATGGAATTGCTTTAGCACTTCACTTATATCTTTTTTTAGCATGGTGGTGTTTTAATTTTGAAGAAATATACTCTCATGCTTCACTTAGATCAATTTGAGAGTTAGTAAATTTTTGAAGAAATTCTCTCATGCTTCACTTATATTATTTTGGGAGATGAGAAAATTATTTATGCTCATGTTCTTCACTTAAATTTGTTTGAGAGCTTGTTATAAGCAATGGTAATATATGAAACTAGTCCCAAAGTGATAGATATCTAAGAGGGATATAATAAAAACTTTCATGAAGATCGTTGGATATTATAAACTTGATTCCTTGTAATAGTTTTGACATATGGAGATAGTAATATGCGAGTCATGTTGGTGAGTAATTATGCTTTAGTAAGAATATTGGTGTTAAGGTTTGTGATTCCCTATGCAAGCATGAAAGTCAATAGTTATACAATGAAGTTACATCCTACTTGTGGTCCATTATTCGGTGTTAGTTTTGTTTAATGCTCGTTTTTGTTTTTTGGTTAGTTGCTTCTCAATCTATTTGCTAGCCTTTCCTTGTACTAAGTGGAAATACTACTTGTGCATCCAAACTCGTTAAACCAAGTTGTGCCAATGAGTCCACCATAACTACCTATATGCGGTATTTCCATGTCGTTCCAAGTAAATTTTTATGTGCCAACTCTAATTTTCAAAATGAATTTCCTTTTTGTATGCCTGTACCGCTCATGAAGCGGCAGGGGGTGGCCAATATTTTTTCATGCTAGATGCATTATTCTCAAGATGAGTGTTTATTCACTTGTCATTACACGAGAGTGTGGCAAGGTAATAGGGATGCCCAGTCCCGAGATGAATTTTTTTTATTTATGTTGTCAAATAATAAATTCCTTGGAAAGTGTTGGTATGGAAGTCACCCGTGGATACGGCTAGCCATGGATTGTGAAAGAATGGTGGAAAAAGGGATAAACTTTATTTTATGTTTGGGAACTGCCTATGATGTATCTAGCATGGAAAGTATTGGGAATTCTCGGTCATTTTCGTTGACGGGAATAATATGCCTCTCAAAATATTTTATCTCTCAATTTAAGCTCTGAGCTCTGGCACCTCTACAAATCTCTACTTCCCTCTGGGAAGGGTCTATCTATTTACTTTATGCAATTTATATTTTTCACTTTTGAGTCTCCATCTTCTCTTATAAAGCAACAACTAGGGAGCACTATGGTCATACTTGTGCATTGGATGTAGCTAATATTCGAGTGTGTTTCATGAATGGATCAATGATTGAGCATGATGGGCTAGGGATAGCTTTCTTTAGTGTTGATATTTTGAAAGACATGGTTGCTTGTTGATATGCTTGAGTATTGATGTCCTCATGTCAATTATAGACTATTGCTTTGAAATCATCTAAAAGTCCAAATGTCCATGCTACAAAAGAAAAGAATATGTGATGAACATGTTAGGCAGCATTCCACATCAAAAATTCTGTTTTTATCATTTACCTACTCGAGGACGAGCAGGAATTAAGCTTGGGGATGCTGATACGTCTCCAACTTATCTATAATTTTTTATTGTTCCATGCTGTTATATTATCAATCTTGGAGGTTTTACATTCATTTACTATCAACTTTAATTTATATCATTTTTTGGGACTAACCTATTGACATAGTGCCCAGTGCCAGTTGATATTATTTTGCTTGTTTTTTACTTCGCAGAACATCCTTATCAAACAAAGTCCAAATGCCACGAAACTTTTTGGAGATTTTTTCTGCCCAGAAGAGACCCAGGGAGCCCAGGAGGTATACCAGAGGAGGCACGTGGCGCCCACAAGATACCAGGGCGCGCCTTGGTGCCTTGTGGGGCCCACGGTGATCTTTTCCACCGCCTCTCAGCTCTATAAATTCTCATATGTTCCAGAAACCCTAGGGGAGTCGACGAAAAACAATTCCAGCCGCCGCAAGTTCCAGAACCACGAGATCCAATCTAGAGCCCTTTTCTGGCACCTTGCCGGAGGGAAAAACAATCACGGAGGGCTTCATAATCCTCATTGGTGCTCCTCCGATGATGCGTGAGTAGTTTATCACAGACCTACAGGTCCGTAGGCAGTAGCTAGATGGCTTCTTCTCTCTATTTGATCTTCAATACAATGTTCTCCTCGATGTTCTTGGAGGTCTATTTGATGTAATGACTTTTTGTGATGTGTTTGTTGGGATCCGATGAATTGCGAGTTTATGATCAGTTCTATCTATGAATATTATTTGAGTCTTCTCTGAAATCTTTTATGCATGATCTTTATAGCCTCGTATTTCTTCTCCAAAACTTGGTTTGGTTTGGCCAACTAGATTGATTTTTCTTGCAATGGGAAGATGTGCTTTGTGATGGGTTTGATCTTGCGGTGCTCAATCTCGGTGACAGAAGGAGAAGTGACACACATGTATCGTTGCCATTAAGGATAAAAAGATGGGGTCTATTCCTCATGAATAGATCTTGTCTACATCATGTCATCGTTCTTATTGCATTACTCCATTTTTTCATGAACTTAATACACTAGATGCATGCTGGATAGCGGTCGATGTGTGGAGTAATAGTAGTAGATGCATGCAGGAGTCGGTCTACTAATCTTGGACATGATGCCTATATACATGATCATTGCCTTAGATATCGTCATGATTATTTGCTTTTCTATCAATTGCCCAACAGTAATTTGTTTACCCACCGTATGCTATTTTTTCGAGAGAAGCCACTAGTGAACTCTACGGCCCCTGGGTCTATTTCCTATCATATTATTTTCAGATGTTTTATTCCAAAAACCCAAAAAAATCTTGATGCACTTTTTTATTTATTTATTTTATTTTGTGTTTTTGTGAGATCTATTTATCAACTCTCATACAATTTTATCTATCTCAATACCGAGGAGGGATTGACAACCCCTCTTACGCGTTGGGCTGCAAGTATTTGTTATTTATGTGTAGGTGATGTTTACATAGTGTTGCTTGGTTCTCCTACTGTATTGATAACCTTGGTTTCATAACTGAGGGAAATACTTACCGTTGCTGTGCTGCATCATCCTCTCCTCTTCGGGGAAATACCAACACAGATACAAGCAATCAGTGATCTTCACCCTTCCTTTTTTATTTTTTATTTTTGGCAAGCACTGTGTGTTGGGGAAAGATCCAGATATATATATCCACTCGGATGTAGATGATCATAAATTATTATTGTTAGCGTTACCCTTGAGGTAAATGGTTGGGAGGCGAAACTATAAGCCCCTATCTTTCTATGTGTCTGATTAAAGCTTTGATCTCATAAGTATCGCGCGAGTGTTAGCAATTATGAAAGATTAAATGATGGTTGAGTATGTGAACTTGCTAAATAAAAGCTCTTACATTGACTCTTTCCGATGTTATGATAAATTGCAATGGCTTCAATGACCAAGATCATAGTTTGTTAGTTCTCAATAAAGTTTATTGGTCTATACTTTACCTTGTGAACGAATTATCACTTTAACATAAGAAGTTATATGACAATATGCTGCTGTTCTAAAGACGATCATGATGCCCTCATGTTTGTATTTTATTTTATCGACACCTCTATCTCCAAACATGTGGACATGATTATCGATTTCGGCTTTCGCTTGAGGACAAGCGAGGTCTAAGCTTGGGGGAGTTGATACGTCCATTTTGCGTCATGTTTTTATGATGATATTTATTGCATTATGGGCTGTTATTTCACTTTATGATATAATTCTTATGCCTTTTCTCTCTTATTTTACAAGGTTTACATGAAGAGGGAGAATGCCGACGGCTGAAATCTGGACCGAAAAGGAGCAAATCTGAGATACCTATTCTACACAACTCCAAATGTCATGAAACTTTACGGAGAATTGTTTTGGAATATATAAAAAATATTGGATGAAGAAACAACAGAAGGGGACCCACCAGGTGGCCACAAGCCTGGGAGGCGCGCCCTAACCCCTGGGGCGCGCCTGCCGAGCTTGTGGGCCCCTTGGCCAACCCCCGGTGTCCATCTTCTGCTATATGAAAGGTTTTGACCTAGAAAAAATTAGAAGGAAGCTTTCGGGACGAAGTACCTCCGTCTCGAGGCGGAACCTGGGCAGAAGCAATCTAGGGCTCCGACAGAGCGATTCTGCCGGGAAACTTCTCTCCAGGAGGGGGGAATTGAAGCAATTGTCATCACCAATGATCCTATCATCGTGGGAGGGTCAATCTTCATCAACATCTTCACCAGCACCATCTCCTCTCAAACCCTATTTCATCTATTGTATTCAATCTTTGCCTCAGAACCTCAGATTGGTACCTGTGGGTTGCTAGTAATGTTGATTACTCTTCGTAGTTGATGCTAGTTCGTTTATTAGGTGGAAGATCATATGTTTAGATCCTTAATGATATTCAATACCCCTCTGATCTTGAATATGAGCATGCTTTGTGAGTAGTTACGTTTGTTCCTGAGGACATGGGAGAAGTCTTGTTATAAGTAATCATGTGAATTTGGTATTCGGTCGATATTTTGATGAGATGTATGTTGTCTTTCCTCTAGTGGTGTTATGTGAACATCGACTACATGACACTTCACTATCATTTGGGCATAGGGGAAGGCATTGGGAAGTAATAAGTAGACGATGGGTTGCTAGAGTGACAGAAGCTTTAACCCTAGTTTCTGCGTTGCTTCGTAAGGGGCTGATTTGGATCCACATGTTTCATGCTATGGTTAGATTTATCTTAATTCTTCTTTCGTAGTTGCGGATGCTTGCGAGAGGGGTTAATCATAAGTGGGAGGCTTGTCCAAGTAAGGACATCACTCAAGCACCGGCCCACCCACATATCAAATTATCAAAATAACGAACGCGAATCATATGAGCATGATGAAAACTAGCTTGACAATAATTTCCATGTGTCCTCGGGAGCGCTTTGCTTTATATAAGAGTTCGTCCATGCTTATCCTATGCTATAAAAAGGATTGGGCCACCTTGCTGCACCTTTGCTACACTTGTTATTTGTTACCCGTTACGAATTATCTTATCAACAAACTATCTGTTACCGATAATTTTAGTGCTTACAGAAAATACTTTGCTGAAAACCGCTTGTCATTTCCTTCTACTCCTCTTTGGGTTCGATACTCTTACTTATCGAAAGGACTATGGCTGATCCCCTATACTTGTGGGTCATCAACCGGGAGCATGTTTTTTCTCCTTTACGAAAGAGGCACGGCTGTGCCTCTCGCGAAAGCACAACTGTGCCTCTCGCAAAAGGAAAAAAAACATAAAACATGTTTCTTTTTCTGTTTCCGAGAGGCACGGCTGTGCCTCTTGCGGAAACAAAACCGTGCCTCTCGAGGAAGGAAAAAAAAACAGAAAACACGTTTTTTTCATGAAAGCACAACCGTGCCTCTCGCGGAAGAAAAAAAAAATAAAAAATATATTTTTTCCGTTTCCGAGAGGCATGGTCGTGCCTCTTGCGAAAGCACAACCTTGCCTCTCCGAAAGCAAAACTGTGCCTCTGGCGGAAGGAAAAAAAGCAGAAAAACACATTTTTTTTCTGTTCGCGAAAGCAAAAAAATGTTTTTCATGCAAAAAAAATTTGACCCAAAAACTAAGGAATACCGGTGAAAAACAAAAAAAAATCGAAAAACCGTTTAAAAGCTGAAAACGCGTGCGAAAAAATAAAAAATAAAATCCGAAGAGAACGCCCAATGCGCGACACGTGGCGGCGCCTGAGAGGGTGCCCTCTCAACCCATTCCAAATGATCCTTGGGAGGCTCTCGAAGTGCTCGCCAACTAGTTGATCCCATGGAAGGGAAGCTGGAGCGAGCGAGGGAGATGCTTAAATGGGCTGCGGGCCGCTGCGTTCGCGTGCTTTGGAGGCATTCCTGAAAAAGCGAACTTTGAGTCACCCACGCTACGTGGGCTAGCCCACCTAAATCATGGGCCAAACCGTTCAGACGGCAAAAGCGACGTCAGGTTTTTCCATTCCAGCCAGATCGAAGAGGCGCTCAGACGGCACAGCGCGGCGAACCCTAGAGAAGTAGAGAACGATCACAGTGGCGGCGCGTGCATCGCACGTAGCGAGGCGATCCGGTGCCGTAAGGCGAGGCGAAAGGGGGGGTCGTGGAGGGCGCCCGCCAAAGGAGGACCGAGGGTTGTCGCCAAGGGAGGACGCCGGACGGAGTCGCCGGCGAACTTAGGCAGCGGCAAGCCCAGGCGGAAGACAGTGAGTTCCTCTTGTGCCCTTTTCCAGTTCCTCCATTTTTTCTTCCGTTGTTCGTTCCTAAATAGGTGCCGAGCCCACCTAAATTGTACTTCTAGGGACTGTGATTTGATTTTTAACTATTACATTCAGTGAGCAAGCGAGGCCGCGCTACTGGTCTGGTGGCGCGAACCACCGTGGTGGATTCTGCATCGCTTGAGTTCATAGTAGACTACGAGCAAACCAAGCACTTGGCGGTCGGCAAGTCCGTCCACTCCGACTACATCTCCGCCGGTGGGCACGACTGGAAGATACATTGCTACCCGCGTGGGTGGGTGAAAGCCAACAATGGCAAGTATCTCTCTATCTACCTCTACTGTAGAGAACCCGTAACTACTGTCAGGGCCATATTCAAGGCCAATGTGATGGGCAGGCATGCCAAACCATCTCCAATAGCAGCAACGTCATCTGTTTTTGTGTATAGTAGCAAGGACGACATACTATGGCATGGGTGGTCTAGGTTCGTCAAGCGAGTAGATTTGGAGGCAAAATATGTGATTGAAGGCCGAGTCACATTCCTCTGCCACATCTTGGTTATGCATGACAACTCAATCCCCGTGACACCCCCAAATATAGGAAATCATCTCAACAGTCTAATCGATGGAGTGGACATGGACGGGGCAGATGTGTCATTCATCACAAATGGTGAGACATTCCATGCTCATCGAGCAGTGCTTGCTGCCCGTTCTCCGGTTTTCAGAGCCAAGTTCTTCGGCTCGGAGGCTGGGGCCACATCTTCAAACATCATCTTGGAGGACATCGAGCCAGCAACATTCAAAGTTTTGCTTAAGTTCATGTACACCGATGCCTTGCCTGGAGATGACAGGCTTGGGCGCTCTCCACCAATTGGGATGTTTCATCATCTGCTTGCTGCAGCGGACAAGTACGCACTGCATAGGTTGAAGCTTATCTGCGCCCGAAAGTTAGGGGAGAATGTGTCACTAGATTCCATTGCCACTACTCTAGATTTGGCAGAGACGAACAGCTGCCTGGAGTTGAAGACAAAGTGCATTGACTTCTTGGTGGCTGACAAAGATTTCAACAAGGTTGTGTTAACTGAAAGTTTTGTGCTCTTGGGCCAGAAGTTTCCGGCGCTTATTGCTGAGTTGAGAGAGAGAGGACCGAGGCATAACATGGAGAATTTGTCATGCCTAGACATCGAAGTACTTGTTATATGATGAAAATCGTACTGGTTCTTGTTTAAAAAAAAATCGTACTGGTTGATTCATATTATAATTGATATGATTATATTGGTACCCCGATGTGCCTGCTGCACTTTTTTTTTTATAATGGTACTGCTTTGTTCATTTTATAATAGAAAATGAATGATACTCTGGTACCCTGATGTGCCCGATGCACCTTTTCATACATGGAATGGTACAATTACATAGTGCAATCGGTTTCCCTGTAGAAAAAGTGACACCTTAGACCGCGCTTGGTTCGTCGTTTGTCCTCTGTATTTATTTTCCACGCGTAACCTCTTCCACCCGCATTAAACTGGGTACCCTCAAAATCCAGTTGGAAAGGAAACGGAGCGCGCACTACTGAAATTTTCATATACGCCGGGTGTCAGGGTCTTCGCCGAGAGCCAAAACACGGACACTCGGCAAACAAAACAACGTCGAGAGTCACTCTCGGCAAACCTGGCTTCACGGCAACTTTCTACTTTGCCGTCATGGGTTCACGGCGAACCAGCATCGTATGGCAAACGGCACAAACGTCGAGAGCGGCGCACGGCAAAGAGCAGCCACGTGGCGTGCCCGTTCGCAACAGACGGTTCCGTCAGTTACTTTCCATATTACCGAGAGTCTCTTTTCGATGCTCGGCAAAGTATATGCCACGTCTTATTTTCCTTTTTTGTGTGTTTTCTTTTGTCCTCTATGTTTTTGTCTTATATTTCATATATTTTAATGACTAAAGTTTCAAAATGCCATGACTTGTGTTTTGTGTTAGATTTTTTCAAATCTCAACTTCTAAGCACTACTCCAACTGGTACGCGTCGGTGCTATACAAACGGTTTTTAACCCCTTTCCGCGACGGTATTTGGAACCGTTGTCAAGTGAGTGTGGGCGATAGGGGGGTCCTTCCCACACGACCCAGAAACCGTCGGGGATAGGCCCTCTTGGCACACAGGCTGGGGCAAAATGAGCTCGTGTGCGATCGGGCAAGGCATCGAAACCCAATCGTTTCCGTTCCTATGTACATCCCACACGGTGAATCCCAGAAAAACATTTCCATTCATATGTATATCACACACAGTCAATCCAAGGAGTACGTTTCCGTTCTTATGTACATCCCACGCAGTCAATTCAGGGAAAACGTTTCCGTTCGTGTGTACATCCCACATAGTCAATCCAGGGAAAACGTCTCCGTTCGTATGTACATCCCACACAGTCAATCCAGGGAAAACGTTTCCGTTCGTATGTACATCCCACACAGGTTTATGTATAGGCTCGTGTGTGATAGGTGTAACTATCACACACGCTCTGCCTTGGTTAACCGTTTGCTTTTATCAACTACATCACACACGATTTGATGAAGAAAACTGTGTGGCATTGGGCTATCCATCACAAGCGCTTTTACTGCTAGAACCGTTTGCAAAGTTCCATGGCACATTTAGCAGGTTTATTAGTTTACAATTAATAATTCCAGTATTACGCAAATTCACATTTCATATCGAACAGCTGTTTGCCAATTTCATATCAGGCACATAAATATATTTTAACATCACAGTACGATAGCTACCTGAAAACAGCACAGTACAATATATAGCTAGTTCAACTTCATAAGAACAATATTAGAACAATATATTCATTTCTCTAATCGAGATCATCCAATCTCGTCTTATCCACCTCTGCTTTCAGTTCAGTAAGAACCTGTTTTGCACTGGCCAACTAGGAAAGTGTCTCCTCCTTCGCCAACACCATCTTAGCAAAGTCTGATTTAAAAAATCTGAGCTCATTCTCCACCTTCTCTTTTTATCCCGCATCTTCAAATATTCTTCAGCGTTGACAACACTTTCTCTAAGCCTACCTCTGTTCTCTTCCTCATACATGCTCCAGAGCTTTGCTAGGCACATCTTCAAAGACTGTGGCCACTCTTGATCAACCCACTCCAAGTAAGAACACTTTCGTTCATCCTATAATATTTAAAACTAGATCAGTAATAATTGTAGGGGAAATGGGTTTATAGCAACATAGAAATCACCAATACTTATTTTGAAAAACTGAAGAAACAGGTTAATTATGACATATCTTCTCAAAAAGATCAATGTGCAAATGAATTAATTGCTACTAAGACAACAACCAAATTCTGAAACATCAGAAGCTATAATTAACTACAACAATGCTACAAGTTCTTACTCATGTAATATAAATAACAAATTAAACATTTTATGAGGAAGGTAAATATAACTGCAACAACATAGCGACAGTGTTTGGATGACAGCAAATTGATACTAACAGATGTGTACATGCACAAATTTAGTAACATAGAACTAATAGCACTAAGGTCGTCCACTATGTATGCCAAAACCGGTGTAAAGACAACTGTTGCTACATCTCACACCGGTGCCCTGCACTGGCGAACCGATGCAGCGAAAAAAATCAGGGACCCGGACTCCGGAGCACCTAGTTGCTCCGATGCCCAGTTCCTTCGTGCCATAAAGATTTAGTATTTTACTGATTGGCTGCTAGGATATGTGGACCAAAGTTGGCTGCACAAACTGCTAAAGCGGTGCCAAATAATTTTCTAATGGCACCACTGATGAGATGGCAACATTTTTAGATACTAGGTACAAACTGTGACACTGTCTTAGGATGCGTTTGGTTGAAGGTGTGGTATGAATGGGTTGGGACCGTGACAGTGTCTGAATCACATCTAACAAATGATTTGTAACAACGAAAGAGGGTCTAACCTTCTCTGCACATGCCAGAAACTTCCTCCCACTATCCACAGATTCAAACGCAACTAGCTTCATGCATGGAGATTGATGGTGACAACGAGCAGACAGATCATCAGCCACCCTGCTCCATTCATTGCAACTGATGGTCCTAGGGAGCTACAAGAGGAAGAAATGACTCAAATCGACCGCCGGGTAAAAATCCTTCATTCCAAGTCATAGCCCGAGAGAGAGAAGAGAGGCATACCGGGTGGTGAAGGAGTCGTCGTCGGAGGAGGAACCGCAGGAGAGGTCATTGAAGAAGACCATGGCGACCCCGGCGGTAGGATGCGAGACGGCGAGAGCGAGAAAGCAAGCGAGGAAGCGGCTATAGCTTAGGAAGGAAGGAAGGAAGGAAGGAGGAAACCGGGGAAATGTGACTTGTGGTCGGGGAGAAAAGGGGGTGGGGAAGGGAGGGGGGGTAGATATTTCGGCGGTAGGCCAAAAATTTCGAAATGTGGAGGGAAACTTTGCGCGCGGTGCCTCCGGACACCATTCACTTTGAACGATTGTGTGCATCGCAAACGATTGTTCTGCTTTACGCGCATGGGATGAGTTTGATAATTCAAATTTTGATGGAAATTTCCCCGGGTACGTCATTGCATAATTTAACATCGCTTGCTAATTTGGGCACACAAAAGAGCGTACAGCACACAAACCACACTTACTGAATCGAGCAATTTTAGTAATTAAACAGAGCCAGTTGACCTAAACATTGCTCTAACAAAAGACCAGCATTAAAAACAAAGCCTAAGTACGCATAATTTTAACAAATCCGCCGCCGCGCCGGCCTATGCATCGCCGGTGTGGGATGAGACGTCGATGACTTGTCCTGGCGACATGCCGCCGTTGGTGGACTCCGCGTCCACCCTGCTGAAGTCGGCCGCGTCCTCGTCCTCGTCCTCATCCTCGGCGCCGCCCTCAAGGTTGTAGTACTCGTAGTAGTGGCTGCGCCAAAGCTCACGTTGGTACTCCACCGCCGATTCCTTGACGGACAGACTCTTCTCTACCTCGACCACGGCCACGCGCAACTCCTCCCGGCGCTCCTCGATCTTCGCCGCCTCCTGCATCTCCAGCTCCCACTCGGCGATCTCATGAGGAAGCAAGTGCTCCATGGCCACCGCCGCCTTTTCGGACGTGGGTTGCATGCTGGATTCCGAGGTGGCTTGGAATATCTTGGCGTGTGCGTACTCGATCTTGGCATGGATGGCCTTGACCCGGGCCAGGGCGACATTGGAGGCACGGACGGCAGCTCGAGCGCTCTCGGCGTTTGCAGCCGCCATCGCAGTAGCAGCTGCAGCCGTCTCGGCTGCTGCAGCTGCCCTGTCGGCTGCCGCAGACGCCCTCTCGGCGGATGCGGCCGTGCTCAATGCGGATGCGGCGGCACTCTCAGCGTAGGCGGCTGCGCTCTCGGCGCAGGCGGCGGCGCTCGGGGAGGACGCGGCCATCGTACGGGCCTTCACGAAGCGTTTCCACGACGTCATCTTTGCAAGAAGGGGGTGCGGGAATGGGGATCGGGATTTGTGGATTCGGGGGTTGCAAGCACTGGAGCAGACGAGCTGGCGAAGCTTAAGGAGGAAGACTTAAATAGACCCAGAAATTTTCATCGCAAACGGTTCCTACAAAAAAACTGTGTGTGATGTTGTGGATATTTTTTATTAGCTGTGAAAGATGAATTTGGAGTAAAGTGGCAACGGATAGTGTTTTAAATGTACGAGAAAATTTGTAGTACTAATACAACTGTCATGTCAAATTTTGGAAAATTTCAGGGGTCATTTGACCTTTTAAGACATTTAAGTGATTTTCTAGCCATTTAATGACCGTAATTCAAATTTGAACTACATGTACATGCAACAGCTAACCATAACGGTTTGAAAAGTCATATTTTGTGTACTTGTATGCGATTTAATTCCATGTGCAGTAAATTAGAAGGAATTTTCAAACATATTGGTCTAACGGCTATGACAGAATTAAGCATGGAGTGCCATGGCATTTAAATTCCAAAAAATTAAAAAATATCAGAAACACATGAAACCTTGCTTGATGTAATGTCATGCCACCAAGATGATGTAGTAAAAAATTTGGCATGTTTGACAAAAGTTTGGACACACACCCCTCACAAACCGAAGCAACTCACTAGAAGGCTCGTGGTTCCGAGAGGGAATAATGCATGTTTGATGACGAACGGCAGATAGCTTCCCCTTACGGCCTTCAATTTTTTTCTATATTTAACTTGCACTAATACAACTGTCATGTGAAAATTTGGAAAATTTCAGGGGTCATTTTACCTTTTACAGACATTTAAGTGATTTTCTAGCCATTTAATGACCGTAATTCAAATTTGAACTACATGTACATGCAACAGCTAACCATAACGATTTGAAAAATCAAATTTGTGTACTTGTGTGCGAGTTAATTCCATGTGCAGTAAATTAGAAGGAATTTTCAAACATATTGGTCTCACGGCATGGACACATGCATGGAGTGCCATGGCATTTTAATTCCAAAAAATTAAAAAATGATCAGAAAAACATGAAACTTTGCTTGATGTAATGTCATGCCACCAAGATGATGTGGTAAAAAAATTGGCTTGTTTGACGAAAGTTTAGACACACACCCCTCACAAACCGGAGCAACTCACTAGAAGGCTCGTCGTTCCGAGAGGGAACAATGCATGTTTGATGACGAACGGGAGATAGCTTCCTCTTACGGCCTTTAATTTTTTTTCTACGTATAACGTGCACTAATACAACTATCATGTGAAAATTTGGAAAATTTCAGGGGTCATTTGACCTTTTAAAGACATTTAAGTGATTTTCTAGCCATTTAATGACCGTAATTCAAAATTGAACTACATCTACATGCAACGGCTAACCATAACGGTTTGAAAAATCATATTTGTGTACTTGTGTGCGAGTTAATTCCATGTGCAGTAAATTAGAAGGAATTTTTAAACATATTGGTCTCACGGCATGGACACATGCATGGAGTGCCATGGCATTTTAATTCCAAAAAATAAAAAAATGATCAGAAAAACATGAAACCTTGCTTGATGTAATGTCATGCCACCAAGATGATGTGGTAAAAAATTGGCCTGTTTGACGAAAGTTTGGACACACACCCCTCACAAACCGGAGCAACTCACTAGAAGGCTCGTGGTTCCGAGAGGGAACAATGGATGTTTGATGACGAACGGGAGATAGCTTCCTTTTACGGCCTTTAAATTTTTTTCTACGTTTAACGTGCACTAATACAACTGTCATGTGAAAATTTGAAAAATTTCAGGGGTCATTTGACCTTTTAAAGACATTTAAGTGATTTTCTATCCATTTAATGACCGTAATTCAAATTTGAACTACATCTACATGCAACGGCTAACCATAACGGTTTGAAAAATCATATTTGTGTACTTGTGTGCGAGTTAATTCCATGTGCATTAAATTAGAAGGAATTTTCAAACATATTGGTCTCACGGCATGGACACATGCATGGACTGCCATGTCATTTTAATTCCAAAAATTTAAAAAATGATCAGAAAAACATGAAACCTTGCTTGATGTAATGTCATGCCACCAAGATGATGTGGTAAAAAATTGGCCTGTTTGACGAAAGTTTGGACACACACCCCTCACAAACCAGAGCAACTCACTAGAAGGCTCGTGGTTCCGAGAAGGAACAATGCATGTTTGATGACGAACGGGAGATAGCTTCCTCTTACGGCCTTCAAATTTTTTTTGTACTTTTAACGTGCACTAATACAACTGTCATGTGAAAATTTGGAAAATTTCAGGGGTTATTTGACCTTTTAAAGACATTTAAGTGATTTTCTAGCCATTTATTGACCGTAATTCAAATTTGAACTACATCTACATGCAACGACTAACCATAACGGTTTGAAAAATCATATTTTTGTGTACTTGTGTGCGAGTTAAAAAATCATCAGACGATGTAAATATCTGGTGTTCAAAAAAGAAAATGTAAAGATCTGGCAAGACAACCGGCCCCCACACGATTGGCACTCTATTTCGCGCCTCGAGGTTTGGAAGGTGAGTGGCGGGGGTTATTAATCAGACACGGTTCTGTATTGGAAACCGTCAGCTATTATGTTCATACACGGATTTTGCTGCGGAAATCGTGTATAATTCAAACTACAGTACTCGTAAATTCCAGCAACCGGCGTATGTACTGTTCCCGTCGATCTAGATTCCGTCCGCCAATAAATACTACCTTGCTCACGTCGTCCCGCCTGCATTCTCATCTACATCCTCCCCTCGCTCGCCCTCTCTCTCTCTCTCTCTCTCTCAAATCTCTGCCATGGCGCCGCCGGTCTGCCCACGCGCCGACGAGGAGTCGCCGCCCCCCGAGGACGCTCACTCGAAGAGCTGCGAAGAGGACCCCTACGCGCCACCGGACGAGGTTGCGCCGGACCCCCCAACTTTGGATTGGTTTTGGGGCCAGTTCAATCTTTGTCTGTGGAAGTCGCTACCGCCGGCTGAGAAAGCCAAGCAAGTGGCGTTCAAGAAGGAGTTGGCGGAGGAGGAAGCCAGGTACTAGGCGGCCTGTGAAGCCCGTGATGCCGCCTGGAAAAAGGAGGCGGTGGAGCTTTGGGGCCAGGCGCGTCGTCGTGCGGAGGAGGTGTACGAAGACGGGTACTTCGCGAGGAAGGTCAAAGGCGCTAGGCGCCTCATCACTGCGTGGAGGTGGGCCGATAAGCTCCAGCGTGCCACCGACGAGGAGCTCCGGTGGGCGCCCAACGAAATGGCAAGATCGTTCGCGCTCGTCCGCCAGCAAGAGGCAGATCGGTACGTCAAGCGTTGCGAGGAGGAGGAGGCGGAGTACTGCCTCCGCGCTGGGAAGACGCCGCGCACCAGGGAGCTGCTGGCGAGGGGCTGCCGGAATACTGCCCCCAGGAGGGATTATTAGTTTTAGTATTGTTCGTTTTCAATTTTATGCATGGTACCTAGTAGTTCAGTATCATCACGTATATGTGATGATATTATATATATTCTGTGATGAACTAATGAACAATTAATATATATATATATATATTATGAATTCCATTTTCTATCTGTTTTTGTATACTAATTTGAATCTAGCTGTTATCATCCACATATACAGAATGGAAAGCGTATATACACACATTGAAACAGAACATATAAGAACGGAAAACAGAGTACACACATTGAAACAGAGCAATAAATAGAGCAATACTATGATTGCTGTGAATACATAGCTATCCACGTCGAAACGACTCAACAAAATAAAACGCGTCCATGAGACCATGACCAGCAGCCCTTGCCTACGGTAGCTCTTGGCTCTGTCTGAACTCGTGCAGGCGTTCGTCCAAGCGGTCGACACCCTCGCGGTACATCTGGAGCGCGATCTCGAGCTCCAAGTTGGCTATTTCATCGGAGATCACCAGCTCGAGGATGCGACGGCCATGTTCCTCTACTGCGCACAGGTGGACACCTGGGCCAAGGAGGCGGTCGAGCCTACCGACCAGCGCATTGGCATCGAGCGGGCCGCGGACAAGGCGAATGGCGCGACCCATGCGAACGACACGGCGGGCGTCCTGTGCAAGTACGACACGGCCGGCCTCTGGTGCAAGTACGGCGCAGAGGGCCTCTGCCCACTCCTGGCGAGGAATGGGGGTACTGACGGGACGTGTACCCAGCTGTGATGCCCTGTCGACAGCAGGCAAGCGCCGATGGATCCGCTCTTGCTGTGCGGCACGCTGCGCCTCTCGCTCTGAGGCGCTCCAACGGTCTCGCCGTGCGGTGAGCCGCAGCCTATCGGCGCGGATGCGCCAACTGGCTTTGCGGCGCGCCGTCGATCATGTTGTGTGGCGAGCTGCAGCCTCTCGGCGCTGACATGCCTATCTTGATCCGCGGCACTGAAGCGCCATGCGCCAAGGGTCTGCTCAACCCTGGCGATGACGCGCATCACGGCGTCATCCATCACGTTGCCAGGGAGCGCCTCGGCCTCGACTGGCCGTGGCGCCTTCTTGTTTTCCTCGTCGACGAGGTTGATGGCAGAGGCGGCGCTTTGGTGGGTTGGCATGCTTGGAAAAGGTGGATGTGCTACAGGCTATGCTTGTTGCCTCCGTGCGTCGCGCGCCGCCTAGGTTTATGCGCAATATCACTGGGTGGCGGGAAACAGGTGAGAAAATGGCGGGAAACGGTGGCGTGTTCATAAAACGCCATCAATTAATGGAAACTTAGCATATAAGGAACATCGAGCTAGCACAAGAAGTAGATGACGATCAGATGAACACGGACCACACTAGGGAACCCATCGGTGATGAATTCATCAATCGCAAATGGTTGTATACTAGCAAGCGTTTGCCCACAACACACATGGCTTATTCCATCACAAACAGGTCGGATGGATCAACTGTATGCCACGTATCGCACATTGTCAAAAAGTAATGCGGTAGACCTTCTTTAACATGTGTTAAAAAACAAAAAAAACAAGGACCTTGAGTTAATTTAACTGATGGGATGGATCATAGAGGTCATTTAATTTGACCCTTATGACCCATCTCATCAGTTAATTTAACATCAAGACAACTTCCCATCCAGTCACCCATCTGATGGCTGCTCCAGCCTGAGCACACTTAACTTGAGAGTTCTCTTAGATGAGCTATTGGTTGAACAGCTAGTCCTTGCTGATATAGGATGCCTCTTCGCATCCTTATGGCGTACCCGGATGACCGCCCGTCGCCCAATGGCCAATAGATGTTATTATCGGTCTTCGCACACATTTCTGAGTACAGACCTGTTTGTCGCGTATCACACACATCTTGTTATATTGAACCACTTCTGTTATCTTGGCTTAACACAATCAGTTCATCCGAGTGAACTGTATGCCCTCTATCGCACACACCTTCATCTGGCTGACCGTTTCTTTTGTTCCGCCTAATCACAAACAGTTCATCCGAGTGAACCGTATGCCGTATATCGCACACGCCTTCATTTGCCTGCCCGTTTCTTTTGTTCTGCCTCATCGCAAATAGTTAATTGAACTGAACCGTATGCCCGGCATCGCACATGGAACTAAAATCTGGACCGTGTTTGATGTATCCTTCATCGCAAACGTTTTGCATCTTTTTTTATGGTTATTTTACATCACCGTTTGCGATTAATGCATCGCACACAGTTTCGTCGAAGGGTCTCTGATCGTATTGTCGCATTAGCAGCATCCTGCAGTAGTGTCCCTCCGTTCCTTTATAAAAGAAAAATTCTTACCGAGCACGGCTACAAATGGTGAAGACCCCTAGACCTAGAGTTACGATCTGTACCGAGAGGGCTCTTGGTACATGCAGCTATTATCAAAAAACGGTTATCGACCCTCGGTACTGATCGTAAGCCACATCATATTTACCTTTTATTTGTGTGTGTATCTTTGCCACTCTCATTTTGTGTCTGATAATTCATGTCTTTTAATGACTCAAGTTTCAAAATGACATGACTTTTGATGACTTGTGTTTTCGGCTATATTTTTTAAATCTAAACTTCTAAGCACTATAAAGTAAAAGAAATAAAACAGAGACCTGTCCTAACACGGAGAAGCAGGTATTCATCAACCCCTACCCCCTCTCGGTCCATGTCAACGTCGTAGACCGTCCGGGCCTCCGTAAGGGCGCACGGCCGGAAAACCCCATCTCACTAATGTCTTACTAAAATGATAAGGTCATAGACCGTACTTATTTTCAATATCATATGGACAGTGAATTATTTGTTCCAATTTTTTTTTTAGTCTTGTTGTTTCAAATATTCTGTATGCACTATTTATTGGGACCAAAAATTTAAAACATTGTCCGACCTTACCAGCAGTCGCCCAAACTAATACAAAAAAACATATTAGCGCCGGCCCACCGCGCGTCGCCCCGACCATCTTACCGGGCGGGCAGTCGAGCCCACGGCACTAGTGGGCCGGCCCGTGGCGGCCGCCTCGACGCCAACTCGCGCCGCACTATGCGTACAAGTCTTTAGTCCCACCTCGCCGAGTGAGGGAGGCGTCGATTGGTTTATAAACCCGTCACCCCCGACTGCTTCGAACTCCTCTAAACACTGCCATCGCTTGCTCACTCGACCACCCGGGGCCCGGTTGCCACCGGCCCAGAGACCTGAAACACCATCACAGTCGCCTGAACTGGCTGGATAGTGACTGGCCAAGTAAGGCTCGGCCGGCGGCCTCGGCGGGCACTTTTTTTCTTTTTTAAAACTTATGGCGGGCACTTTTCTCAGACGCCCCCTTTACCGAGAGTAACTCTCGGTAGTCTACAATTTTCTGAGTGTGGCTCTCGGAAATGTTTCCCATTCCTTCTGATGTTGGGCTGTTTCTTTCCTGATCCCTGCAAATGAAAACAACTACAGTGCTATTTGGAGTAGTCATACACAGGCATAACTACAGTGCAATTTGGAAATGTTTCCCATTCCTTCTACTATAGGTATAACTAGCACACACAAGTTCACAAATTCATACACAGCACACACAAATTCACAAATTCATACATATATGTAGACTAGCAAAACACGTGCACGTCCACGTCACATAGAAGTTCACAAGTTCATTGATCATCTTGAGGAGTAGGAGGGGCCATCAGGTTAAGATTCCGGAGGAGGAGGAGGGGCATCACTTCCACTGCTTCAAGATTTCATAACAACCTATAAGAGTAGAGTCACGTGAGGGTGGTTCGTCGTTATATAATGAATGTTCTACTCTAGTTTATAGAATGTTCTACCTGTAGTTGATCCTCGGGCAGCTTCAACCTTCCGTTCATGTCAGCTTGTTACTTATTTCTGCTCTCCTGATCAGCCAGCCGCCTTTGCTCCTCTTCAGCAGCCCGCTGCTCGATGATATCCTGTAATACGACATTAGGCTCATATAGGTTAGAATGGTGCTATTTCAAGGCATGGACATAAATGAAAGGTTAGGATGCTAACTTTGAGACGCTTTATCTCACGTGACGCGGCGGTTGGGCGACTCTGTATGGATGGAGTTGAGTTGGTGCTCGACGCGCGTATCGCGTGCAGCTTGCGATGCGAGGAGGTGGCGATCGCCCCGTTGCAAAGAAAGTGGCGGCCATGGCCCTTCCCCTGGCCAGCAATGACGAGAAGCTCAGGATCAAGGGGCTTGGACGTAGGTTCGGCGTCCTGCCCGTGCACCTCCTGGAAGACCTCTTTGAAGGTCTCGTACTTCTCCTGCACCGACAAGCTGCAGAACTCGGCGCCATCCTTCCCCTTGTGGCCTTCTTTCCAGGTATCCAGGATGTGGACTGGGTGACCAACCATCGCCTCCTGCAAAATTAACCATCAAGTTTAATGAACCAAGATGCACCGTGCGAAAAAGTTAACATCTTAATCCACATACCATGTGTTGCTTGAGAGCGGTTAGGTTCCGCCTCCCCTAGACATGAGCCGGGCCTGGCATTTTGGCGCGATCGTTTCCCTTCTCCACATGCTGCGCCTGCCATGCCGGGTCACACCACATGTCAACCAGGGCCTCCCAACAATCGGCCTTCATCCAGGGTTCCCTGACCTAGTCAGACAAAATCGAATCATTGAGGAACAAGAGGCGGATGAATCAAAGTACTAGCAACGGATGTAGTCACTTACCACTGACAAGTATTCTTCTCGCGACAAGTTGGTTTGGCAAGTAGTCTTCCTTGTCATCTTCTCTCCTGTCGGGGAAATGACAGGATGGGCGCCAGCAGCCGTTGGTTCCGGGACCTTCCCCGGACCACGCCCGGATTTCTTCCTCTTGGAAGTGTTGCTCGAGGTAGACCCCGAGCCGTCTGAGGCCTCCATGTTGCCCGAATTAGTAGCGAGCGGATCCGGTCCATCTAAGTCCACTCCGACATCGCCATCCGATGATGACTCATCGTCGGTAGCGGCCTGATGGGAGGCGGACGACTCGGTCGTGCCGGAGTTGTTGACGTGGGTCGCCGAATGGCTCGAGACTCTCTGGTACTTACTACTGGCCCCATCAGAATCTGAAAACAAAATAAAATGTATTAGTAACTAAAACGGAAGTGTTGCCAATTTGACATGGGTCGCCAAATGAATTAGTATACCTAATCAGAAGTTACTTAATTACTTCAATTTGCAGTGCACATCGTAGTGATAAGGCATTTGCTACTTGCCAATTTCATTGCCCGCAGATTTAAAAATAATATTATGAGAAAAGTATGTGGAGCATAGCACTACTTTAGCTGTTGAGTGTTGACAGAGGATGAGAAGAACATAGCACTACTTTTTTTGTTCATCATTCTATATATATATATATATAAATATATATATATATATATATATAATTTGAATAACACACTCAATATTAACTATGGCAGTTGATTTGTTTCCCCCCCCTTTGTAGGCAAATGTATATCATGCAACAAAGACAGATGGCAGTGAGTTAGCAATCAAAGTCTATAAAACTTCAGTGCTTGTTTTTAAGTAAGATATGGATTTTATACTTGCTTTTTCTATATTAAGCATGCATTTGGAGGCATAAGCTGTTGCTATCCTATATTTTGTTCTATCTCTCTCAAAATTTAATTCCCACCCTATATAATTTTTGAAATTTAACCTAAGCAAAATTGACCTACTCTAAAATTAACCTAAGCAAAATTGACCTACTCTAAAATTAACCAAAGCAAAATCACCTAACCAGAGGGAGAGGGAGCAAAAGGGGAGAGGGAGAGGGAGCCAGAGGGGAGAGGCAGCCGAAGGGGAGAGGGTTGCGGTTGAGAGGTGGGGTGGTGGGGAGCAGTGGGGTGGGAGGTGAGAGGGGGTGGAAGGGGAGGGGAGAGGAGTACCTGAGTGCAAGACGAGCTGCCGCGCCACCGGTGGCCCTTCGCTGTGGCCGCCATCATTGGGCCCCAAAGAAGAACCGCCGCGCCTGGAGCCGGCAATGAAGAACCGGTGGCGGTGGCGACAGGTTGTGGTGGGGGCGGTGGCGGCAGCTGGTAGCAGTGGCGGCGGCGGCAGTTGGTGGGGGTGGCGCTGGCGATTCCGGCGGCGGGGCAGAGAAGAAAGAGAAGAGACTGAAGTGATAGAATAGAGAGAAAGGGGATCGGCTAAGAACTATGTTTAGGTGCTTTGCCAAGAGCAACTCTCGATAAAGGTGGGCATTGCCGAGAGCCGAGAATCGACCCTCGGTAACCACTGCTCTAATTCTTTATTTTCCTTCTATTTGTGTTTTTCTTTGGCACTCTCTTTTTGTATCTGATATTTCAAATGTTTTTATGACTAGACTTTGAAAATGCCATGACTTTTGATGAACTTTTTCTATGAAAAGGACTTTTTGATGACTTATATATATGTTTTGGGCTAGATTTGTTCAAAACACAATATGGAAATCGCCCGAGGGGGGAGGGGGTCCACACCTGCATGCGCAAGGCCCCATGCATATGCATGCAAATGGGTGCTGTGTTGTTGGAATAACCTACGCACGTCATTGATGTGACACATGCCTCACGAACCACACAGACGGGCGGGAACATCGAGGACTGGCTGCGTTCGTCCGCGAGACCGAGTCTTCGGTGAGCCATCCTATGATAGAGCGGGCTTAGACTTGGTCTGTCATCTCGCGACGACCTGCCGTAACACGAAGAAGCAGTTGTTCACCGTGGCCTACCCCCTCTCGGTGCCGGTCAATGCCCTAGACCGCCGGGGCCACCGAATGGGTGCTCAGTCTATAGAATCGCCCGAGGAGGGAGGGGGGACCACACCTGCATGCGCAAGGCCCCATGCATATGCATGCAAATGGGTGGTGTGATGTTGGAATAACCTACGCACGTCCTTGACGTGACACATGCCTCACGAACCACACAGACGGGCGGGAACGTCGAGGACCGGTTGCGTTCGTCCGCGAGACCGAGTCTTCGGTGGGCGATCCTGTGACAGAATGGGCTTAGACTTGGACTGTCATCTCGCGACGACCTGCCGTAACACGAAGAAGCAGTTGTTCACCATGGCCTACCCCCTCTCGGTGCCGGTCAATGCCCTAGACCGCCGGGGCCACCGGATGGGTGCTCGGTCTATAGAACCGCCCGAGGGGGGGAGGAGGGACCACACGTGCATGCGCAAGGCACCATGCATATGCATGCAAATGGGTGGTGTGTTGTTGGAATAACCTACGTACGTCCTTGACGTGACACATGCCTCATGAACCATACAGACGGGCGGGAATGTCGAGGACCGGCTGCGTTCGTCCGTGAGACCGAGTCTTTGGTGGGCGATCCTGTGACAGAACGGGCTTAGACTTGGTCTGTCATCTCGCGACAACCTGACATAACACAAAGAAGGAGTTGTTCACCGTGGCCTACTCCCTCTCGGTGTTGGTCAACGCCCTAGACCGATGGGGCCATCGGATGGGTGCTCAGTGGGTAGAACCGCCCGAGGGCCATCTGAAAAGCAGAAAACAAGACGGTAACTATAATGTGGTAAGGTGGTTTGCCAAGCATGGAAGAAAACAAAAAAAAAAGTATAAGCCATATTATCGAGAATGCACATAAAGGGAGAAGAGAAAGTTCTAGGTTTGGCACTCTCTTTGCCGAGAGTGACTCTCGGTAAAGCAGGGCATTGCCGAGAGCCGAAAATTGACCCTCGGTAACCACTGCTCTAATTCTTTATTTTCCTTCTTTTTGTGTTTTTGTTGGGCACTATCTTTTTGTATCTGATTTTTCAAATGTTTTTTTGACTAGACTTTGAAAATGCCATGACTTTTGATGAAATTTTTCTATGAAAAAGACTTTTCTGATGACTTATATATATATGTTTTGGGCTAGATTTGTTCAAAACTCAACTTTAAAGACTATAAAGTAAAAAACATGAGAACAGTGACCTGATGTAACACGAAGAAGCAGGTATTCACCGTGGGCTACCCTCTCTCGGTGCCGGTCAACGCCCTAGACCGCCGGGGCCACCGGATGGGTCCTCGATATGGAAACCACCCGAGGGTGGAGGGGGACCACACCTGCATGCGCAAGGCCCCATGCATATGCATGCAAATGGGTGGTGTGTTGTTGGAATAACCTATGCACGTCCTTGACGTGACACATGCCTCACGAACCACACAGACGGGCGGGAACATCGAGGACCGGCTGCATTCGTCCGCGAGACCGAGTCTTCGGTGGGCGATCCTGTGACAGAACGGGCTTAGACTTGGTCTGTCATCTCACGACGACCTGCCGTAACACGAAGAAGCAGTTGTTCACCGTGGCCTACCCCCTCTCGGTGTCGGTCAATGCCCTAGACCGCCGGGGCCACCGGATGGGTGCTCAGTCTGTAGAACCAGGCGAGGCCCATCTGAAAAGCAGAAAACAAGATGATAACTATAATATGGTAAGGTGGTTTGCCAAGAAGGAATAAAACAACAGAAAAAGTATAAGACATATTATCGAGAATGCACACAAAGGGAGAGGAAAAAGTTCTAGGTTTGGCACTCTCTTTGCCGAGAGTGACGATCGGTAAAGGTGGGCATTACCGAGAGCCGGGAATCGACCCTCGGTAACCACCGCTCTAATTCTTTATTTTCCTTCTTTTTGTGTTTTTGTTTGGCACTCTCTTTTTGTATCTGATATTTCAAATGTTTTTATGACTAGACTTTGAAAATGCCATGACTTTTGATGAACTTTTTCTATGAAAAGGACTTTTTGATGACTTATATATATGTTTTGGGCTACATTTGTTCAAAACTCAACTTTAAAGACTCTAAAGTAAAAAACATGAGAACGGTGACCTGCCGTAACACGAAGAAGCAGGTATTCACCGTGGGCTACCCTCTCTCGGTGCCGGTCAGTGCACTAGACCGCCGGGGCCACCGGATGGGTCCTCGATATGGAAACCACCCGAGGGGGGAGGGGGACCACACCTGCTTGCGCAAGGCCCCATGCATATGCATGTAAATGGGTGGTGTGTTGTTGGAATAACCTACGCATGTCCTTGACGTGACACATGCCTCATGAACCACACAGACGGGCAGGAGCATCGAGGACCGGCTGCGTTCGTCAGTGAGACCGAGTCTTCGGTGGGCGATCCTGTGACAGAACTGGCTTAGACTTGGTCTGTCATCCCACGACGACCTGCCGTAACACGAAGAAGCAGTTGTTCACCGTGGCCTACCCCCTCTCGGTGCCGGTCAATGCCCTAGACCGCCGGGGCCACCGGATGGGTGCTCGGTCTGTAGAACCGCCCGAGGGGGATGGGGGACCACACCTGCATGCGCAAGGCCCCATGCATATGCACGTAAATGGGTGGTGTGTTGTTGGAATAACCTACACATGTCCTTGACGTGACACATGCCTCACGAACCACACAGACGGGTGGGAACTTCGAGGACCGGCTGCGTTCGTCCGCGAGACCGAGTCTTCGGTGGGCGATCCTGTGATAAAACGAGCTTAGACTTGGTCTGTCATCTCGTGACGACGTGCCGTAACACGAAGAAGCTATTGTTCACCGTGGCCTACCCTCTCTCGGTGCCGGTCAATGCCCTAGACTGCCGGGGCCACCGGATGGGTGCTCAGAATGTAGAAGCGCCCGAGGGGGGAGGGGGGACCACACCTGCATGCGCAAGGCCCCATGCATATGCATGTAAATGGGTGGTGTGTTGTTGGAATAACCTACGCACGTCCTTGACGTGACACATGCCTCACGAACCTCACAGACGGGCGGGAACGTCGAGGACCGGTTGCTTTCGTCCGTGATACCGAGTCTTCGATGGGCGATCCTGTGACTGAGCGGGCTTAGACTTGGTCTGTCATCTCGCGATGACCTGCCATAACACGAAGAAGCAGTTGTTCACCGTGGCCTACCCCCTCTCGGTGCCAGTCAACGCCCTAGACCGTGGGGGCCACCGGATGGGTGCTCGGTCTATAGAACCGGGCGAGGGCCATCTGAAAAGCAGAAAACAAGACGGTAACTATAATGTGGTAAGGTGGTTTACCAAGCATGGAAGAAAACAAAAAAAAAGTTTAAGACATATTATCGAGAATGCACACAAAAGGAGAGGAGAAAGTTCTAGGTTTGGCACTCTCTTTGCCCAGAGTGACGCTTGGTAAAGGTGGGCATTGCCGAGAGCCGGGAATCGACCCTCGGTAACCACTGCTCTAATTCTTTATTTTCCTTTTATTTGTTTTTTGCCGAGAGCCCTGTACGAGCCCGCGTCGGCCCGTGTACTATTATACGTCGGGCGTGTACGTATACGTGTATTATACGGTCGTGCGCGTGCACATGTGCGTGGATAACTTCCAAAAAAGGCCGACTGTATAAGAGGGAGGGGAACCGGCACCGGCCGCATCGCCCCACCCCATTTCCCCCAAATCGCCCCCCTCTCCCCCTCCTCTCTCCTCTGCCGCATCGTCTCCCTCACCGGCCACACCCCCACCTACTCGCTCACCCCCACCGCCTCCCTCTCTCCTCCTGCTTGCTTGTGGCTCTCCGATGGAGCAAGGCCGTGTCAAAGCCGCCGTCGTAGAAGGAGATGTGAAGAATACGGGCGCGGAGACCATGGCAGATGCCGTGCAGGCCTGCGTCGGCGGTGCGGGTGCGGGAGGTGCTGCATCCCCATGAGTTGGATCGGTCGCTACGGCGGCGGATCTGGAGGAGAAGAAGGTGGCCGTGTCGGACTCCGCCATGCTGGAGCTGGGCGTGATGGCGTCGAGCGGCGCGTCTCATGGATCTGCGGAGGCCGGCGGCGAGCACGTGGACCTGTAGGTAATCCTTGCCAGTCCCCTCTGTTGCTAGTTACTCCTGTTAAGCAGTAGATGTACTGATGTAGGTGTTGATTAGAGGGTTTTTTTATGTTTCTAGTTGTTTCATCCCCTTCTGATAATTGGGGTTTTTTGATGGATTGATTTATAGTCAATGATAAATTTGGATAGATTTTGTGATTGAATGATCCAGTAGCTAGATGTAGGAGTTAGGGTTTTTTAATTAGATGTTTAGTTAGGTTTTTTTTGTATTGGATTCATTTATATATAGCCAATGATATATGTAATTAAATTTTGTGATTTGAATGATCCAGTAGAAGTAGGAGTTAGGGTTTTTTAATTAGATGTATGAGTTTGGTTTTTTTTACTGGATTCATTTATAGACAATGATCCAATGATATACTATCTTTTTTCATTAAGTAGTGTGGGGGAATTCCCTGGAAAAAAAGTGTTGGGTTAATCCAGGGAATGTCAAGAATCCAGCTTGGATTTTCATTAGCATTTATATATGAAGGAAAGCATTTATTTGTTGATTGATTGCTTAGATTCTGTATTTATAAGGAAAGCATTTATTTGTATGTATATATATATGCACACATATCAATGAACTTGTATGTTGATAACCCTATTGTTTAATATCTTGATAGCTTAATATATAGTCTATCAATTAGTTGTTGAAATGTACATACCATGTCTAACCAGTGCACTTTTTCAATATAGTTTGGAGCTTTCCTTCATTATGCAAAAACAAATTGTTTAGGTAGCTTTATTTGTTTATCTCTGTAGGTTTCATATGATTATAATGTTAACCATATGTATGTTTGCTAGACATGCAAATGTGCCACATGAGCAACTCATGCGTGGAAGTCATATTAAATTGTTTTTGCATTGGAAAATATATTGACAATATTGGTCACTTGCAACATACTACCTTTGTAGTTCACATGCATTCACAATTTTGTTTTGTAATGACATTCTTTGAACTGCAATTCATTTCCGTGTAATTGATGTGCTTACTTGACAATATAGCAGAAGGAGGATCTTGTGGGCAACAAGAGGAAGTTGGACATGACTGGGTTCGACCCATATGGTAGTGATGATGAGCCGTACGAGGTAAGGCCTACTTGAAATGTTATTTGTGCATTGAGTTAGTCTTACATGTTTATAGTATTTGAATGCATAATGTATTAATGTCATTCATTCATGTGTGCAGTATGATTCTGGAAATGATGTGGACGAGGGGAACGTCAAGTCCTTCGAAGAGAAGCTGGTACAGAAGATCAGGGCCCAGGGATCTAGTAGTTACCACAACCCGAAGACGGACAAGTACCGCTGCCCCTACTGCAGCAAGCCCAAGCCCAAGGATGGGTTAATGGAGCACCTTATGGTTCATTATCGGACTACAACGGTGAGCGGTGAGGACTACAAGGTCAGGGCGCAGCATGCTGCCCTCCTGAAGGTCCTAAGAACCCCTCACATGTAGTTGCCCCTACATCTTGCTTGTCATCAGAAGGAGAAGCCTTAATTAGTGCTTTTGCTGAACTAAATGTGGCTGTGTCGTTGCAAACTTTATGTGTTAATGTTGAACTTAATGTAATTAAGTGTAGTAGTGTGATCTGAACTTCGTGGTGATCTGAACTTGGTGGTGACTGCATCAGCATGTGTGTTCTGTAGTTGATGCTATCTATGGTAGTAATCTATATTTTTACATATCAATATTTGTGTGTGCCTTAAATTTGCCATATATGGTTCCTGATGTTGTGCGGTATGATTTGTTTGAGTGTGCATTTTCTGAATCTACTTGCTGCAATGATCACACATGCTGCTTCAGTGTTGCTTCATCGGTATAAGACATATTATCGAGAATGCACACAAAGGGAGAAGAGAAACATTCCAGGATTAGGTGCTTTGCCGAGAGCAACTCTCGGTAAAGGTGGGCATTGCCGAGAGCCAAGAAACGACCCTCGATAACCACTGCTCTAATTCTTTATTTTCCTTCTATTTATGTTTTTGTTTGGCACTCTCTTTTTGTATATGATATTTCAAATGTTTTTATGACTAGACTTTGAAAATGCCATGACTTTTGATGAACTTTTTCTATGAAAAGGACTTTTTGATGACTTATATATATGTTTTGGGCTAGATTTGTTCAAAACTCAACTTTAAAGACTGTAAAGTAAAAAACATGAGAACAGTGACCTGCAGTAACACGAAGAAGCAGGTATTCACCATGGGCTACCCCCTCTCGATGCCGGCCAACACCCTAGACTGTCGGGGCCATCGGATGGGTCCTCGATCTGGAAACAGCCTGAGGGGGGGAGCGGGGACAACACCAGGATGCGCAAGGCCCCATGCATATGCATGGAAATGGGTGGTGTGTTGTTGGAATAACCTACGCACGTCCTTGATGTGACACATGCCTCACGAACCACACAGACGGGCGGGAACGTCGAGGACCGGCTGCGTTCATCCGCGAGACCGAGTCTTAGGTGGGCGATCCTATGACAGAACGGGCTTAGACTTGGTCTGTCATCTCGCGACGACCTGCCGTAACACAAAGAAGCAGTTGTTCACCGTGGCCTACCCCCTCTCGGTGCCGGTCAATGCCCTAGACCGCCAGGGCCACTGGATGGGTGCTCGGTCTGTAGAACCGCCCGAGGGGGGGAGGGGGACCACACCTGCATGCGCAAGGCCCCATGCATATGCATGCAAATGGGTGGTGTGTTGTTGGAGTAACCTACAAACGTCCTTGACGTGACACATGCCTCACAAACCACACAGACGGGGGGAACATCGAGAACGGGCTGCGTTCGTCCGCGAGACCGAGTCTTTGGTGGGCGATCTTGTGACAGAATAGGCTTAGATTTGGTCTGTCTTCTCGCGACAACCTTCCGTAACACGAAAAAGCAGTTGTTCACAGTGGCCTACCCTCTCTCGGTGCCGATCGACGCCCTAGACCACCAGGGCCATAGGATGGGTGCTCGGTCTGTAGAACCGCCCGAGGGGGGAGGGGGACCAAACCTGCATGCGCAAGGCCCCATGCATATGCATGCAAATGGGTGGTGTGTTGTTGCAATAAACTACGCACGTCCTTGACATGACACATGCCTCGTGAACCACATAGAAGGGCGGGAACGTCGAGGAACGGCTGCGTTCGTTCGCGAGACCGAGTCTTCGGTGGGCGATCCAGTGACAGAACGGGCTTAGACTTGGTCTCTCATCTCGCGATGACCTGCCGTAACATGAAGAAGCAGTTGTTCACCGTGGCCTACCCCCTCTCGGTGTCGGTCAACGCCCTAGACCGCCGGGGCCAATGTATGGGTGCTCGGTCTGTAGAACCGCCCGAGGGGGGAGGGGGGACCACACCTGCATGCGCAAGGCCCCATGCATATGCATGCAAATGGGTGGTGTGTTGTTGGAATAACCTACGCACGTCCTTGACGTGACACATGCCTCACGAACCACACAGATGGGCGGGAACATCAAGGTCCGGCTGCATTCATCCGCGAGACCGAGTCTTCGGTGGTAGATCCTGTGACAGAACAGGCTTAGACTTGATCTGTCATCTCGCGACGACCTGCCGTAACACGAAAAAGCAGTTGTTCACCGTGGCCTACTCCCTCTCGGTACCGGTCAACGCCTTAGACCGTTGGGGCCACCGGATGGGTGCTCGGTGTGTAGAACTGCATGAGGGCCATCAGAAAAGCAGATAACAAGACGGTAACTATAATGTGGTAAGGTGGTTTGCCAAGCATGGAAGAAAACAACAAAAAAAGTATAAGACATTTTATCGGGAATGCACACAAAGGAAGAAGAGAAACTTCTAGGTTAGGCACTCTCTTTGCCGAGAGTGACTCTCGGTAAGTTGGGCATTGCCGAGAGCCGAAAATCGACCCTCGGTAACCACTTCTCTAATTCTTTATTTTCCTTCTATTTTTGTTTTTGTTTGGCACACTCTTTTTGTATCTGATATTTCAAATGTTTTTACGACTAGACTTTGAAAATGCCATGACTTTTGATGAACTTTTTCAATGAAAAGAACTTTTTGATGACTTATATATATGTTTTGGGCTAGATTTGTTCAAAACTCAACTTTAAAGACTGTAAAGTAAAAAAACATGAGAACGGTGACTTGCCGTAACACGAAGAAGCAGGTATTCACCATGGGCTACCCTCTCTCGGGGCCGGTCAACGCCCTAGACTGGCGGGGCCACCGGATGGGTCCTCGATATGGAAACCGCCCGAGGGGGGAGGGGACCACACCTGCATGTGCAAGGCCCCAGGCATATGCATGCAAATGGGTGTTGTCTTATTGGAATAACCTACGCACGTCCTTGACGTGAAACATGCCTCACGAACCACACAGACGGGCGGGAACGTCGAGGACCGGCTTATCCTGTGACAGAACGGGCTTAGAATTGGTCTGTCATCTCACGACGACCTGCCGTAACACGAAGAAGCAGTTGTTCACCATGGCCTACCCCCTCTCGGTGCCGGTCATTGCCCTAGACCGCCTGGGCCACCGGATGGGTGCTCGGTCTGTAGAACCGGGCGAGGGCCATCTGAAAAGCAGAAAACAAGACGGTAACTATAATGTGGTAGGGTGGTTTGCCAAGCATGGAAGAAAAGAACAAAAAAAAGTATAAGACATATTATCGAGAATGCAGACAAAGGGAGAGGAGAAAGTTCTAGGTTTGGCACTATCTTTGCCGAGAGTGACGCTCGGTAAAGGTTGGCATTGCCGAGAGCCGGGAATCGACCCTCGGTAACCACTGCTCTAATTCTTTATTTTCCTTCTTTTTGTGTTTTTGTTGGGCACTATCTTTTTGTATCTGATATTTCAAATGTTTTTTTGACTAGACTTTGAAAATGCCATGACTTTTGATTAACTTTTTCTATGAAAAAGACTTTTTGATGACTTATATATATATGTTTTGGGCTATATTTGTTCAAAACTCAACTTTAAATACTATAAAGTAAAAAACATGAGAACGGTGACCTGATGTAACGCGAAGAAGCAGGTATTCACCGTGGGCTACCCTCTCTCGGTGCCGGTCAACGTCCTAGACCGCCGGGGCCACCGGATGGGTCCTCGATATGGAAACCACCCGAGGGTGGAGGGGGACCACACCTGCATGCGCAAGGCCCCATGCATATGCATGCAAATGGGTGGTGTGTTGTTGGAATAACCTACGCACATCCTTGACATGGCACATGCCTCACGAACCACAAAGATGGGCGGGAACGTCAAGGACCGGCTGCGTTCGTCCGCGAGACCGAGTCTTCGGTGGGCGATCCTGTGACAGAACGGGCTTAGACTTGGTCTGTCATCCCACGACGACCTGCTGTAACACGAAGAAGCAGTTGTTCACCGTGGCCTGCCCCCTCTCGGTGCCGGTCAACGCCCTAGACCGCCAGGGCCACCGGATGGGTGCTCCGTCTGTAGAACCGCCCGAGGGGGGAGGGGGACCACACCTGCATGCACAAGGCCCCATGCATATGCATGGAAATGGGTGGTGTGTTGTTGGAATAACCTACACACGTCCTTGACGTGACACATGCCTCACGAACCACACAGACGGGTGGGAACTTCGAGGACCGGCTGCGTTCGTCCGCGAGACCGAGTCTTCGGTGGGCGATCCTGTGACAGAACAGGCTTAGACTTGGTGTGTCATCTCGCGACGACCTGCCGTAACATGAAGAAGCAGTTGTTCACCGTGGCCTATTTGGATGTTTTATTGTTCCATGCTGTTATATTATCCTTCTTGGATGTTTTACAATCATTTTATAATCATTTTATATCATTTTTTGGTACTAACCTATTGACATAGTGCTCAGTGCCAGTTGCTGTTTTCTGCTTGTTTTTTACATCGCAGGAAATCAATACCAAACGGAGTCCAAATGCAGCGAAACTTTTTGTGGATTTTTTTGGACCAGAAGACATCCAGTGGGCCGGAGAAGCACCTGGGGGTGCTCCGAGGGGAGCACAACCCACCATGGCGCGCCTGGAGGCCCAGGCGCCCCCAGGTGGGTTGTGCCAACCTCGGCCGCCTCCCGCACCGCCTCTTTGCTCTATAAATACCCCAATATTCCAGAAACCCTAGGGGAGTCGACGAAAATCAATTCCAGCCGCCGCAAGTTCCAGAAACCACAGATCCAATGTAGACACCATCACGGAGGGGTTCATCATCCTCATTGGTGCCTCTCCGATGATGCGTGTGTAGTTCATTGTAGACCTTCGGGTCCGTAGTTAGTAGCTAGATGGCTTTCTCTCTCTTGTTTGATTCTCAATACAATGTTCTCTTGGAGATCCATATGTTGTAACTCTTTTTTGCGGTATGTTTCTTGGGATCCGATGAACTTTGAGTTTATGATCGGATCTATATTTTTATCCATGAAAGTTATTTGAGTCTTCTTTGATCTCTTATATGCATGATTGCTTATATCCTCGTATTTCTTCTCCGATATTTGGGTTTTGTTTGGCCAACTTGATCTATTTATCTTGCAATGGGAAGAGGTGCTTTGTGATTGGTTCGATCTTACGGTGCTTGATCCCAGTGACAAAAAGGGAAACGACACGTGTGTATCGTTGCCATTAAGGATAACAAGATGGGATTAATTTCTACATAAATAGATCTTGTCTACATCATGTCATCGTTCTTATTGCATTACTCTGTTTTTCCATGAACTTAATACACTAGATGTATGCTGGATAGCGGTCGATGTGTGGAGTAATAGTAGTAGATGCAGGAAGGAGTCGGTCTACTAATCTTGGACGTGATGCCTATATAATGATCATTGCCTGGATATCGTCATGATTATTTGAAGTTCTATCAATTGCCCAACAATAATTTGTTTCCACCGTTTGCTATTTTTCTTGAGAGAAGCCACTAGTGAAAACTATGGCCCCCGGGTCTTTTCTTTAATATATTTGCCTTCAAGATCTATTTTTCTATTCGCTCTTTTATTTATTTGCAACTTTCATTTTTAGATCTATTAATCCAAAAACCCAAAAATACCTTGCTATAATTTTTACTTATTTATTTTATCTCGCGTTCCCGCGAGATCTATTTATCCAATCTACTACAATTTTATCTATCTCGTTACCCGAAAGGGATTGACAACCCCTTTAACACGTCGGGTTGCAAGTATTTGTTCTTTGTGTGCAGGAGCTGTTTATGTGGTGTTGCGTGGTTCTCCTACTGGTTCGATAACCTTGGTCTCATCACTAAGGGAAATACCTACCGTCGCTGTGTTGCATCATCCCTCCCTCTCTGGGGAAAAACCGACGTAGTTCTTGCAGACATCAAGAGGAGTTTCTGGCGCCGTTGCCGGGGAGACATCATCAACATCAACCAGGTTCCTAAACAAATCTCATCTCCTTGTAATTTACATTATTTGCCATTTGCCTCTTGTTTTCCTCTCCCCCACTTCACAAAAATTTGCCATTTTATTCGCCCTCTTTTTCGTTCGCCGTTTTCTCGTCAGATCTGTTTTTTAGTGCAATCTTGTTGTGAAGTCACCATGACTCAAGAGAACACCAAGTTGAGTGATTTCTCAAATACCAACAACAATGATTTTATTAGCACTCCGATTGCTCCTCCCTCCACTAGCGCAGAGACTTGTGATATTAATACTGCTTTGTTGAATCTTGTTATGAAAGATCAGTTTTCCGGTACTCCTAATGAGGATGCCACGTCCCATCTGAACACATTCGTGGAATTATGCGATATGCAAAAGAAAAAAGATGTGGACAATGATGTTGTGAAGTTGAAATTATTTCTGTTTTCTTTGCGAGATCACGCAAAAATTTGGTTTTCCTCTTTGCCTCGCAATAGTATCGATTCTTGGAATAAGTGCAAGGATGCTTTTATTACTAAGTTTTTTCCGCCTGTGAAAATCATTTCCCTTAGAACCTAGATCATGAATTTCAAGCAACTTGAGCATGAGCATGTTGCACAATCTTGGGAAAGGATGAAAATGATGCTAAGGAATTGCCCAACTCATGGGTTAAATCTTTGGATGATCATACAATTTTTTTATGCGGGATTGAATTTTGTTTGTCGTAATCTTTTAGATTCCGCCGTGGGGGGGTACTTTTATGGAAATTACTTTGGGTGAAGCTACTAAATTGCTAGATAACATCATGGCAAATTATTCACAATGGCATACCGAAAGGGCTCCTACTAGTAAAAAAGTTAATTCGGTAGAAGAAATAAATTCTTTGAGTGAAAAAGTTGATGCTCTTATGAAGTTGGTTGCTAATAAAAATGCTCCTATTGATTTTAATGATATGCCTTTGTCTACTTTGATTGAGCAAAATAGTGATGCCATAGATGTGAACTTTATTTCGCGAAACAACTTTAATAACAATGCTTATAGAGGTAATTTTATTCCTAGGCCCTTTCCTAGTAATTCCTCTAATAATTATGGTAATTCCTATGGTAATCCTTCTTATAATAATAATAGGAACACCTCTGATCTTGAGAATAATATTAAAGAATTTATCAATACTCAAAAAGTTTTCAATGCTACAATCGAAGAAAAGCTGAATAAGATTGATGATATGTCTAGAAGTATTGATAGAATTTCTCATGGTGTGGAAAATCTCAAGATGAAAATTTTTGTGCCTAAGGTTGAGGAATCTATTAAAGCTCTTTATGTTTCTATGGATGAAAGTAAAAAAAGAACCGCTATGCTTAGAGCTAGACGATAATTTTTTGAAAAAGCGTTTTCTAGTGATTGCTTTCATAAAAGTGATGAAGATCTTAAAATGATTGGTGTTTCTTCTATTGATTCCTTGTTTAGTAAAATTAAGATTGATGATAAAGGGATTGGAGAAGAGTCAACTTTAGCTATAAGGTGTCCCGATAATTTGGAGGGTGAAAATCTTGTTGAAAATTTTGATAAAAGTGGGTTTGAAGAGGTCAAGACTTTAACTAGTGATGTGCCCACTATTTTGGATTACAAAGACTTTAATTATGATAGTTGCTCTTTGGTTGATTGTATTTCTTTGTTGCAATCGATGATAAATTCACCCCATGCCTATGAACAAAATAAAGCTTTTACTAAACATATTGTTGATGCTATGATGAAAGCTTTTGAAGAAAAGTTGGAATTAGAAGTTTCATTTCCTAGAAAATTACATGATGAATGGGAACCTACTATCAAAGTCAAGATTAAAAATTATGAGTGTTTTGCTTGATGTGACTTGGGTGCTAGTGTTTCTACAATTCCTAAATCTTTGTGTGATGTGCTTGGTCTTACCGATATTAAAGAATGCTCTTTAAATTTGCACTTGGCGGATTCTACTATTAAAAGGCCTATGGGAAGAATTAATGATGTTCTTATTCTTGCAAATAGGAATTATCTGCCCATAGATTTTATTGTTCTTGATATTGATTGCAATCCGTCTTGCCAAATTATTCTTGGTAGACCGTTTTTACGTGCTATTGGTGCCGTGATTGATATGAAAGAAGGCAATATTAAATTTCAATTTCCACTAAGGAAGGGTATGGAACACTTCCCTAGGACAAGAATTAGGCCACCTTATGAATCAATCATGAGGGCATCTTATGGATCTCGAAACAAAGTTGACAACACGTAGATCTTTAGCGTTATGCCTAGCTAGGGGCGTAAAACGATAGCGCTCGTTGGGAGGCAACCCAACTTGAATCTTTTTGCTTTTTGGTTTTCTTGCTGTTTTCAATAAAATACCCAATTATGCCTCTGATTAGATGTGTTTTTTTGGTTTAAATTAGTGTTTGTGCCAAGCAAAGCCTTTGGGATGATTTGGGTGATAGTTGATTTGATCTTGTTGGAAAACAGAAACTTTTGCATCCAGTAAAACAATTTTTAAAATTCACAGAAGAGACAAAAAATTCTGAATTTTTTACACAAGATTTATATACAAATTTCCTCTGTTTTCCTAATTTTTCAGAATTTTTGGAATTTTATCATTTACCTACTTGAGGAGGAGCAGGAATTAAGCTTGAAGATGCTGATACGTCTCCAACGTATCTATAATTTTTGATTGTTCCATGCTGTTATATTATCCTTCTAGGATGTTTTACAATTATTTTATAATCATTTTTTGGTACTAACCTATTGACATAGTGCCCAGTGCCAGTTGCTATTTTCTACATTTTTTTTACATCGCAGGAAATCAATACCAAACAGAGTCCAAACGCAGCAAAACTTTTTGTGGATTTTTTTGGACCAGAAGACATCTAGTGGGCCGGAGAAGCACTTGGGGGGGTGCTCCGAGGGGAGCACAACCCACCAGGGCACGCCTGGAGGCCCAGGCGCGCCCAGGTGGGTTGTGCCCACCTCGGCTGCCTCCCGCACTGCCTCTTTGCTCTATAAATACCCCAATATTCCAGAAACCCTAGGGGAGTCGACGAAACTCAATTCCAGCCGCCGCAAGTTCCAGAAACGACAGATTCAATCTAGACACCATCACGGAGGGGTTCATCATCCTCATTGTTGCCTCTACGATGATGCGTGAGTAGTTCATTGTAGACCTTCGGGTCCGTAGTTAGTAGCTAGATGGCTTTCTCTCTCTCGTTTGATTCTCAATACAATGGTCTCTTGGAGATCCATATGATGTAACTCATTTTTGCGGTGTGTTTGTTGGGATCCGATGAACTTTGAGTTTATGATCAGATCTATCTTTTTATCCATGAAAGTTATTTGAGTCTTCTTTGATCTCTTATATGCATGATTGCTTATAGCCTCGTATTTCTTCTCCGATATTTGGGTCTTGTTTGGCCAACTTGATCTATTTATCTTGCAATGGGAAGAAGTGCTTTCTGATGGGTTCGATCTTACGGTGCTTGATCCCAGTGACAGAAAGGGAAACGACACGTATGTATCGTTGTCATTAAGGATAACAAGATGGGGTCTATTTCTACATAAATAGATCTTGTCTACATCATGTCATCGTTCTTATTGCATTACTCTGTTTTTCCATGAGCTTAATACACTAGATGCATGCTGGATAGCGGTCGATGTGTGGAGTAATAGTAGTAGATGCAGGCAGGAGTCGGTCTACTAATCTTGGACGTGATGCCTATATAATGATCATTGCCTGGATATCGTCATGATTATTTGAAGTTCTATCAATTGCCCAACAGTAATTTGTTTCAACTATTTGCTATTTTTCTCGAGAGAAACTACTAGTGAAAACTACGGCCCCCGGGTCTCTTCTTTAATATATTTGCCTTCAAGATCTATTTTGCTATTCTCTCTTTTATTTATTTGCAACTTTCATTTTCAGATCTATTAATCCAAAAACCCAAAAATACCTTGCTGCAATTTTTACTTATTTATTTTATCTCGCGTTCCCGCGAGATCTATTTATCCAATCTACTAAAATTTTATCTATCTCGTTACCCGAAAGGGATTGACAACCCCTTTAACACGTCGGGTTGCAAGTATTTGTTCTTCGTGTGCAGGAGCTGTTTACGTGGTGTTGGGTGGTTCTCCTACTGATTCGATAACCTTGGTCTCATCACTGAGGGAAATACCTACCGTCGCTGTGCTGCATCATCCCTCCCTTTCTGGGGAAAAACCGACGTAGTTCTAGCAGTCATCACCTACGCACGTCCTTGACATGACACATGCCTCACGAACCACACAGACGGGCGGGAACGTCGAGGACCGGCTACATTCGTCCGCGAGACCGAGTCTTCTGTGGGCGATCCTGTGACAGAACGGGCTTAGACTTGGTCTGTCATCTCGCGACGACCTGTCGTAACACGAAGAAGCAGTTGTTCATCGTGGCCTACCCCCTCTCGGTGTCGGTCAACGCCCTAGACCGCCGGGGCCACCGGATGGGTGCTCGGTTTGTAGAACTGCCCGAGGGGGGAGGGGGACTACACCTGCATGCGCAAGGCCCCATGCATATGCATGGAAATGGGTGGTGTGTTGTTGGAATAACCTACGCATGTCCTTGACGTGACACATGCCTCATGAACCACACAGACGGGCGGGAACGTCGAGGACCGGCTGCGTTCGTCCGCGAGACCGAGTCGTGTGGTTCGAGGCATGTGTACCTCAAGGACGTGCGTAGGTTATTCGAACACACACCACCCATTTGCATGCATGTATGGGGCCTTGCGCATGCAGGTGTGTCCCCCTCCCCCCTCGGCGGTTCTACAGACCGAGGCA